>CM033752.1:51934450-52373957 GCA_019671005.1 Hibiscus mutabilis | reverse complement strand
CGTGTATAACTGGTTGTTTGATAATGTTTTGAACAATGGGCATGTAGTTTTCATGTTCAAGTTTGAGAACGAAGGCTCTGAAATTCTTGATGAAGATTATCAACAGGCCGGGGCCGAACAAGTAGTCAGTCCTTTCCACGATAAGAATGGGGTCGTTTCGTGGCCGCAAAGTTCATGTAATTTTGGCGTCAATGGAATCGAGTGGAAAAAGATGAGGAAAAGCTTGTTGAGGACTGCTAGAAGCTCATCATCTTCTTCGATTTCGATGTCTTCGGCCTCCTCCGGAGGCAGCTCTTCCATCATGGAGTGGGCAAGCGTGGAGGAGAGTGAGTTAAGTGCTCCTACTGGCTTCTCTCTGCTTGTTTATGCCTGGAAAAAGTGAAGATTTTTCCCCTACAATCCTCTAATCCTTTGTTGATAATATCTCTATTCGATTTCTCACTAACCCCATTTTTGTTCTTGAACATAGTATAATAAGAATGTTACATTAGGAGAACAAAATTATATATAAAGAGAGATTTATACATAGAATCATTCCCCCTGTGTTCTCAAAGAGATTAATGTTTTACGTGGTTCTATATGGAAATCATTATAATTGTTTCTTTGTAAGTTTGTGGTAGTAAAATTGGTAGTCCTGCCCTGGTTGTAATCAAAGATGTCATACAGATTGAATGAGAAGCAATTGTTTGTTTATTTTGCTATTTCATGTACACCATTTTGTTCTTGGTTTCCATTGCTGCATGCCAAGTCTTTTAGCATTTCATTGCTCTTTATTTTGCCAAGTCATTTTGTTCTTGGTTTGCATGAGCCAAGTCTTTTGATTGATTGGAATAGTTGTTGTAATTGGGAAATTTCCAAGTTTCCAACATTGGAGACGGTGCAAGTGAGATTTGGATCTCGTTTGTCTTAAATGAGCTTCCTTGGGGATGCGTGCGTGTAAAAACTTATAACCAGCCAGCCAAACAACTACTACTAGCAAGCATCCCTCAACTATGTTGACTTGACCCTATCTTGGATCTCTGAAACTGAAAGTTACTTCGTCGGTCGGTAATCTTAAAACTTTGAGGAACAGAACAATGTCGTACTATATGGAACGGCACAGGAAGGTGGTTGGAAGTGGCCAAATTGTGTAGGGTTTGGTTGTTTGACAACATCACTGTTTTCTTTTTTCTCTGCTGTCTTTGTGGTAACTGGAAAACCAATCTGTCTTTGTGCATTTGTGACCATAAATATTCTCTTAAAAAAAAGTATTCTTTTTAGTTGAACCAAAGACTTTGTCAAAGGAGATGAACTTTCTTGGCCGGGACTCAGAATTAGGCATGAAGTTTTTCAACTTAAGCGCGTCTGTTATAGTGGTTTGTTAGGCTGGATTTGGTGCGAATTGTTTATCCGTTTTATAAAATCTCTTCTTTAGGTGATTGATTTGGCATTTCCTAATATTCTCTTTAGAAAAAAGTATTCTTTTTAGTTGAACCAAAGACTTTGTCAAAAATAACTTTCTTGGGGGACTCAGAATTATAAGTTTTTCAACTAAGCGCGTCTGTTATTTTTTTGTTTAAATTTGGTGCGAATTGTTTATCCGTTTTATAAAATCTCTTCTTTAGGTGATTGATTTGGCATTTCCTAATATTCTCTTTAGAAAAAAGTTCTTTTTAGTTGAACCAAAGACTTTGTCAAAGGAGATGAACTTTCTTGGCCGGGACTCAGAATTAGGCATGAAGTTTTTCAACTTAAGCGCGTCTGTTATAGTGGTTTGTTAGGCTGGAAAAAGTTTGCATATATTTTTTATAAAATCTCTTTTTAGGTGATTGATTTGGCATTTCCTAATATTCTCTTTAGAAAAAGTATTCTTTTAGTTGAACCAAAGACTTTGTCAAAAGATGAACTTTCTTGTCTTCAGAATTGCAGTTTTTCAACCAGCGCGTAAATTATAGTGGTTTTTAAAAAATAATATTTTTGTTTATCCGTTTTATAAAATCTCTTCTTTAGGTGATTGATTTGGCATTTCCTAATATTCTCTTTAGAAAAAAGTACTCTTTTTAGTTGAACCAAAGACTTTGTCAAAGGAGATGAACTTTCTTGGCCGGGACTCAGAATTGTTTTTCAACTTAAGCGCGTCTGTTATAGTGGTTTGTTAGGCTGGATTTGGTGCGAATTGTTTATCCGTTTTATAAAATCTCTTCTTTAGGTGATTGATTTGGCATTTCCTAATATTCGGGCTACATCACTTTAGTCGATCAGTTTTGTTTTTCATTCATAAAATTCAAATTAAAAATCATCCAACCTATTCATCTACCCTCACTTCCGTTGGAAAGAATTACATAAATTTCTTTCATGTTTACTCTTCGAGGGATCTTCCCAACTGTTCCAATTTTAAGATAATGAGCTTATGGACTTGGTCGTATTCAAATTCAGTTCAAATCTACTGTCTTCTTTTAAGATGAGAATCTGAAACCCTTAGAATTTATAGTCTTTTAGGAAATAGATGCCAAGTGCTTAGCCAAAACAATCATTGGGAACATCATACTATTTTTAGTAAATAAATCTAGCTTTGATATTTTATTTAGAGTATATTGTTAAACTTTCCAACTGGTTGAACATCAGCAAGAACCTGTTGGGGTGGGTTAAGATTTCAAACTCAACCCCATCAAGTGTAATAAAAGCTTTTATTATGATCCAAGAGATTGAACTGTTCCTTACAGTAGAATACCATCTATTTGAGACAATCGAGCAGACAAAATACATATAAAAAATCGTTGCTGGGGAGTGTCAGCGGGTTAAGGTCGGGAAATCAAATCATGGATCTTTTTTTAGGAAATTTAAAAGAAATGGCAGCAAAGCGGTTTGCCAACTTATGCTTAGATTGTGAAGGGGTCACGGTAGCTGGACTTAAATGGCATCCGTTTATATCTTTTGTTGCAAATTAAAAAAAAAAAAAAGTATTTGCTGCTTAAAGTAGGAGAGGGAATCAAACAATATATAAAAAGAGGGAAAAAAAACTATCCTTTGCATTATCTTTTCTTGCAAGCTACAGTTTGGCTTTTGCATCGTTATTAATGCATTTGATTTATCGATCATTTTAGTTAAAATTTTACACTTAAATAAATTATAATAAAGAAGAGTGTTTTTCTTCTTTATTTTTATTTTAAATCTATTTCAAAAGAAAAGTTTTAATCTATGTTTATTTAATTGAAAATTATAATTATAATTAGTTTAATAAGAAAGTGGGTTTATTCATCAGTAAAATCAAATACCGTCAACTTCAATTTTTGTATAGAAACAACAACAATAATAAATAAATTTTATAAAGATAATTTAATAAAATATATTCGAACCAAATAAAACAAACTCCATAAATATAACAGAATGTAACCTTACTACTTGAATCGATCATTAGACGTGAAGTAAAATCTATTTGAATCGAATTCGTGTGCAATTAGGATACCCATAGCCATCCCATCAGCTGCGACCTGCATTGCATCATCGATTCCCTGTGGCAACCAAGTGCAAGTTGAACTATATCCACCGATTACCAACCAACCCCTAGGCGGTTAGGTGGAAATATCTATGATATTAGAAAATTCACATCAAGATACAACCTACCCTAAAAATAAAGAACATAAAATCTTAAAAGTTTATTCCAACAAATCAATTAAAGTTGAATTAAAGATGCCACAACATCATCTTTTTTATTTTATTACAATTTAGGTTCGTTTATAATGTTTAAATAAATAAGTTAGATTTTATGGAATAAATTTTGAAATTTAACCATTTAATAAGATATTATATTTTTCTTGTTTTATGGGATTTTCTTTTTACGTATAGTAGGATTGGGTTTACCCAAGCCGACATATTTTTATCACTATCATTTGAAAAATTGAGTTTTTTTTGAGTATATAAAAAAAAGTTATCAATCAAATTTGTTTATTTAAATTTTAGGTTGTTATTTAATATCAATTTTTTTTCTTTTTTTAAAATTAGTTTTGTTCAAAAAAATTTAATAAAACAAAAAAATATTGTATTTTTTAAATAATTATCAAGATTTAAATTTCTATAAAATCTGTTTGAATCGATTTCATTAATCAATCGAATAGCCAATTTAAAAGTGCAATGAAACCAAAAGAATTAAAACCTCTTGACATTAAATCGATTCCCTAATTAAACAGAATAGTTGAACTATATCCACCAATTACCAACCAACGCATGTCCTGTTGGGTGGAAATCGGACGCAAATATCTATGACCATGATACCATAATATTAGAAAATTCACATCAAGATACAATTTTAATATTGATTTTAGGGTGAAAGAAGTTTATTTTATTTTCAAAATTTTTATAAAATAATAAGAATTTATGTATCAATTTTTAGGTATATATAAAAATACTTATAAAAATAACAATTAATTTAATATATATATTTATCATTTTTATAAGTATTTTTATATGCACATAAAAGTCAATACATAATTTTTTATATTTTTGTAAATATTTCTATAGTCTCATTTTAACTTATTTTAACAGTTTCATTTAAAAAAAAAACCACAACCTACCTGCACCTGGGTACAAAGAACATTGCATCTTGAAGGCTAGTCCAACAAATAATTAAAATCGCCGACCCGAATGCTCATCAGTAAATGAATCTCTTTTGTGGCACACACTTTGAAACGCGGAACCATTTAACTGTCGGCACCTATGATTCTTTTTGTTTTTCGGATTTTTTATGGACAACATAAACATTATTAATCATTCGATTAATTATTAATTTTTTAAACAATTTTCTTTGAACAAGAATTGAAAAAAATTTTAAAATAAGAACTCATTATTTTCCTTTCTCAATACGTTATATTTATAACTTATTTTATAATTTTATTAACATTCAGTTGAAAACTTTTAAATCGTCAAAAACATCATCTTGGGTTGATTGCAGAAACATGGGTTGTTCACATTGAATTTGCTTTCAGTGGGCTGATCTTCAATTGTTGAATGGGCTGGATAAATGAAAGACGTTATTAGCATTTTAGGATATTTTAAACTGTGGGTTGGGAAACATTCTCCTCCGATGCAAAGTTAAAAGACTTTTTGGTAACGAAGGAGATACGTTGGGATTTTGTATAGCACAAATAAACGAGTCAAGAAATTCATAAATTCCATTTATTTTACAATTAATATTATAAACATAACAAAAAAATTATAACAATAAAAAATAATATTAAGTTGAAGACTTTTTTATGTATAATGACACGTTGGGATTTTTGTATTGTACAAATAAACGAGTCAAGGAATTCACAAATTTCATCTATTTTACCATTAATATTATAAAACACAGTAATAATTATAGCAATATTAGTATGATTAGATTAGTTGAACATAAATTTTTTGGAAAACAAACATCGTATTTGCGTTGATTGATGACAACCAAAAATAATTGGAATTTTGGGTCTAATAGTTTGTCGACGACGGAAGACTTTAATCAAATTTTGGGATAAATTAATATTCATTATCTAAAATTTAGAGTCAAAATAATATTTTATTTAAAATTTATGAGTCAAATTAAAAATTAACTTTTTTTACTAACGTATCATGTTATCAAACAAGTAGAGATTAACGTCGTAAATCGATGACATAAATAACTAAAATGTAATAAATTAATAACGTAAGTAGTTAAAATATAATAAATCAATAACATTCTTTTCAAAAATAATGATAAAAACAAGACTTAATGGTGTAATAAGTTCCTAAACTTTAAAAAACAATCAAGCCCTCGAACTTTGTTTTGTACCCAATTAAGCCATTGAACAAAAAAATTAATCAATTAAGTCCTTTGACCATTAAATCTTGATAGTTTTTACTTTAGATATTAGTGGCACATGGTACACTCTGATTTTATTATGTTGCATTTACAAGTTTGCTTCAAACATATTTTTTATAAATTAATAAGTCTTTTAAAATTTTTTAACTTTTAAAGAACTTTTTAAATAAATAATTTTTTTGAAAATGTCAAGTGGAAACACTCTTTGTGACACGAAGCACTACACCAACAGATCCAAAAACTGTCAAAATTTATTGGTCCAATGATTTAATTGATTAAATTTATTGGTTTAAGGGCTTAATGGGGGAAAAGTTTCAAGAACTTAATTGTTTTTTAAAAAGTTTAGGAGCTTTTTTTACACCATTAAGCATAAAATAAACATGTGAAACGAAAAGGACAGATTCGGTAGTTTACCTTTGTTTTTCTATTTTCTTATTTCAAAAATTGCTTAAATGAAAAATAAGTGCCTAAAGTATACCTTTTTGAACTTTAGGTGTTTGAAGTATTTTTTTTTGTAAAAATAGGTACATAAAGCTTCAAAAGTTATAATTTTAGGTGTCTGGTAGTTAACTGTCGTTAAAAAAATTGTTAACCAATAAAAATTTAACACGTGTCATTTTTAATTTCTTTTAATTAATTTTTTGATTTTAATAATTTAACATTTTACGAAAAATCTTGAAATTCTAATACTTTCTAAAATAATCCTCAAATCCTTAAATCATAAATCCTCACAGTTGCTGCAGCCGGCCACCGTCGCTAATCCTACTCTTTCGATCGTTGAATCCAGCCGACAATTTTTGTAACACCTTCAACCCGGATGCTACAATTGGGCCACAAGCCCGAACCACTCCCATAAAATTTTTGCTTTTAAAAACTAGTAAAATCAATCTCATACATCCAAACATGTCCAACTAAAAGTATTAAAATCCATGCTTACTTAAAAACCATTCAAAATAGTTAAAGGAGCTACAGATACATTAATAAAACATTTAACCAATACAAGTTAAGTCAATTAGAGTTACATATACATAGGGTCATACGGATACATAGCCCACTACATCAAGTACTTGTACTCTACCAAGAGGCCAATCTTTGGATCCTTACTTCGACGCGGTGCTCGCTACACTCAAACTATCTATCAACTGCGAGCGAAAACAACGATTCCGAGCGTTGAGCTAACAAAGCTCGGTGCATACACAATCACTCGACCAAGCTTCAGGTGAATCCTAATTAAGACCATGCTATGATATGATGTCAAGATATGATAAGCATTGGCGCTACCATAACCGCCTAAACACATGCTATAAGCAAACAACACCTCAATAGCAACATAAAACTAAACAAACCATGAGTGAGACCCAATGTCACCCGACACTGAGAGACCCACCCATGCTCGAAATCTCACATCGAGCTGCTCAGAATCTAGCATCGAGCAGTACATTCAGAATCTTACATCAAGCGGGGCTCGGAATCTCGCATCGAGCAAATATCATCACCCATAATCTCACATCGGATGACCTTCAATTCATCACTCGGAATCTCACATCGGATGGCCTCCATGTGTTGCAACACTCACTCACTGGGTATCCGGATCCCATCAAACAAGGACTCATAACCAAACAAGTGCCCTTACCTGGCACGACCATAAATGATCCACCAAGGATCCCTAAAATCGCTTACCAAGCAATTTACTTTCATTTCAATACTCAATTAACCATTTAATCCATATAAGAAAGGAGGAACATACATTCTCGATTTTATCAGTCATTTTATATCATAAGGGACCCATTTAATCCATATAAGCAAGGAGGAACATACATTCAATACTCAAGTGCCCAGAGCGTAGCGGTACACCAAAACCTCTATGGAATTCTGCGATAACAAGGGGTATCGATCTGAGAGAGGTATCTTTGTACGCTCTCACAATTCGACCCCCAAAATATGAAGGAGTACGGTACTCGAGCCCCGATTTCAAAATCTAGAGCTCGAGATTGTACCAAACCCTTCATCAACCACCATGGTAAAGTCCCAAAACGTTCCTACACGTTATTTGGAGTCATTAGGTAAGTTTCTAGCCATTTTTACCATTAAACATCAACAATTACAAGCTTTACCATTGATGATCACCCAAGCTCTAAATTATCAAAACATCATATATCAAGTAACACATACCAAAATGATGATGCACATGAACACCCAGAAGTTAGAAGTGTACTAACCTCGAACTACAAGCTAAAAAGGAACCCCAAACTCCACCTCAAGCCTTATTCTTCCCTTGGGCCTTTGAATGCTCCCCAACCTCTTGAACTACAAGGAAATGTTGTAAACAAGTTACAACATTGATGAGAGGTTAAAAGAAGTTCAAAGGGCGATTCAACAAGTAGAAATGAGATTAAAAACACAATTCCCGTTCTCACATTAAAACGCCCACTAAACCTCAACCTCCACCATTTCCCACATTACTTACCTTGAATGGTAGATGTCCCAAAGCTAGAAACAACTCCCTTAAGGTGCAAAACGAGATTCTCACAGCAAACTCTAAAGATTTAATCTTTGATGTGGTAATTTTGGGGGGAAAAAGGAGTTTATAAGAGAATGAGAGGGGACAAGGATGGTGATCTCATCATCTTTTGCATTATGCAGAAAATTAGCTCTCACTCCTCCTTTTTACTCACAATGAAATTACCCCCGTACCCTCAAACCATATTCCCAACTCAAGCCCCCAAACTCAAGCCAAAAAGGGGTTTAATAGGCCCAACAATATAGCCCAAACGCTAGGCACGTACCTCGGGTTAGCCTAACGGGTTCCCAAAACCCGATCACAATTTTCTCAATCTTGTTTGTCGAAAAACCGGTGAATGGTCCGCCAAACGAACATTGAACATAGATATTAAATAGTCTTTCGATTGGCACACCGTTCGCTGATTTTCTCTGATAGCATGTTGGGGAAATGGCCGACTGGGTCCGGCGACCAGCGACGACAACAGTGAGGATTTGAGGTTTTGTTATTTTTAGGGATTTAGGGACTGATTTGAATATTTTTTAAAATTTTGGGTTTTTTTAAATAAATTTTATTTTTTTTTCAAAAATAATTAAAAAAATCAACATTCCTACTATGCGTTGCGTTTTAAGCGAGATAACGATCTTTCAACGGCGAACAATTAAAATTATAACTTTTAAAATTTTAAATATTTATTTTTAAAAAAATCAAATCATTAAATTTCAAAAAGTATAAACACTTATTTTTATTTAAGCCTTAAAAAAATTGAACTTCGGCTTTCCTGATTCCGTTTAAAGCTTAAACCCTTATCTTAAAACCCCAATTCATAAATCAAGAAAACTCAAATCACCTACACTGTCCAAACGTAGAAAGTAAAATGGCTCGCTAAAGCTCATGAGTCAAATTAAAAATTACCCATTTTACAAATGTGTCACGTTATTAAACTAACAGACGTTAATGGCTCAATAAACAAAATGTAGCAAATCCATAACATAATTAAGTAAAATATAATAAATCAATAACATTAATGATCAAAATATAATTTCTTTTCAAAAATAATGATAAAAACAAGACTTAATGGTGTAATAAGTTCCTAAACTTTAAAAAACAATCAAGCCCTCGAACTTTGTTTTGTACCCAATTAAGCCATTGAACAAAAAAAATTAATCAATTAAGTCCTTTGACCATTAAATCTTGATAGTTTTTACTTTAGATATTAGTGGCACATGGTACACTACAGTTTTATTATGTTGCATTTACAAGTTTGCTTCAAACATATTTTTTATAAATTAATAAGTCTTTTAAAATTTTCAGAACTTTTAAAGAACTTTTTAAATAAATAATTTTTTTTGAAAATGTCAAGTGGAAACACTGTGACACGAAGCACTACACCAACAGATCCAAAAAAAACTGTCAAAATTTATTGGTCCAATGATTTAATTGATTAAATTTATTGGTTTAAGGGCTTAACTGGGGGGAAAAGTTTCAAGAACTTAATTGTTTTTTAAAAAAGTTTAGGAGCTTTTTACACCATTAAGCATAAAATAAACATGTGAAACGAAAAGGGACAGATTCGGTAGTTTACCTTTGTTTTTCTATTTTCTTATTTCAAAAATTGCTTAAATGAAAAATAAGTGCCTAAAGTATACCTTTTTGAACTTTAGGTGTTTGAAGTATTTTTTTTTGTAAAAATAGGTACATAAAGCTTCAAAAGTTATAATTTTAGGTGTCTGGTAGTTAACTGTCGTTAAAAAAATTGTTAACCAATAAAAATTTAACACGTGTCATTTTTAATTTCTTTTAATTAATTTTTTGATTTTAATAATTTAACATTTTACGAAAAATCTTGAAATTCTAATACTTTCTAAAATAATCCTCAAATCCTTAAATCATAAATCCTCATGATTCTAAATGAGTAACCACCGTCGCTAATCCTACTCTTTCGATCGTTGAATCCAGCCCGACAAATTTTGTAACACCTTCAACCCGGATGCTACAATTGGGCCACAAGCCCGAACCACTCCCATAAAATTTTTGCTTTTAAAAACTAGTAAAATCAATCTCATACATCCAAACATGTCCAACTAAAAGTATTAAAATCCATGCTTACTTAAAAACCATTCAAAATAGTTAAAGGAGCTACAGATACATTAATAAAACATTTAACCAATACAAGTTAAGTCAATTAGAGTTACATATACATAGGGTCATACGGATACATAGCCCACTACATCAAGTACTTGTACTCTACCAAGAGGCCAATGCTGGATCCTTACTTCGACGGTGCTCCGCTACACTCAAACTATCTATCAACCTGCGAACGAAAACAACGATTCCGAACGTTGAGCTAACAAAGCTCAGTGCATACACAATCACTCGACCAAGCTTCAGGTGAATCCTAATTAAGACCATGCTATGATATGATGTCAAGATATGATAAGCATTGGCGCTACCATAACCGCCTAAACACATGCTATAAGCAAACAACACCTCAATAGCAACATAAAACTAAACAAACCATGAGTGAGACCCAATGTCACCCGACACTGAGAGACCCACCCATGCTCGAAATCTCACATCGAGCTGCTCAGAATCTAGCATCGAGCAGTACATTCAGAATCTTACATCAAGCGGGGCTCGGAATCTCGCATCGAGCAAATATCATCACCCATAATCTCACATCGGATGACCTTCAATTCATCACTCGGAATCTCACATCGGATGGCCTCCATGTGTTGCAACACTCACTCACTGGGTATCCGGATCCCATCAAACAAGGACTCATAACCAAACAAGTGCCCTTACCTGGCACGACCATAAATGATCCACCAAGGATCCCTAAAATCGCTTACCAAGCAATTTACTTTCATTTCAATACTCAATTAACCATTTAATCCATATAAGAAAGGAGGAACATACATTCTCGATTTTATCAGTCATTTTATATCATAAGGGACCCATTTAATCCATATAAGCAAGGAGGAACATACATTCAATACTCAAGTGCCCAGAGCGTACCGGTACACCAAAACCTCTATGGAATTCTGCGATAACAAGGGGTATCGATACGCAGAGAGGTATACTGGTACGCCTCTCACAATTCGACCCCCAAAATATGAAGGAGTACCGGTACTCGAGCCCCAATTTCAAAATCTAGAGCTCGAGATTGTACCAAACCCTTCATCAACCACCATGGTAAAGTCCCAAAACGTTCCTACACGTTATTTGGAGTCATTAGGTAAGTTTCTAGCCATTTTTACCATTAAACATCAACAATTACAAGCTTTACCATTGATGATCACCCAAGCTCTAAATTATCAAAACATCATATATCAAGTAACACATACCAAAATGATGATGCACATGAACACCCAGAAGTTAGAAGTGTACTAACCTCGAACTACAAGCTAAAAAGGAACCCCAAACTCCACCTCAAGCCTTATTCTTCCCTTGGGCCTTTGAATGCTCCCCAACCTCTTGAACTACAAGGAAATGTTGTAAACAAGTTACAACATTGATGAGAGGTTAAAAGAAGTTCAAAGGGCGATTCAACAAGTAGAAATGAGATTAAAAACACAATTCCCGTTCTCACATTAAAACGCCCACTAAACCTCAACCTCCACCATTTCCCACATTACTTACCTTGAATGGTAGATGTCCCAAAGCTAGAAACAACTCCCTTAAGGTGCAAAACGAGATTCTCACAGCAAACTCTAAAGATTTAATCTTTGATGTGGTAATTTTGGGGGGAAAAAGGAGTTTATAAGAGAATGAGAGGGGACAAGGATGGTGATCTCATCATCTTTTGCATTATGCAGAAAATTAGCTCTCACTCCTCCTTTTTACTCACAATGAAATTACCCCCGTACCCTCAAACCATATTCCCAACTCAAGCCCCCAAACTCAAGCCAAAAAGGGGTTTAATAGGCCCAACAATATAGCCCAAACGCTAGGCCTGTACCTCGGGTTAGCCCAACGCTCGGGTTCCCAAAACCCGATCACAATTTTCCTCAATGCGCTGTCGTCGAAAACCAGTGAATGGTCTGCCAAACGAACATTGAACATAGATATTAAATAGTCTTTCGATTGGCACACCGTTCGCTGATTTTCGCTGATAGCATGTTGGGGAAATGGCCGACTGGGTCCGGCGACCAGCGACGACAACAGTGAGGATTTGAGGTTTTGTTATTTTTAGGGATTTAGGGACTGATTTGAATATTTTTTAAAATTTTGGGTTTTTTTAAATAAATTTTATTTTTTTTTCAAAAATAATTAAAAAAATCAACATTCCTACTATGCGTTGCGTTTTAAACAGATAACGATCTTTCAACGGCCGAACAATTAAAATTATAACTTTTAAAATTTTAAATATTTATTTTTTAAAAAAAAATCAAATCATTAAATTTCAAAAAGTATAAACACTTATTTTTTATTTAAGCCTTCAAAAATTGAACTTCGGCTTTCCTGATTCCGTTTAAAGCTTAAACCCTTATCTTAAAACCCCAATTCATAAATCAAGAAAACTCAAATCACCTACACTGTCCAAACGTAGAAAGTAAAATGGCTCGCTTCATTCGATCAGCTCAAAGAACATTCATCTTTGCTGCTTCGAAAACCCTAACTAATGGAATCCAATCACGAATCCCATCATCATCTCCACTACCCCAATTCAAAACTTACGCAACCTGCAAAACCCACAAATCTCCCTTCACAGCCAACATCATCAGAATCCTAAACAACGAGATCGAGTACCAGCACGACTACGCCCCTCCCCATCAGGTAACTAATTATTCCTATCAAAACTTTTGCACCAGACTTTAATTTGATTTGTTTCTTCGCAATTTATGTAGCCTGCTAGGAGTTTCAATTCGTTCACGGTCCAAGATCGACCGGGAGAGAAATGGATGACAATGAGGGGGAAATATGGTGACAATGAAGATATCAAAATAGAAGTGACTATGTTTGACGGTTGTGCTTTTGTTCCTAAGCCCGGAGAAGATGACACTGGGGAGAATGTGGTTCTTCACATTAGCTTGATTGTTGATGTTTCCAAAGGTCAAGGTTATCCTGAAATGGAATTTTTGTGCTCGGCTTGGCCCGATCATTTAGAAATCCAGAAAGTTCATTTGCTAAATCGGGATAAGATTATTATTAACCCATACATAGGA
The DNA here is from genome assembly GCA_019671005.1 of Hibiscus mutabilis. Classification (NCBI taxonomy): domain Eukaryota; kingdom Viridiplantae; phylum Streptophyta; class Magnoliopsida; order Malvales; family Malvaceae; genus Hibiscus; species Hibiscus mutabilis. The sequence continues at coordinate 52,360,480 of CM033752.1, read as the reverse complement.
CCTGGTTTCAGGTATAACTTGCTAGTTCGTTTACTACATTCTTACTTTTGTAATGTTGATTGGCAAATTAAATTGTGGTTTTTGTTTTCAGGAAAATGAATGTGGAACTTCAGAAGACACTTCGTGATTACCTGGAAGCAAGGGGGTAAATAATGAACTTTGTCGCTTTTTGCATGAGTATATGATGAATAAGGATAGGATTGAACTTATTCAATGGTTGGGAAATGTCAAATCCATTGTGCAGAAATAGAATGAGGTTTGTTTATGAAATTTTGATTATCTGGTTTCTATGATTTCGACCAACCGTTAGGTTGAAACATTAAATTTTATTCACCATGTTCTATGATTTTTATAAGTTTTAAACCTTTTCTATCAAAACATTAAAAACTAATTTATAATTGTAATCTTTGTGGCATTGGCCTATAAGTTTTAAATCTTTTCTATCTAAGCTGCAGAGGATTCTATATATTTGAATAGACTCTTTTTTAGAGATTTTAGGGTCAGGTTCTCAACACCTTTTTGGTGCTTGAGCAATCTTTGCAAAGTAATTGTAATTGCATTTCATCAAAGCATTATATTGGAAAATAATTAGTAATTATTGAATACAGCAAGTCTTCACCCTGTAAAGGTTTTAAATGTTCAACCTAGTATAGAGTTATTTGATGGATGTGGGCATGTGCATGAGTGACCTTAGCCTGTTTTACTACCATTAACTATGGTGCTGCAATTTCCATTAACTTTCTCTTTGTGTTGCAAGACTTTAAACGTACAACCTGGTATAGAGTTATTCCACATTAGGTGCCTTGTTGGTTTAAGACATAATTTATTGCTCATTATTTTTACTTTTCTTAGGTGTAAACTCCTCCATTTAGATTCTAAAGAAATTACACTGATGATCTGCCCACTTATGCTCTGTGTAATCTTTTGATTCATAGACAGGAGGATAAACTGAGAGGTGAGTTAAAGGTGTATACTTTAGGGAAAGGACTTGATTAGTAATAGCATGGTGGTGAAAACTTTCAAAGTTTGCTTGAGAACTAGCATAGAATTGTGCTGCTGATGACAAACTGGCTTTGTGATATTATTGAATTCACTTCGGTTGATGCATTTCCTTTTAAAAGCCAAGATCTGAGGAGAATTTGCAAGTGTGAGGATCAAACTCCAACTGCGGGATTTGGATGGAACATTAAGGTCTTAGTTGTTTTTTTCATATGAAATTGGATTCGGATGAACCATATGGGCCTTGGTTATTTTTTACATATCAAATGGTGATGCATTTGGGACTTTTTGAACCTGACATTCATTCTTTGGAACCTCTAGTATTTAATTTTGTGAAAGTTGACCCCAATTTCTACCCGACCAATAAAGATCATTTTTACAAAGTCCCTTGGTCAAGAATTTATCCCCTGTTGATTGAGAAATCTTTGTAAGATTGTGAAGAGGATCAGGGCTGGGCATCAAACTCCAAGGCTCAGCTTACAAGCTGTGTTATTAGTACAGAATTTTTTAGATTTTTCGGATTAGGATTCTGCAGCAGATTAATTGAATTTGTTATTCAGCCCATGGAGCTCGTGTTAGCTGGGAGAAACTGTGTCATCCGAAGGGAGGGGGGGTTTTTGGGGTGAAAGATATCATGGCTTGGAATAGAGCTTGCATGTTAAAATGTTTATGGTTGTTGATTACTCAGTCAGGTTTTCTTTGGGTTGCATGGGTGGAGAGCTATATCCTCAAGGGCCAAACTTTTGGCAAGTTGCAGAGAAGAGTTCCCATAGTTGTTTTACATATCAAATGGTGATGATTATGTATCTAACTCTGGTGGGACTTTGGGTTGAACTTGGGAGACATTCAGTTCTTTGGTCAAAATTGTTTCCAGCGTTTTTATCCCCAGTATCTTTTTGTGGTTTTTGCCAACTGAAAGTTGATCACTTGGGGCCCAATGTTCTGTGTGGGGCAATGGACTCGTGACCATCTGTTCTCTGAGGTTTGTCTGAAAGGTTTTTGTTGCAGGCATGTAACCTGTCAATTGTTCACTGAGTTTTTAAAGATCATTTGTGGAAATGGTTTATTATTTTATTGGCAAAGTTCAGATTACATGCGGGTGCTTCGTCTTATGGAAAAACAGATTGAGCGATGGAGATTAGGGGGCAATACTAAATTCACTGGTTCTTTAGCATCTACATGGGGATTTTAATTTCTTTAGCATCTACAAGTTAAAGCAAAGTGGATAAATAAAATATATTAAAGGGCTGTCAGCTTAGCTTGCTTCGACCAATAAAGCAAAGTGGATAGATATATATATATATATAGATTGATTTGTGGCATTTTATCATCATAAAATCAAATCTTTCTTAGATTGAGGGATTAGTTTGTGGAAGTGACACAGTACACCCTCCTTCACAAACCACAAAATCATACCTGCTGTCCTAAAAGCAACCAATTACAAATCTAAATTTGCAATTTGAAAACAACTAATTTACAAGTCTAAATCTGATGATCAGATCTTCAAAATTCAATGTAGTTATAGCGGATTTATGGAATCGTATTTACTTTAATAAAGTGAAACTAATGGATTTGTTGGAATCATTCGTCTAAAAATTCCAAAAATTAGTTTTCTGGTCTTATTCTGTCAATTTAAAACTGGTCCGGGGACATCCTGGAAGTTTTGATCTACTTTTAACTGGGAAAATTCTCTCTGAAAAACAAATATGGCAAACTTCCCAGTTCCAGGTATTTGAGAAACCGCTCCAAGAAACGAGGATTTGGAGAAAAGGAGTAAAAGCCAAACTACAAAACTTTTATCACCAAAATATAGATGAAATTTCTACCAAAGAGGGTAAACAAAAATCTCAACCATAAACAAATATGTATATTTATATATGTTCTTAAAAACATTACTCAATTTAGAGCTTGAGGGATAGGTCAACCTTTTGTATCTCTTCCTGCTTTGTCTTGAGACTGCCTCCACCTGACCACCAACAATTGTTAATCACTTCATCAGCCGGAGAACCCATCGGCGTCCTCATTACGTTGAACCTACCGACATTAGCTCGACTCGTTGATCCCATTGTAATAGCATGGGAATTCTCCATCGATAACTTCCCTATTGCCGGTTGTTGGTCTATAGGAGGCCTAGACCAACTATGGTGTCCATACACATTTCCAGACCCGGCTGATGAAGAAACATGAGATGGTTTATGGATCATTGAATGCACCTGAATTCCCAAAGATCTATTATATGCGCCGTGCAGGGGAAGAGCAGCCAAGCTAGGATAGTGGTTGTGGTGAAAATAAGGGTGTCCAAAAGCCGCGGCTGAGGCTGCTATATGAGCTCCCATCCTTTGCCCTCTTTTCACCAAAGTCCTCTCTCTTTTATGAGCGTTTTGGTGCCCTCCAAGAGCTTGTGAACTGTAGAATTTCCTTTGGCAATAGGTGCACGAGAAAACTCGTTGCTCACCATCCGTAGGCTGGGGCGTTTCGGGTGCTGTACTGTCAGTCGAACCCGCTGCGTTCAACGAATCGATTAGATTGAGTTCTTTATTGAGCACACGATCACCACAATCACTTGAGGTTAGCTTTAGATCTAGCTGGAGACCTGGTTTCGCCTCCTGTTCTCGATCTTTGACGACTTCATTTGAACCCGGAGAGGCCTCTATGCATCGGGGTAGTCCTCTCAGAAAGACTAGGTTCTTTCCTAAGAGATTCCATAGGAGACTCTGGCACACACTCAGCTATGTTGGGTAGACGATGAAAATATGTTTTGTTGATAGCATAAAGGAATAAAAAGCTTCCAACCAAATGCTTTTTGTGTGCAAATAATGCTATATAAACCAACAGTGTCACTCACATGAAAAGCTAGCTTTAATTGGAACTCCACAATGTTGCTTATTTATATCCTCAGAAAAAATCCACTTCCTTCTTTCATCTCACCACATTATTCCTTCTTTCACTACTTTCTATTGGTAATCAGTATTTAAATGATTATGGTAAACGTATTTTCGATCGTGCCGTATATACTATATTCGTGCTGCTATATATATATTTAAAAGTTGAGTTCAAAAGTGGGCAATCATGGGGACAATATGACTATGAATCAAAGACGACGCAACTCTCCTGTGTACTTCAAGTCCATCAAGCAGAGGCACCATGTCCCCAGCCAGTTACTTTGAACGTGCACCTCAACACATTTCTCGGATGCTTTGCCCCACTCTTTCCATGCTCTGTTGCTATTATTGTCGAGAAAAAGGCACAACACACTAATGTCTCCATATAGAAAAATCTTGTGCTGATTTGATTGAACGTTAATTGAGGCGTTGGTGGGGAAGAGAAGAGTAATTGGGATGGGATCCACATTAATAATGGGTTCGGTTTTAGGACATAACTCGGACTGTTTTAAGTTGTTTAGTTACTGTTTAATGTGTGATGGATTAGGTTATAAAACTTAAGCTGTCGTATTTGGAGAAATGGCCGACCAAGAAATGGGGAGGCTGATGTGGGATCATATGTATTATGATAGTGCCATCTTATTTTGGTCATATAATTATTGGTTTAACATGGACAAGGATTAATTAAGTCTTGAGATAAGCATAACTTTTATATGAATACCTCACCAGCAAATGTTATTTTAAGCAACTAAATGTCATCCAACCTGAACCCCACAAACAAGCCACATGATTTTTAGGCAATTACTTGTGTAATAAATAAATTCAGGCGTATCTCTTTTTCAGATTTGTTTGTCTGGCTTTTCAAATCTGCAATTAAAAAAACATCTATCGTATATCAAATATCTAAACACATCGACTATTTTTCTTTGTAAACTCACCTAAATTTGTTGTAAACTTAGATTTAATTTAATTTAATCTCTTCATCTTTGCACGGTTTTCTCACAAATGCAAAAAAAAATTAAATTTATTTAAATATGGTCGAGTTCGAGTTTTAACATTTAAAAATTGAGTCGGGTCCAATCTAACTTATTTTCAAAGTTTTTAATAAATTATATTATATTTATATATTATATAGTTTGTATCACACAATATTAAATGTATAAAAATATAATAATATAATGGAATTTGATATTGAAAATATATAAAATCACTAAATACATAAATACTTATATAAAAACAAGTGTTTGATAAATTTAATTCGACTTCAGAACAACCTATTAATGATGATTTTGGACAGATCACACTAAACTTTTTGTCATTTATAAAGGCTTTGCTATTTAGTGGAGGATTGAAGGGTTCCGTGATCCATTGGGCAAGGTATTAGCTTATTAGGTTTAAAGTGGTGTTATGAAGTGACATAGAAAATGGGACGAAAAAAATATGCTATGTTTTGAACTCTTCGGTCGAGATCGTAATTTCTAGGTGAACGTGTGTGAATGTGATTGGATGATTTGTTGTTCCGTTGATAAAATTTATGATTTCTACTATCCGTTATCGTCGAGAAACTGTGGATTTGAAACCGAAAAGACCATGTTCTTATGAAGCTTCATCAGTAAAACAACGACACCAAGACTATTGCAAGCGTTTATAGTCTTACGGGAAACCAAACTACTCCTTGACTTTGCTCGTTTTTGTGGGGAAAAGAGTACAAATACAAAAAAAGTGGGATGCAAACGTTCAATTGAGTTGGTTCTTGGTCTTTTTCAAGAAGACAATTCGATCCATTTAAAAAGCAGAAACAGAAACATGAATAATAATACACTTAGGTTGTGCCTTTTATCTTATCCTTTGAAGTGCTGTGATTGATTGAAATCTCAAACACCCACGTTGCTGTGTTGCCTTTCTGTGTGTCTTCCTTTTAGGCACAAAACATTGTTTGGCTCCTTCACTTTTCCAAATTTGGCTGCTTCCACTAGACCACTTCCTCCAATGAATTTAGTTCAACCACTTCCAACACACTCTGTAATGGACAAACAGAACCCTCCAAACTCCAACAGCAATGCAACATAGAATGCCGGCATTGCACCCTCTAAATTCGTGCATTCAAAGGTCAAAATCTAAATTTTCTTCTGCTCTCCTAACTCAAATCATGACTACCCTGAAATCCACAACTCTTTTTTGTTTCTTTCTCAAACTTTTTCTCTCTCTGTCTCTGGTACCCCGTCGGACCAACAAAAGTTACCCGAACTCATTGGTGGGTTTAGGGTTTCAACTTTGTGGAGTCCTGGAATGGATTCGATGATGTTTGGTCCATTAAGTGGAAGGTTCGGTTTGCACGGATTTAGGGGCTGGACTAGGTATTTCTTTGGGGCTCTTAGTTATCATTGTTATATTAAACCCAAAATAAAAGCCTGGTATGCGACGGACACAATATCAATTATTAGGTGATTCAAGTTGAGATAATGTGTAGTACTAATATAAAAGGATCGAATTCTGACGTTGTGAATATAGTTAAATTAAAAGAGTAGTTTCTATAATAAATTTTTACGGTATATGATTCAAATTAATCTGTCAATAATTTAAATATCATTATACCAATAAAATAAACAAAAGTTTGAAAGATCATAGCATTATAATTAATCAATTAAATAGTTTCCAATTGGCATGCGAGTTTTGGCCGTTGACGATGACCCTACTTACCTTTTACTGCTCCAGACCCTGCTTCGTAGATGCCAGTACCATGGTTCGTTCTTTTTATTTATTTATTTATGTGCGTTTATAGAAATCTAGTATTTGCAGTTGTTTTTTATGTTGCCGTTGCTTCGTGTCCGTTAAGGTGAAATCTCTGTGAACTCTAGGACTTAATTCATCGCATTTTCATAGTGAAAATAAAAAAAAAAAGATTTCTTTTTCTGGTTCTCTTCGGTTTTGCAGATAGTTGTCACTGTTTAAATGAGATTTTGTTCTTTATTTGGTGACTTCATGTTATTTAATCTCCCATAAATCTTACATACGGATAATTTTGCAATTCTGGATTCTGTTCTTGATTCAGTTGACTGTGTTTGTTGATCTTAAATCTTTGAAAATGTTAAAGGAAGATGGTTCATTTGGTGTGAGACTGAGTTTTTTTTTTTTTTTTTTATATGCAGTGACCACCACAAGTCATGCAATCACAGCATTGAAGTTGTTGAGAGAAAACAAGAACCAGTTTGATCTGGTTATCAGTGATGTCCATATGCCTGACATGGATGGTTTTAAGTTACTCGAGCTTGTGAGGCTTCAGATGGACCTGCCTGTCATAATTAAGCTAATTTCAAAGTCCATTTCAGCATTTTTGTCATGATAAATTCCAAGTTTTGAAGGATTTTCTTATTACATTTCATCGTTTTGGTTGTCCCTTACAAATTTCTGAAAATTTGGAGTTTGGATCAGTTTCCAATAACTTAGCTAATTCAAAGTCCATTACAGTGCTGATAATTCATGAACTTGCTTTCTTCCGGTTTATGTTATAGTTGTGGGAACAATTGAATCTCCATTTTAACTAATGATATGATAAAATGCTTCCAGTGTTGTCTGCAAATGGCGATACCAAGCTTGTCATGAAAGGGATTATTCATGGGGCTTGTGATTATTTATTAAAACCTGTTCAAATTGAGGAGCTGCAAAATATATGGCAACATGTGATCAGGAGGAAGAAACTTGATAGAAAAGACCGGTCTAATTCTGGCAGCATAGACAATGCTCATATTGAAGGCATTGATGCTTCAGGGACAGGAAATGTTAATCAGACTGGGAAGCTGAACAAAAAGAGGAAGGATCAGAATGAAGATGAGGATGAGGAGCGTGACGAAAATGGGGTGATAACGAGGAATCATCATCCCAAAAGAAACCTCGTTTTGTTTGGTCAGTGGAGTTGCATCGCAAATTTGTTGCCGCGGTTAATCAGTTGGGCATTGACAGTATGTTCAAATCTTTTCTCAGTTTTGACATAACTATTATTACTGTTGTTTTGTTTAATTACTTAGGAATTTACGTATGCATGAAGCTTTTTACATTTAACCTTTTACGCGGTTGTAATGCAGAGGCTGTACCTAAAAAGATTCTAGAATTGATGAATGTTGAAAATCTTACCAGAGAAAATGTTGCCAGCCATCTCCAGGCACCATTTCTTAACTTAATTGCCTTAGTTACTACGATTCAAAACTTAGCAGGAAGCTAACTATATCTCTTTTGTGGTTGCAGAAATTTAGGCTTTACCTGAAAAGAATCAGCTGTGTGGCAAACCAGCAAGCCAATAGGGCAGCAGCCTTGGGCGGTGCAGATTCTTCCTTTTTCCGGATGGGGTCTCTGAATGGAGTTGGGAATTTCCATACGTTGGCTGGACCTAATCAGCTTCACAATGCAGCCTTCAGCTCTTTCCCACCAAGTGGGGTGTTCGGAAGATTGAACACTGCTGGGCTAGGAATTCGTGGTCATCCTTCTCCGGGAACGGTTCAGTTAAGTCCTGTTCAAAACTTGGGCAATACCAGTAACAATCCGAGCCAGTTGCGATCTTATCCAATTCCTGGTAACCATAATGTTAACATTCTCCAAGGGAGGCCAGTGTCAATGGAACTGGATGAACTACAAAATAACAGGGGTGTTAGCCACATTGGACAGCTGACATCGGTTGATTATACAATTATTTTCCCTGTTTCTGACAGTTTCATGGATTCAAGCAGCCCCTTAATTTTAGAAGGAAATTCTCAGCTGGCCTCTTTGCATGCTAGTAATTTGAGAGGCAGTGTTTCTGCAACGGGATTCAAAAATGGGAGGGCTATATCCGACTTTACTTCCATAGCTCCTGCTTCCAATAAATTACAGGATTCAAAACCAGATATACAAGGCCACACATCCACAATCCCCTGTAATTTGGGGCAAATAAGCAGAAACATGGACCAATGCTTGGACCAAAATAACCCAATTTACAACAAAAACACGGGTCTTTATTCTGTTGAACCATTGGTTATTGAAGAGGAAGGGTATCTTATGGTCCAACCTAGGGCACAGGGAAGTTAAATTCCCGATAATATGGAGCCATCAGATATTGAAAACGAAGGATACCTTATAGTCCAACCTTGGCCACTGGGAAGTTATGTTTCTGATACTATTGGCTCATTGGAAGATCTGGCAAGTGCAATGATGGAACAGGTAAGATGTTTGAATTATATTCTCATAGTTCCAGACATCAGATTAGGCTGTACCATAGTTACTCAAGGTTATGAATGCCATTCTAAAAGAAATGTTTTGGGAAAATATTTCTTAAACCGAGAGTTGATCTTTTCCCTAAAAAAATAATAAGCAATCCTCATCTTTTTTGTAATTTAGGTTTTAGAAAGAAACTAGATGAGCTTGAACTTGGTGGTTTACTAGTTTTATTTGTTTAAGTAAACCTCTTGTCATTAGCTGTTGAATATTGGTCACCTATAACAATATCTGCATCAAAGATGTATGATTCTGACCATTTATGCATAAAATTATGATGGTGGGTAATATCTTTGTTTCGATAACAGGGCCAAGAAAAAGGGAAACCAGCAGATGGCTATTTCGGATGCTGTGCTTATTCTCTCGAGACTTGTTGAGAATGTAGCCACTTACAGCAAGAGAAGGCTCTGCATTACAAGAACTACTGTTGTAACTGAAAACAAAAATAATCTGTTATCTGCATTACAAGAACTACTGTTGTAACTGAAAACAAAAATAATCTGTTATCTTGTTTCTGCCTTTATCAACCTCTTCTCTGTTCTTTTCTTGTATGTTCCTTGCAACTTTTGGAGTTTGTTATTGCCTTATAATATCTTAATAGCTTATGTCTCCAAAATGGGCTTTGCAATCTTCATGATTAAAAATGAAATTAGGATTCTTCTATGAAAACAGAAATAATGGGCTTGAGCAACATTATCCCTTATGTAAACAGGTATTCGAAACTCCAAAACTAAGTAAAATTATCACCCTTTTAAACAAAGAAAGATGAAGAAAAATTATAGTCGATAAAAGCTCGAGTAAATTATTGCATGTTGGACATGAAGTACTGAGAAAGCATTAATTGTTTGAGGAAGCAACCCGATCCTCATATCGATTCCTGTCAATTCAGTGGGATTCTTCATGAAATAAGCAACCTGAGGGACTGGAGAAGGCAATGGAGACACATAGGCTGCTTCTCCATGTAAAAAATCGATCTTGTGGAACGGCATCCGAGTCCAATAGGAGACAAGGGTTAGCTCATTCAGTGGAGGGAGAGTGCCCTGAGGTCCATCTAATGTCTGGTTATATCCAATCACATAGTCGTTGTTAATCGAACTCTTGGCTTCCTGTATCTTCTCTACAATAGCTTCATGGCTACCTGCTTCCAGTTCTTCAGCTGTTAAGGCAACAGAGGCTAAAACATAAGCGTTGCCACTGAAGCCTTTTTCGGCAGTGGGGGCACCATCTTGTTCCTTATGTCCACCGCGAATTGCAAGCAAACCATTGCTCCTTTACTCACTCCTAAAGCCTTGGTTCTTGCCTGAGAGTAAAGAAATAGTTACTAGGAAATGTATCTATCAGCTGAAAATTGAAATTAATTTACCTTCCATAAGTGAGCTGCTATCAGGTCAAAGGATGAACATGAAAAGCTGCTTCTCCTCTCACCCAAGACCTTGCTTTTTAAGCTTTCAATCATTGCACCACTGAGGTGGAATGTCTTGAGAACAAGATTTGAGTTCCCCACATCATGTTGGTTTCCAGTTGCAAACTTCATATTATCAGGACCAGAAGTTTGAGCAGTCATAGCCTGTTTTATCAACTGATATAGATGATCTATGGCTACAAACCTTGTCACCGAGCTAAGACCCCGATCGTCTGATAACAATGCCCCCCTCTCATGCACAGGTTTGTAAAGCTCGGTGCCTCTCTTTTGTTTCAAATAGCAGAACTAGAAGCCCATGCATGGAGAAAATCATAGATATGTGAATCATTGAGAAAATAAGTGGTGAAACATGTAAAAGAATGGAAAACAAAATCCAGCAGGAAATCCCCACATTCAGCGAGCTTTTGTTAGCTAGTGTAGTTCAATAATGAGATTCTATAGACACTTGCAGATTAATATATAGTAAAATAAAAGCTTAGAACAAAGGGGAATAAAAGAAAAGAAACTTTGTATTTTAATTTGGCTCAAAAAAGAAGAAAGCCTTGAATGGAAAAACAGGTTGGCATGTTATGAGATTGTATAGGCCAGGGAGTGGGGTTGTTGCTGTAAGTATAACAACTAGCAAATTAAGCATGCGTATATTTTAAGCCCAGACTTGTGTCTAATTGTCTCCACTTTCCCAGCAATAAGCCTGATTTCAGCTGATAATTTCTTTCTGCACTTTCATTTCTCTATAATCTATGAATGTCCCACTGTGGATTTCAGACTTTAAAAGGAAGGAAATACTGTATTATTTTTCACTGAAGAGTGCTTGCAGCTTACTTTATATACATGCTGTCTACAAATATATATATATATGTATGCTTTACAGAAAGAGAAATGTAGACTCTTCGAATCGTATTAATTAATGTTTCGATTGAATGAAAGGCTTAGACCAAATACTGTTATGTTCTTTGGTTTGCTTGAAAGAGTAATTGGTGAGCTGATCTGTTGAGAGGTCAACATGCGAAAGCTGTTCAGTGTTTACTGATAAGCACTGCTTTAAGCAACAGAAACCATTAAGATTTGTTCTGTTGGGACCTAATTTTTATTGTGCTTAAATTTGCTTCTTTAAGTGAAAACTGGCCAACGTATGATCTTTTTGATTCTAGGATTCAGTTTGATTGGAGTTGAATTTGTCTTTATTTAGAGGCAAATTTTGAAAATATACACAGAAAACGTGGGATTGTGTTGGATTTTGTCTGATTACAATATCATCCCTATAATCTGATATTATAGTACTAACCAAATCAATTTAGTGACAGATGACTATTCGAGGATGCTTCAGTTAAGTTTTGTTTAGCTTTCGATGTTTAAAATTCGCATTCCAAATTTTTTAATAAAAAAAAATTAAACCTAAAGAAACGAAAATTTAAATTAATTTTTATTTAATTTATAATTAATTTTTTAAAAATTTAAAAAATATTTTATATTTTAAATAATAAAAATAACTTAAAATACGATATAAAATTTATTAATTGTATTTATTTAATTCAAAATTATTTATTTAAGAATATTTATGAAAAAACAAATTTTTTATCAAATAATGTAAAAAAAACTATAAAACAAAATCATTTTCTCAAAATAAAGTAAAAAAGTCGCATTTTCAAGCCAAAAACTTAACCAAAAATAGTGAAAAAATGATGAGAACCAACGCATTGGGTAATAATTGCGCTTTTAAATTGAAAATCATATGTATAGTAATATTCGAATCGGCTCGAAATTAATATGAAACAAAAAAATGAGAACCAGCTCAAGCAGTATCAAATTAAAATAGACGGTTTAAAATTTTTAAAATATCTGATCAAACTGAACCAATCTCACCCTAGTTACTTATAGTCACAAAACATTCCAGCATTCTCAAGCAAACATTTTGATTCAATCTGAGATGAATTTGTTTGAGCATACACATTTGATGGCGATCTACCTCTGTTTTTTTACTGGATCTAGCCCCGAATTTTAATCCACTATTTTACTTCTATGTAAGAGGATCAGACCCTGTTAAATTTTTGTCACTTCTTCTGCAGTAGCTGGTTTCTGCGTTTCACATTCCATAGGTGAGTCCTTCATCTCAATTTTGTCCCAACGGGTGGCCGTTGGTTAGCAGGTCAAGTGGACCTTGCAGCACTGATCTGTGATACCGTCTGCATGTGCAGATGTACCGACATAAGAGGATCATGCTCTGCGGGTGAAAGAATCCGAGATACATGTCCCCACAAACTTCTTCCGAAGAAGGGAGGTTCTTCAAATCAAGGCAACATTGTACCTCCAATATCTGGCAGAAATGCAACAGCTTGGAAAAAATAAGAAATCTGTTAAATATATGAAAACTGACCCTTGATCTTACTGGCTAATCATTTTTACATTTCCAAAAAGCTGAACAAAAATTGAAAATATACTAACCACACCTGATATTGTTTTATATGTTCAAGCCCCACCAAACACCAATTCCGATCGAACTGCATCATCGTTGCAGACAGCTGCTAACTATTATATGTTATCCTTTCATGTTATGAACTATATCTAATCTACATTATCTGATAATTCATCAAAGAAACTAAACTATGGCTAAAACTAAAAATTAAAAAAGAAGAATGTTGCCTTACTATGATGGGCATAACAGTCTTCTATATCAGAATGGTGCTCAATGGGAGAATGATAAATTGTGAACAGGTAATAACTATTCTCAACCAATTTTATACTGCAAGAAATTACAGCTTACCATTTATATCTATTTGAGGTAAGTGGTCAGTCGCTTGGGGAGGGATCCCAATTGACCATTCCTTTGGCATTTCTGCAACCTTTGGCCTGTTCTCTTGCTCTACAGTTGTCACCTCATATGTTTTCAAGTCACCTACCCTAGGAGCAAAATCAAGGATGCGAGCAAAGAGCAAACAGCAAGCAGCATTTAAATTGAATGTTCATGCAACAGTTAAACACCCAATTTAACAATGTAGACTGAAACATGGAGTTAATGCCACAAGAAAGGATATGAGTATGCAATTTTTGAGTATTCTAGTTCTCTGAACCACAACAAATAAAAACCAAGAGCAACGATCCTTCTTTCATTCCAAGTATGTCAATCAAGGTTGCTCAAAGAGCATCCAACACATTTCACATTAACAGTCCTCGGGGGAAGGGGATAGTACAACATCATTGTATGCATTTTGCAGTATGGATTATATTAGAAATAAATGCAGAAATACAAGCTCATCAATAATTACTCCATCTCAGTGCATAAATTCTTATTCCTATGTCTCCAAAGATTTAGCAATCTCCACTTGTGAAAGATGCACTACCTCTCCAAGGGGAAACGTTCCCTGTCATTCATAGCCATGGAGAGATGACAATCAAGTTTTTTATGCCCAAACTAAAATAACATGATCAAGACCTCAAGAAGTTGAGTATTAACATGAACAAACTGTTATGCAAAATGGAAATAGATGAAGAGGATAAAATCTAAGCTGAATGCAACACTGAATGATTAAAATTATTATTGAAACACTAACTGCATAATTTAGACATGACTTCAACTAGGAAACCAGTTAAGGTTTCAGTTACAATGCAAACAAAGGAGATAAGCTCACAACTAAATTAACAATCATTTTTGCCAAAGTATACAAAGAAAATTAAGTCTCACACTGAAAGTAGTCTACATCCATTAAACTTTTCCCAATTATTTTTCTTCTAATTAGTAGTATTCTGTCCATTTTCAACCCCTAGACCATACAATACGCCTGCATATTTCTCTGTGGAGCCATTGAAGAAGTTATCTCTCAACTTCCTAAATGTGCACGATGTTAGCAAACTATCCGAGCCAGCTTGATGACATACACCAACTCTTTCCACTTCCAACAACTCAGCAAGCTTGTTCAAACCACCATGTAGGCTATTGCAAAACTTCATCATATGCTTGATATCGTACAACATGGGAAAATACATATTGATCAAATCAAAGAACCCGGCTTGATTATCAGGCAAAGTCCTGCAAGTCAAAAGCTTTAGCAAGTACCCAAAGTCATATCCGCTATGAAAAGTTACCCAACTCACACCATCATTCAGCACAATCCCGGACGACATCAAAAGCTCACCAAACCGCTTCACATCAATACCCTTCTCATTGTTCTTCTTAAAATCAATCCCGCACTGGCGCAACAACTCAATCGAATCACTAGCAAAGATATCTTGGCTTAAATCGAACTCGCAGAAATTGAATTGCCAAATGCAAGAGCTATCAGTTCCACAGGTGGGAAGATTCCCATTCTCATCCGAAAAAGTGAGACCCAACTGGATCAACTTCAACATATCCACATTATCTTTCAAAGTTTGGTAGTTGAAATCGTTGATGTTCTTGAAAGATCCAACGGGACGGAGAACTACACCCGGGAACTCAGTATCCATGGCCACATAATTGTAAGTATCAACAATTTCACGGATCAACGCAAACTCTTCTTCTAGATTATCATTCCAAACTTCTCGAATATGAACCGAATCGCCTTTGGGTAAAACAGACATTTCCAGTAGACCAAAACAAAGCTACGCACATCCAAATTTCAAACCTTGATACACGTTTTGATGGTGGAAGCAGATCTGAAAACAAAAAAAGGGGGAAATCAGATTTTGAAACTTTGAACTATGGGAGTTCGCAAATAAACCGTATGGAAAAAAGTTGAAGAAGGAGACGAGATCTAACCTTGGAACTATGAAATCGGGCCTTGTAATTAACAGATCTAGAGCTTGTAAACAGTGATTCGAGTTCCGACTGAGTCGAGAAATTTGGGTCAACGAGTCAGGGGAGATGGAGAATGAAGGAAAACGCGGACGAGGTTAGAGCCCTATACTTTCTGGGTTCATCTTAAAGGAAAGGAAAGACAAGTGGTTAACAAGGGAAAGTGATTGAGCCAATCATGGAATTGGACGATGTCAAAAACGATGGCGTTTCCACTCGAATGTCCTTTTGATACGACATCGTTTGGGTTTGCTTTTTCAGTCCTCTAAAACCTTCTGCAATAGGAAATATTTTTATTTTTCGCATGATTGATGAGGGGAGAGAGAAAAAAAAGCATGTATTTGTAGTGATATTCACATTGGAGTTGAACTGTTCTAGAAATAAAAGAAAAAAAAAGGCATAAATCCTACCACGTTGTACAAATGTGATTCTTTTTTGTGTGTGTGTGTTTTACTTTTGGACAAATTTGATCGCTAGTCCATGCACTATAATATGAATTATGGATTAGTACCTTTACTTATTAAATTTTAAAAGTTTAACTTATTAGAAATTTTAAAAGTTTAATTAGTTATAACCCTTAAGAAACAATTAAAATAATTAAATATACAAAGACATATTTGTAAAGACTTATAGAGAGTTTGGCTTGATAATTAAATTAGATTGGCTCATCGAGGATCTAGGGATGTTGTGTGGCGGCGAAAATTGCATGATCGTGATAGGGTTACTGTGGGGTCTGAGCAAAAGGGGAAGTAGCAATGTCAATTGAGAAACTCAAGTAGGCGATCGGTTTTCGGGTTTATTGATGATGACAAAGTTAAGATTCTTCGTCATTGCGTTGTGGGATAGTACAAACGTCCGATCGTCATTATTGAATTGGTAAAGAAATTAAAGTTAAAGGGTTGTCATATATTGCAAATTGCAGGTTCGCGATTATTGCTCATGTTTGATAGTTTGGGAGAACGGCGGGAAGTACTTCTTGAAGGAAAATTAGATCGTTGGTTCTCTACAGTGAATGAGTGGACATCGGAAGAAGGTGGGGGTAATCGACGTGCGTGATTGTCCATTTTTGGGGTACAAATTTACGCGTGGTCACAAAAATCATTCGTGTCAATATCCCCGTTGTGGGGTAATTTTATTCGCATTGATGGGGATTGTTCATTGTATTAATGAAGTGTTGGATTTTGTGGCTGATGGACATTCGTATACAATAAGGGTCAAAAAAGTTGAATATATGCCGATATCTGCTCCATATTGTGTTTGTCATGAGAAGGTAGTCTCGAAGGCAGAAGCAAATGAGGAGGAGGAGTCGAATGCATCGATGAGTGCTTGTGACGACGATAAACTGTTGTGGTGTAAGTCTCAAGAATTGCCAAATGATGTGGAGGTACATGAGGGTATGCGAGACATGATTCGACATAGCAATGTTAATGCAGAGGGTGATTTGGGGGGTGAGGGACAACTTGCTTGAAAGGATAATGAATTGTGGGAGGATCAAGGGCCCATGGTGCGGCAAGAGATGGCATTACAGGAACATGTAGGTGAAAGGAGCTTGGATGAAGCTGTAGGTATCGTACGGCGTGATATAGAGATCAGTCAGAAATCGGATACTGCTGATCATATACTTGATATTGCTATGGTGGACTCATTGGCAATTGTTGGGCCGAAACTTGCTTTAGTAACAACACCTACAATGAAATTGGTTACTATTGATGAACGTGAGATTGCAGAGAAACAATTGCAAAAAAAGGCATGGAAGGCCACGAAAGAACGCTCCTCAAAATACCGCAATTGATAACAGGTCTCTCACTGATTCAGACTTTCAAAGCAAGAGACAAGCAATTCTATGAGAGGCTTTGAAGACCGTTGAATTAGGCAAATTAATTGGCGCCAAGACGATTGGTGTTGAAGAAGAGGCCATTAAAGATATTGTAAGATTAATTGAGGTGAGGGAGCGTCGACAATAGAGGAAACTAATTTGGATAATTTGCGGTTGATGTTGCAAAGAGCTTTGGTATACGGTTTCATTCGTTTTGTTTGGTCTCCATCATGTGATCGGTCAGGGGGCACTCTTGTGATTTGGGAGGGTGTTAAGTTTCACAAGGTAGACGTGGTGATAGATCGGTATTTCATAGTAATTAGGGGAACTTGGACAACGAATTATTGGAGTTGTGGTTTAATTTGTGCCTGTGCTCCTTGTGTGTTGAATTGTCAAAATACTTTGTAGAATTTGTTTATTGAAGTGATGTGGACAACAATAGTTACATGATGCGTAGATTGGATGATGAAAGGAAAGGGTCCGAGAAACAAATGTAGCCGATTGTGAGTTTGTGATGATCGTACTGTTTTGCTGGTTCGAGAAATGGTGCAATTGGTTTGACGTTCCTATGAGGATTGAGGTATTGGGGCAGTTTGGTTTACATAAGGATGAGTTTCTTTTGTCTTTAATGTTTGATGCCATCTTGTGTTAGTTTTGTTTCTCATGTACTGTTTCTTCATTGTATTTGGTGTTGGTTTCGTTCTAGATCACCTATAGTGTTGTTTTCCGTATTATCATATTGCACTCTTTTTCCTCTATTTAGGTTTTATGTAAATTTTTTAACGAGACACATAGTAATAAAACTCTTTGTATAATTCCTTCATTAAAATCATACATTTTTCTGATAAAAAAACAATACCAAATTGAAATATAGGGGCTAAACCACAGTTTAAGCATTATAAGGAGTCTTATGGAAGAAATTGGTCTTAACAGATTTAATGAATATTGCTTGAATCAAAATCGAGATTTTAAATTTATAAAAGTACATAAATAATATTATAAAATTATAGTATAGGAAGTAGGGACTAAGCCCACAACATACACATATTGCATTGACTAATACAAAAGTTTCATCTATATTGAGTAATTACTTTATAATAGAATTATATTTTAAAAGTGATATATATGTATGTATGTATGACACCCAAACATTCGTTTGGTTTAAAGTAATGCCTCTGTAATTGTAAGTACTGTTTAACATGTTTTGGAATATAAATTAATAAAGTGAAGGAATTTGTCATAGAAAGATATAAATATCAAATTCAGTATTAAAAAGTAGTACTCGTGCCAAATGACTGTTCTTGTTGTCGTGAAAAACATGTACATATTTTAGACGTTGACAAGTCAAAATTGTGTTATAAGTCTTCTTTAGAAGAGCCGACAACGTAATTGGGCTGAGTGGGGCCTTATAGTTGTTTTTTGGAAATGACGTGGACCTGGTTGGATTAAGTTTAAGTTTCAATTATTCCTCGCACTACACCATCACATACATTAACGTCCTTTTCTCTTCCAACAGTTGAAATTTATTAAGAATGAACTATAAACAATTAGTATAATCGTGCATTATCGGAACTATACACGTGTCATTTAAAAAAAAAGAATCATCGAATTATCTGTACAATTTCTATTTCTTTACATCTTTCTTGCCAAACAGAAACGTTCTGCCTGACAATGGTAAAACCGCAAAACTATTAGCGAAAGAGGAGATTTTGTAGTTGCTGTACATATATGGGTGTCATAACCCGTTTTTATCAGGGTAATCCATTTAATTCATGACCCGACTCAAATACTAACTTAAAACAAAAAATCTTAATATAACTTAATATTTTTTAAACCGCCGCCGCCAGTATCATTATGCTTCTGCCGTCGCAGCCATCATCAACGGCTACCATCGTCACCAACTGCCGATGCTGCCTGCATCAGCTGTCATCTTCTCGCCGCCGACCACCATTTCTACCTTCAACCAACTCCAAAACAACCCATAATCTAAAAAACCCAAATTAAATCAAACTCACAAACTCCAAACCAAACCAATCCTAAAAAATAATAACGTATATCCTAAAACTACCCTCTGCAGGCACCCATCCCTTACCTCCAACCACTCGGCAAACTAAGCCCAGCAAATCCGAGATTCAACAGTGCAAAGCATGGATGGCCACACCAAACCGCTTCTCTTTTTCTCTATAAATCGAGCAGCCTGCAGCAAAAATAGAGAGAGAATTTTTTAGAGACAAAAATAAAAAAATAAAGAGAATAGTGAAAATTGAAAAAGAAAAAAAAATCTATAATTTATCAGTTATCAATCAATAGAAAAAAAATAAAATTTTCAGAAGTATTTTCTTTTTTCTCTTATTTTTGAATTAAAAGAAAAAGGAATTAGGGTTACCTTTCGGATTAGAATAGCCGTCACCGTATTTCTTCGGCCGTTTCATTTTTTCCGATTTAGAGATCTAAAATATTTTGAGTTTTTAGCAAAAAAAGGGATTTTGCTTCAGTTTTTTCATAGATTCGAGAAAGAGGGGTTTCATTTTAAAAAACAAAGTTTGGATTTGAAACCGGGGAGAAAAAAAGAGTTGTGTGATGAAATTTTGGATTCGTCGACTGCCGGCGAACGGCGGCCTACGCTGTGGTGCACGGCAGGGGGTCTAGTCGAATTCTGAAGAGTGAAGGGATAGAGGAAGAGAGCTTTAGAGAGAATTTAAAAGTTTTTTTATTTGAAAAATATGGGTTTTTTTACCAACTTTGGGTTTTATACCCATCTTTAAAAGTGAGATAATTAACCCGTTAAATTTCTCCGCCTTTTTTATTCATCTCCGTAGTCCCTGGCATTTTTAAAATGTTTACAATCTCATCCTTTATGTTCCAATTGAGTCTGAAAATAAATGGGATATTTACGCATTTTGTCCCTTCTCCTTTCGATTCATTTAAATTAGCATTTATTTGACATTTTTGTTTTTAATTTATGCACTGTCTTTCAATTTATTTTTATTTCAGTCCCTTCATATTTACTGCTTTATATATATTTGTTCATTCTTTTTTTTTGTAAGTGTTCTGTTACTATATTATGTATGTTATATACATATATCACGTGCTTAGTACACATCCCTATATATATTACTATTTATTATCTATATGTATCATATTATATAGTATTTATATCATATATTATATGCATATCGTATACTATGGTTTATATGCTATGTATACATTTGATACATTAGTATATTTATATACTTATGCTCAATTTTATTCTGGTCTTATTTATTAGCTGGATCGCATTATATTTGTTCATGCATTATTATATATTAGTATATTTATATTTTGTTGCATTTAGTTTTTAAAATCTCGATATTTTATTGGGAGTGCCGTCCCGAGTCTCCTGACATCATCTTCTTTGGGTATCGTAGGTTTCAAGATTTATATATTCGAATTATATGACTATGCATTCATGCATTTTTAGGGATTAAGAATTAAAGTATATCAATTTTTAATATTTCTTAATAAATACGATACGAACCCTTAGGTACTAATTTTGGGCGTGGGGGTGTGAACCCTTCCCCACACGTAACTGACTCTCGAACCCATTTAAATTTCTGATTTTATTTTTTTGTGTCTACTCTACCTTATTAAAGTGACCGATGGCGATTTTTTAAATTTTTTTTTAAAATCAAACCAGTTCTTCCAAGTGACACCGGAAATTTTGATTTTTTGTCGTTACAATGGGTCAATTTTAAGTTAATTGTTAGTCAGCGTCAAAATATGTGAATAAATGTGCTTCTTTACATCTCTAATCTCTTCCTTCCTGGCGTAAAATTAGTTGATATGTTGCTTAGCGACGAAATTAAAATTTGAGAGTGAGAAATAAATTCATAATTATTTTAATATTTTAAAAAATACAAAGAACAAAAGACAATATAAAAATTCCTCTGCCCAAATGCAACAACCCCCATTAACTAAGCACGTCCGTCCCTGCTGATGCTGGAGATGGATAAAATATCCTTCAAAACACATATAAAAGAATTCCAACTAAAGGGTTAAGGATATTGATGGCAATGGGCCGGGTTTTTGGCCGCTCTGAATCTGATCTAAAAATTTAAAGTTTAGACTCGACCTGGTCTGATATAATAAAAGTATAAATTGTCTTCGACGTGATTTTAAAATTTTAATAAAAAAAACTTGATTAAATTCGAATCATTTCGAATAAAATTAATAAAAATGTTAAATGTAATATATAAAAATATAACCAATAAAAATATATATTTATAAATAAACCAGTTGGGACGAAAATTTTTAACATAAATTCGAACCCGACTCAACCAGAACTTCTTAAAAATCCAACCCGAAAACTAAAAGTTCAACAAAAAAATATATATATATCCTATCGACTAGATTGAATCGAAATCCGTCGGATTCAGGGTTTTTTTTTCATCCCTAGTTAAGGAAGGTGGAGAATGAATTGAGCCGACTCAAACACACAAACCGACACATCGGGTTCATCACTAGGCTTTCATGACATGGATCACTCAATTTAGGCCTGGCCGAACTATCTTTTACTATTGTATGATGAAAAGGCCAGGTGGCACTGGCGGTATTCATCTTATAGGCCTTGGTCCATGAAGAATTTGGCTTTCATTTCATAAATAATAGGTCCGGGGTAATATTAGTATCATTTCTGTAAATTATATAGTACATCATTCAGTTATAAATTTAGTAACAAACAAAATGTTTTTACTTTAAAAATAATATTTTAATTAAAATTTTGTAATAAATAAATTATTTCCTTTAAAGGTAACAATTTAGTCACTCAATTAAAAATTTGTGGTAAACAAGTCATTATGTGGTTAAAATTAAAACATGGCCCAGTATAGAAGTAGTTTTCTATCAATTTGATCATAATTAAAAAATAATTCAATAAATTTAACTAATCATATTTAAAAACGACGATACTATACCCTTCTGACACACCCTCCGACCACTTGTCGCACTTCAAGCTACTACTTTTCAGCTTGATAATCGACATATATGATAGTTCACATATACAATTACATCATCATTGGATAGTCAACAAATTAATAGAATATACCCAGTTTGATCTTAATATTGTCTACTAGTAGACATAGTCCTCTCACTAATAAATTTTTTAAATATTAATATTAAATTTATTGAATCATATTGCGTTAGGACCAAATTAATAAAATGTGTTTTGAGGACTAAATTGTTATTATATTAATCTATTTATTTCAAATTTAACGGCAGAGTGGTTTGTTTGTCACAAAAATTTAGTTGAATGACTAAATTATTAATTTTAGAATAAAAGTGATATGTTTATAATCAAATATATAATTAGATGACTTATTTATCACGAAATTTTAATTGACAAATTAAATTGTATTTTTTTTAAAAAAATAGCATGTTTGTCATCAAATTTATAATTAATTAATTTGTTTGTCAAGAATTTTAAATGGAGCAATTAAATAATTTTTTAAAATATATTTATTTACTATGAAATGTATAATTAAATAAATAAATTATTATTTTTAAAAGAAAAACGACGTATACTAAATTTATAAGTAATTAAGTGACTTGTCTTGTATTTTAACTTAATAATAATATTAAACAATAGTAATAGTAATAGTAAAAGAGACAAGACGAAGCGAATGAGGGTTTGGTGGAGGTTGCCGATGCCACGCGGACTCTGGGTTGATCCCAAGTCAAGAAAATAAATGCACCTACTTTCCTAAGTCCAACCTCTTCAGTCTTCCGTATTGTATGCATGCTTTTTAAAGCGATCCACATCAAACTTCTTTTGATTACATGTAATGGACGGCCCTGATGAGAGCACAGCACCTATGCCGTTACATCCTTATACATTCTATCAGCCTTTCTTTGCACGTTCCCCCATCTCTTTTAATACTTATAATCACAATTTACTAAATAAATTGAGAAACATTAAAAAGTAATGGCAAAATAGTATAATTATTCATTTCCTTTTACTAAAATCATTCACTAATTAAAATAACTATCTAAACAAACATGCATATATAATTGTAAACAAAAACTTCATAATATAATTAATTACTGAATGAAATTTTAAATAACCTAAAAGTAAAACACATCCTTTCCCTTTACATCTTGCTCTATAAATATTTGAACGCATTACACTTTTTATAATAGGAGAAAGAAACATGAATACATACATGAACTCGTGGAGTGGTGACAGTGATAAAAGTATAATATATTTTATCTAGGTGACATGGGTTCGAACACTATCTGTATATTGTCTGTGTAAATGTGCCTTATTAAAGGCTAAAAAAATTGAACAAATACTACATTGTAATCACACTTTATATTTTAAAATATATATATATATATATATATTAATGTGGTTTAATTACTAAACCAATAATTCTATCGATAATATAACTTTTTAATACATAAAGTGTTAAATATTACATAAATTTATATATATTTTAAAAAAATAAAATATAAATCTTTACTCCGAATGTTCATATTTTTAAATTTTTTGATAAAATGTACACATTTTTATAGATAAAAATTGATCGAATCCGAATCTTTTATAATAAACAACATGCTTTTTTTCCAATAGACCATGCATTGAAGATCTAATTGGAAAAGCACGTGATTGTGTAAATCCCTAACCTTAAATTTAAAAAGCACGTGTAAACTTTAATTTACACAGACTTTATATTAAACTTTTTCTCATAATATAAATTTTGAAATAGATGAACAATTATATTAAACTTTTTCTCATAATATAAATTTTGAAATAGATGAACAATAATATTTTATATTTAGTCATTCAAGAATGAATTAAGAAAAAACAAAGCGAATGGCTGTCCATATACGAAAATATTTCCATAATAATAATCAAAGAAATTATTAATACTTTGCCGTTTGTTATTTGCATAATTGTAATTTTAAATTACAACTTTTTTTGGCAGGAATGTTTGTGATTTAGGGATAATAAAAACTGGAAAGCAAATGAGGCAACGATATAATCCAGCGGTCTCAAAAGCTCCACGTTCCACAAAATCGAAAGGTGGATATAAAGTACGTGATTTAACTCCAATTCATGACCACGGCGGAATCCGAGCACAGCCTTGCTGGATTTTTTTTTTGGCCAATGCTGGATTCTCCTTTAAAGCAGAAAAAGGCTAAAAAGTTAGATGTAATTAAAATTTTACATTATTCCCTCTGCAATTTTCTCAATTAACCAACCCCATCCACTTTCTCTTTCTCGCTCCGGGAAAAAACCCGAAAACCCTAACTTCCAATTGGGTAAATCCTATCATCTCTATCTCTCGCTGAATCGACGTTTAGTTTTTACGTTTTATGGTTTTCGTATGATTTTCTAGATTTTCAATGGTGTGAAATCGAGGCCTAAGACTCAGATTTAAAGGATCTGTTTCTGTATATTTAGGTACATATAAATATACATCTATTTTCATTAGAGAGGAAAAAAAACATATGGCGGCATCTGAGAAAGAGCTGGAGCTACAGTTAATGGAGGCTGGAAACAGGCTCGTTGAACCCCCTTCATCAGTTGATGAGCTCATCCCTCTCCTTGACGTAATCCATAATCCATTCTTTTACTCTTTTTCCTTAATTCCATTTTGCTCTACGTTAGTTTTTTTTTCGTATTCTTTGATTTATATGTTTTTATGGTATGCGTTTTCGAATTCTTTTGTGGTTCTTTATAGTTTATATGCTCTTTTAGTTAGTTGGATTTCCCCAATCGTGATCGACTTTTACCTTTGTTCTTAGGTTTTTTTCTTCTGTTGCACTATTTTGACGTGCTTAATCGCTTAATTTTTCTAAAAAATCGGATCAGTTTAAAAGTGTTTTCTTCTAATGTATATTGTTTAACACTCTTAACCATTGTAACTTTCCCTCTATATATGTTATAGGTATTTTTTTTTTAATTTGTTGAAATACCGATATGTTCCACTTGATTGCTTTACTAGACTTTAAATGCTAGAATCTTGTTTTGGCTGCAAATGATATGCAGTAGATAATATTTGGATGAAATGATTTGAATTTCGTTCGAATTCAAAACTGCGCGCCAACAGCATTCAAGTGATTGTGCATGCCAAAGCGCGGGATAGGCCAGTTAAATTTTTATGACCGATGTGATGACGTTGAAAGTATTGGAAGTTAATATGGAAAGGATGTGTAGATATTGTGTGAAAGACATTCCTTGTAAGGAAGGATTTTTTAGGCATGCAAGATTATGTTTTTTTATTGAATAATGTGTTTATGTCAATTTTTTTTTTTTATCTGTTGTAAATATCTTATCTGTTTCCTTAGAAGGACAGAGCATAGGAAATCTTGTTATTTTTAATGAATTTCATCTCATTTTTTACATACCTTTAGGAAGATCTATCCTGCCTATATTTCGTTTCAGGTGACTGACCTATTAGAATCCACAATGAATGCTTACTATATGATAGAAGCTCAACTTCATACTTGATAGAGTCCTTTATTGTGCTGGTTTTGCAATCTTTTGGTTTTCTTCTGCCCCATAACTCCATTTTCAAATGATGATAACATTAAAGAAGACTCTGAAATTGTGATATTCCACACAACTCTGGTGCTATCCCCTGTTTAGAGAAAATTATGTGTATTCATGATGTCTAGCAACAAAACTTTCAAGTGGATGTGCAAAGATGTGATACTTGGGCCACTATTCATTTCCTTTGGTAGATTGTTTGTTTGGAATCAATGTCTCCTTCAAACCATCTGTGTTTCTTAGGGTTTTATAACTAGTTCTTTCTTAGAAGGATGCAGTAAAACCTTATATCAATTCCATTGTAGAATGACCCTAGGAATTTAGCAAAATATACAGAATCACAGTGTGATTTCAGAGATGACCGATGAGTTCTTGCTGAAGTCATTGGTTTATGGTTATGAAGTAGAATGATTTTAGGTGCTTTTTGGTTTTGGTCTCCTTATTTTCTTAGGGGATAGACTTTGTGTTGCTTTTGATCATTGCCAGCTTGCCGTTACAGTTGGCTATGTTTGTTTTCTTTTTGTAGAGCGTTATTGCTCTATAGTTGACAATGGTTGTTTATTCCTTTCTATGCTCTGTGAATGTAGCAAGTTGAAAGTTGTCTTTCAAGGGTGGAACAATCACCAAGCCAATCAATGCAAAATGCGCTGTCTCCATCACTTAAAGCATTGGTTGCAGAGCACCTTTTCAGACATCCTGATGATGATGTCAAAGTTGCAGTTGCTGCTTGCATCAGTGAGATAACAAGGATAACTGCACCTGATGCTCCTTATGATGATGACCAAATGAGGGTACTTTGAATTAATTGTTTGGGATGTTTATGCAGACCACAATCATTTTAAAATCATTTTCCGCATTTGAAGTATTGATTGCCTTTAATGTGTATGTAGGAGGTTTTTCAACTAATTGTATCATCCTTTGAGAATTTATCTGACAAGTCCAGCCTCTCGTTCATTAAGAGGGCCTCAATTCTTGAAACAGTTGCCAAAGTCAGATCATGTGTGGTGATGTTGGATCTTGAATGTGATGCACTTATTGTTAAGATGTTCCAGCATTTCCTTAAGGAAATAAGGTAAAAAAAAACAACTTATCGTTAAGATGTTCCAGCATTTCCTCATCTATTGTCTACTAGCTGCCCTAAGATTTATAAGTTTTCAATTAAAGATTATTGCCTTTTGAAAATTTTCTTTTCAGTTCTTTGTCTTGGTCTCACACTGATGAATCCATGTCTTTTCTGTAGTTGTTCTTCACATGTTAAGCTATTACCATGGCTGCTATGAATTTTCAGATATGTTTAATCTGATAAACTGCTATATAGGTTTTTGAATAATGAAGATTATGCCCCTTCTTGAGTGTATTTAGTTAAACCACCATTTAAGTAGGTGCCTATTTTATATAACAAATTTTATGTTCTTGTTAATCAAACAAAGTTTAAGTGCGTTTTTAAGAGATCTCAGTTCCTTCGGGGGGGGGCTTTGTCTTGGTTGGTTTAGTGTTTTAAATAGATGTTTGTTCTCAACTTGATTTTTTTCCGTCATCCTAATATATTCATCCAAATGTAAGGACAATAAAAAGTTGTTTAGTATCATATATTCTAAATCACTGATTGCATTATGATTCTTTTTGTTTGTGTTTTCAGGGATTATCACCCAGAGGCTGTCTTTACGTCAATGGTGACTATTATGAGCCTTGTATTGGAAGAAAGTGAAGACATTCCTATGGGGCTGCTCTCCCCAATCTTAGCTACCGTAAAGAAGGATAATGAGGTCTGTTGTCCTACAAGTGGCTTACTGCATTTCACTTTTGCAATCTTGCTCGCTAGGGCTTAATTCACTAGGGTTTCTATTTCATCTCAGGAAGTTCTTCCTGTTGCTCGGAGGTTGGCTGAGAAAGTGCTCGAGAACTGTTCATCAAAGATTCAACCGTACCTGACCCAAGCTGTAGAGAACTTGGGAATTTCTTATGATGATTATAGTATTGTAGTTGCTTCTGTATGTCAAGTGACAGCTGGTGCTGTAGAACAGAATGATGCTGCCACTGGAAAACATGGGGTAAATTATCTCATTTGTATCTTAATGTAATTCCATCATTACACGATTCCTTTTTGTTTGAGGGCAATTATTTACTCATTTTGTGCAGGTTTTGTATGAATTTCTTCTCAGCATTATTTGCAGATAGATTATATGCTCTGCTTAATCATACATGTATCAATTCTTTCTATTTATTGTGTGTTCACACTTTGTTCTTGGTCTTTTTTTGTCTTTTAATTTTTATTTCTTTCATACTATCCTTCAAATCAAGACAAATTTTTGCCTTATGCTGACAAGTTTTGTCAATTCTTTCATACTGATGTCTTTTACCTTTTCATGAACATAGAGCTTATTTAGTCTCCTTAATGTTTCTTTTTGGGGTTGATTTTCTGTAGGATGATGAGAGCATACTAGAGGAGGCACCTTCGAAGAAGGCAACCCAGGTACGTGAAGTGCTTTGTTTGTTATTCTCCTCTGCCTGTGTGGATTGAAGTGCTTTGTTTTTGTTCTAATGTTTTCATTGTATTTTTTACGAGAATTTAGTGCCTGAAATTTTTCGTTTATAAATCTTCAAATTCTTAGGTGGAAAAACAGATTCCTGAAGAGGCAGTTTCAACTGAACAAGAGGGTCTTGGAAATGAAAAATCTCCCAAGGAAGTTTTTTGTAATGGCATTTTGCAAACTGCTGAAGATGACTCGTTGGCTGATTCAAACTCTGTAAAGAAGGAAGAGGCTGACCATATTGCTGATAAGTCCAAGAATGATACATCAACCATTGCTGAACCTGATATATCAAAAGATGAGAAAGTGGTCAATTCAGATCATAAGTTGGAGCAAAATACCCAGGAAAAGGAGAGGAAATCTGATTCAAAGTTAACTGAACCTTCTGACAGCTCTCATGTTGATGAGAAGGCAGTTGAGACCTTAAAAGTTCATAAAAATGACAGCAAGGAGGATGCCAGTTCACCTCATGAGGTTCTGTCTGTTGATGGGGCTGTATCCTCTGAAAATAGAAGAGAGACAGATGTTCAGCATTCCTCTCAAAAAGCAACCGAGGAAGAATCGACTGATGTTGCATCCCCAACACCAAGTGGGACTGATAGTCATTCCATAAGAGCAGCAAGGCCAAAAAGGAAAGAGAGCGTGAGCAAGGAAACCACATCCTCTGTTGATGATGTCTCTAAAGGGACAAGTGATTCTGAAGCAAAAACAAACAGGGGTCAGGGAAAAAGGTTGCTACTGTAGTTTCCAGTGAGGATAAGGCTCCAGTTGATTTAGATGAAACTAAGAAAGATAGTGACACTGCAAGTGATTCAGAGGCAAAATCACTGAAGAAGTCATCAAAGAAGGTAGATTCTAGTGGTAACAATGCAGCAGATGAAACTAAGGAAGATAGCGACACTGCAAGTGATTCAGAGGCAAAACCACCGAAAAAGTCATCAAAGAAGGTAGATTCTAGAGGTAACAATGCAGATGAATCCCCTTCAAGACAACTAACAGATAAGAAAAGGCGAGCACAGGGAAAAGTTGTTCCTGAGAAGGATAGAACTAAAACCTCAACCAAGAATGATAACGAGGTACTTTCTTTTTTCCTTTTAACTTGTAATTTTGCTATTGTAGTGATGTTTTTTAAAGCTTTATTATTTATTTGTTTAGATGTTCTAGATCCTTCAACCAAGGAATCATTCTTGCTTATTATTGATTTAGGAAGTGGTTGGATCACCAAAGTCATTGAAGCCAAACAAACAAGACTCTTTCATGGAGGAGACCCCTAAGACAAATTTCAAGAGAAAGAATACCCCAAGTAAAGAAAAAGTAATTTCTTTTTGCATCTTTAAAGATTAAATTTTTGTAGTGGTGTATTGTAGTTTCCGTAGGTCGTATTGAAATAAATGTAGAATCTATGATGCTCCAATTCTTCATTTTTTCTTGATGTATCCTGTGTTTGTTACTCATGTCTGACCTCTATCTAGACATAGATATGGGCATATGTTCTTTCAGGGATGCTCTAAATACATGGAAAACTTGAAAACACACACAAAAAAAAAACCTGCAATATCAAAAATTTGGAGGGCCCAAATTGTTCCATAGGAAACCTTTATTTGACTATGTTCTTTAATGCCTGCAATCTGAACATAGTTGAAGCAATGATATTACATGTCATTCTTCTGGACAAAATTGATTTCTTTTTAATGTTTATTTATTTTCAGGCTTCTGATTCTATGGAGTATGGTGAGAATCTTGTTGGCTTGAAGGTGAAGGTCTGGTGGCCCAAAGACCGTGAGTAAGTATATATTTTACAATTGTTGCAGAAGTGATACTCTGAAATAGAAATCATGAATTTTATTTGTTTCTATCTTGTCTTTGAAGTGTATGCTTGTGTGAGCATGCATCTAATGTGAATGTGCTTATATATGTGGATCCCACTGTCTGTCTCTCCGTCTTGCTGCATAATAGTTTGTTTCAACTTTTAAGGTCAATGAATTAGAGTTTCTTTCTAGCCTTGAACCTTGTTATCATTTTATAATCCTTTTTTACCCTGTTCTCACATTCTTGAGTCTACGATTTGCTCCAAGGGAAAAAAAGGACAAATATAATGTGTTCCCTTTCAAACATAGCATGTGTGCAAATATAACCTCTGATTGTGTAAAAAGGAGGTTGGAATCTGAAGCTAATAGGACCGATGATGAAACCAAAAAACTTAGCATTGAAACCACCGGTGGTTTTCCCAATCCTACACAACAAACTCTTGAAATGCAACACCTACAAAAATTTTTTTTTTGAAAGAACAAGGATAATACAAAAACCACAATATCTGAGGCCAACTACCCCACCTTTTTTAATCTCGTCTCCTTTTTTGTGCCTTGTTGTCTGGAACTTGTTTTTCTAAATGGTTAATTTACCTTTTAAATCTTTCATCGAATCACATCCTGATTGATGATGTTGTTTTGCAGGTTCTATGAAGGTTTTATTCATTCATTTGATCCCTCTAAAAAGAAGCACAAGGTGACACATCAAATAAATAAAAGTTTCCTTTAATGTTTTTCCTTAGTATGTTACCTGAGTTTTTCCATCTGACTGTTTGTGTTAGAATGTTTAAATTTGTTTTCTTCATTTTTCATTTGTTTCTAGGTGCACTATAATGATGGTGATCAAGAAATTTTAAATCTTAAGAGAGAAAAGTGGGCGGTGATTGAAGATGAGTCTGGGTCTGATGAGGTGAGCACTTTAATTTATAGGTAATGAACTTTTATTTGTTCATGTTCTAGGTTTGCTAATATACTTCGCTCAAACAGGAAGGCACAGCTAATCATCCAAGTTCTGATGATTCATCTGACATGTAGGTGATTCCTATTATGATTCTTGAATGTTAAATTTTATTGCACCATCTTGGTTCAAGAAAGTTCTTTGTATTTTGGCCTTGTGCAATGAAACTTCGTCTGGTTTCTGTAGTTTAAGTTGATTCTTCTTCCATTGTGTAACAATGTTAATTTTATCTGAATGATGGAGTTCACTTCAGGTTTAGGTATTAAATTCGGTATGGCTTTGCATTTGCCTGTTGGTTTCTTAGGGATTTGGTTCATTACTGTCTCAATGTTTGTCTGGGCTTATCTTCATTTCCCCTTTGTTCATTTTCCATTAACAGGCCTCAAAAGAAGAAAGCAAAAACAGCTGATCTCTCGAGCAAGAAAGCTAAGATGGATGCTTCACCAAAAAGGTGACTAGATTTCAGATGGAACCCTTGATATATTTCTTTATTTGATTTCTGAAAATCCCATTATTGGATGGTCAGGGGTGGAGGAAATTCAACTGGGAAATCCAAGGGTGTGGTCACAAAGTCTGGTCGCAAAACAAAGGATGATGCTAAATTGGATGGCAAATCCAAAGATGGCTCCAGCAGTGTCGGTAAATCAGACAAGGACAGTGTTGCTAAATCCAAGGATCTAACCCCTAAAACTGGTAGTAAATCAGTTGACATTGCTTCAAAAGTAAGTAACAAGTCCAAGAATGAGGACAGTGGTGATACACTGAAGTCCACGAAATCCAAGGATGATGGAAGTGCCACACCAAAAGCTTCCACAAAGTTAAAGCAAGACGCTTCAAAGACAGCCAAGTCCAAGCCAAAAGTTTCCCCCCTTTCTAAGGGTAAGCCTATTAAAAGTGGTGGCAAATCCAATGCTAATGGCACTGGGAAGTCGAAATCTGATTCATCAAAGGTGAAAGAAAGTGAAAGCACGAAAGAGAACTCAACTGATTCAGCAAAAGTTGTGGGAAGTGAGAAGCGGAAAGCATCAAGTTTGTCGAAGGCACAGGGAAGTGATTCCAAGTCTGGAAAAAAGCAGCGAAGATGAGCTGAAAGTAGCATCAACTGCATTGTCATTGCCAAGGTTGGTTCTTGTCCAATGTGGAACATGGTTCATCCCCAGTATTATTGCACAGGCAGTCTTAGACGCACGGGTGCTGAACCATGCAATTGGCATTTGACGTAGCTAGGTTTAAGGGTAGCAAATATTCAATAGGTAGTGTTTGTAGGGTTTGCCTTTTTCCTCTTATTGTTGATGCAGGCATTAGGATTACATTGGATTAGCCTTTTTTTCCCCATGGACCAAAGAGTTGCTTCCATAGATTAACGCAATAGATTCGAGAAACTACGTGAAAGCAGTGGTCTCGTATCTTCTATTCAACCCCTCACCCCTTCTCTTTTTTATGATTGCATTTGCATATTTATTTGGTTGGAACCAAAATTACATGTTTTTTTATATACTCTTTTCATATACACTAGAAATCTTCTTGACATTGGCTGAAAAGTCGAACATTATAAAACTTAATGTATCGCTGGCTATATGGAAGTAAAGAAATCATGGAGGTTCTGCATTTTCATCTTTGATTGATTTGATATTAAAAGGTAAAAAAGTGAGATTTTATCTTTCTGTTGTTTGGCAAAGTATTGGTTTGAATATGGGTTTGCTCTTTGTCTGCATATGTTATGACGGTAGTGAGTTCTGTCTATTTTTTCCACCTGAATTCTGGCATTGAAACAACTACAGCACCGCCATGATTACATTCAATGAACATGGACTCCAACACATCCATCATAAAATATAAACTATCAAATTATTATCTAATATATTAATAATGGATTTTTTTAATTTTACAAAATATTAAAAGTAATACTAACATATATACATATATTTAAAAAATACAACTTAAGAAATGTGTGTAATTTTTAATTCGTTTATACTAATAAAACATTCCACCGATAATCTATCAAATTCGGAGTATATTCGTGCTTATCCAAATTGGCAGCCTTCCAAAAACAAAACAAACATTCCCATTTTAGCGCTTTTGAGTTTTCACCCAATAGGGTTTTGCAGCCCACTTCATGTAGTGGTGGTGCAACAAAAGTTACCCTAAAACTTTGTTGCTTCCCATCATTGTTTGGTTTAAGGTTTACGTATATAGTTTTCAATTGTAGTCAACTGTTACACCCTAAATACCCTTCTATTTCTCTTGTATTAATTCCTTTGATCAAAGCTCCAACTTTTGTTAGTAAATCTAAACAACCCTAAACTCTAAACCTATCTATAAACTTAACCTTTATTGTTTGACAACCTAAGCTCAAAATCCAATATAATATACAAAATGTCACGCCGTCCGTATCTTTAAAAGAATTCGACAGGAATAACTTTGTTCCAGATAAGTTTATGTAAGATGTGGTGACCATTTTTTGATTCGTTTAGCTACTGTAGATGCTGCGGCTGATGCAAATGTAAATCTCAAATTGTCAAAGCCAACCCTTTCCCTTTATTTACTGTACTTGTTTCGTCTTTAGCTTAGGGATCCACAAGCTCATAGGAAAAAGATAGCCGAATAGAGAATACGTTAAAACTTGGAAAGAATATAAAGTGAACGGAGTAGATGTAAAATGGAATTGTAAACAAAGAAAATTCTCTTTCAGTGGAGTGGCAAAAAGAGTCTTTAGTTAATATCAGCGGCTAGGATTCGATCCTTTAGATTTCTTGTATAGGAATCAAACTTTAATGAACCCTAATGTTTTTGTTATGGGTGCATGTCGGATAGAGCAGACACTTTGATTTAAAGCTAGTTACATTAAAAGATTAGTAATATGATGCCGATGCCGAGATGGTGGTGCTTATCTAAAGGTAATTGTTATTGCAAAGCAAAGGTAGAAGAGAATAATATTTCAAGCACTCAACTTATAATTACTTAATTTAGGCCACTACAATTCTCCAACCTTTATCGGGGTTGTCTACATTCTCCTCTTTTCAAATCATTATGATTTCTTTTCTACCATTTGTATTGGTATCCCATTGCAAAATTTTAAAAATTTCTCATCCGTTTACACAACTCTAAAGGTGTAAATTGACTTACAATTATCGTGAAAGATTGACATTCCAATCCCAAATATTTATAACATTTTTTTTCATTTAACCGCTAAGTTTCAATCTTTTAATGGGCTAATCCATATCGAGTTTTGTAAATGCTTATTATGGTGTCATTCTTTTAGTTCAGCTTTCTCCATTCAAAATAATAAAATATAAACCTTTAACTTTATTTAAAAGATTAGTAATATGATGCGGAGATGGCGGTGCTTATCTAAAATCATAACATATATATTTTAAACTACAAACACATATATATATAATATTAAATAAATATCGATATTAAATAAATATTTTAAGTTTTAATAAAAAAAAGTAGAAGATTTTTTTTCAT
Source organism: Hibiscus mutabilis (assembly GCA_019671005.1). Taxonomy (NCBI): domain Eukaryota; kingdom Viridiplantae; phylum Streptophyta; class Magnoliopsida; order Malvales; family Malvaceae; genus Hibiscus; species Hibiscus mutabilis. Next base: position 52,326,050 of record CM033752.1, on the reverse strand, counting down.
TTCTTTTCTAGATTTTTCTCTTCATTTATGTAAAAGTGTGATATTGTCAACTTTTGTATGCGATTGTCGCTCATGATTTGTCATAATTTTTCTTCTGTTATCTTTTACCTTTTTTCGTATATTTATTTTTTTTGTCATAATTATTATTTAGACAAACGTTATTTCATGGTTTTTATTTAATATTTTTGTATGATTATATAATAATATATATTTTTCGTTCTTAATCTTTTAAAAATACATACATATTATAATTTATGATATTTGAACTTAAATCATCTCAGAGTAACAAAATCATCCTTTACATGAGACGATATAAACCTAATAAATTATATTTGCGGTGGATATGAACCCTATAAAATTATAAATTATATTCAAGCGCAACTTGTCACATGGGGGTTTGAAATCCAATTCCCCACTTTTCACTCCATCATATTGCATGTATTGCCAAACGACAAAATATGCTATTTTACTCCATCCGTCCATAATAAAAACATTTTACAAATATAATAACACAGTGGCATACTTTGTGGTATATAACATAAAAAAAGAGAGATGGGATAATTTAAAAAAAAAAAAGAAAAGATGAATTAATGATTTCTTTGTAATAAATATCGAAGATTCATTTGTAATAGTATTTAACAGCTTTTTTATTATAATCATTGATTTTTGATATATTGACAGATTAATTTAAGTTGAGACTATAACAATTTATAATAAAATTATTTTATTTTATTCACAACGTCATAAATCAGCCTTCTAGTCTTATTTAAAAGATCTAATTTATTATTTTATTAAATTCAACTAATAATATATTATTTTTTTTATATATTTTGAAAATGGAGATGAAACTGGAAACAGGTCGGAGAGGACAGAAAAGTTAATTAAGATGGAATAATAGTGGAAATGGCAATCAAGGGTTGGCGGGTGGTCCATCGTCTACCCTTGAACTTGTAAGCTTTCAAGTATTTAAATGAGGGAAATGGAAATTTATATGTATATATATGTTTGTGTGGGGCTTTAAGGGCGTGGTCTCTGCTTCCCATAAAATAAAATACAATATTTTCACCCATTACATCTGAATTAATTTATTTTATTACGTTTTGGTACAAAAATACAGAAAAAGTTTAATACATATATTATTATTTGAGTTTGAAAAATAATCTGACAAAATATAAAATAATAAATTTAAATTTGATATAAAAAATACGAGTAACATAACACAATTTTATTCATAGTAAAAAACGGTTGATGTTTAATCTTAAAAATAAAGTTAAGTTCAAATATTATTTATTAAAGGTGTAAAGCGCATTGTCAAAGGGTTAAGAATTTGTATAAATAAGTACTACATTGAAATCACTTTTAGACTATTTAAAAAAATACGAGTAACATAAAAATAATAAATATTTAAAATAAACAATGTTTATTCCTTCATTTTATTCAAGTTAAATTATGTTAATGTTTAAAATATACGAAAGCAAATTTATTTTGGTAAGTATTATAGTGTTAGTTTGAGGTCTTGTGTATGCAAAAATTTTAGTTTGGAAACTTACTCACCAAAATCATGTGTGAGATTTATTCATTATTAATTTTAAAATTTTAGATAAGTGGGAGGACAACCAAAAACATGTTTAAAATATACAAAAAATAATTTAATTTATCGGCTTAACAACCCAATAAGTGTCCAAACTATACATTTTTTTTCAAATAAGTGCCTGAACAATGTTTTAGGCCAAATAGGTGCCTAACGTTTTTTTTTGACCCATTTAAGTTTTTTTTTCGTTAACGACTGTTAAAAAAAATTCGTCATTCAATTAGAATATGACACGTGGTCTGTTATTTTTATATTTTTAATTTATGAATTTCTTTAAAATTTTGAATTTCTTAAAAAAACCTAAAATTTTAATTTCTTTCAATCAAACTCCCAAATCACACTCGTCCGACATCCCCAACAAGTCGGTGGTTCACCGTTCACCACTCAAAGCTTTGTGTACCTCACCGTTCGACATCCGCCATCCTCTATTCGTTGGTGGGAACCCAATCAACCTGTTTTTCTTGGTTTCATCGACGATGCAATCAACGGTTCATTCGTCATTTTTAACGACAAGATGATGGGGCTTTCGATACTGAGGGTCGTTGAAGACAATGGTGGCCGGTGGTGGTTGAATAGATGGTCGAAGTGGAGGAATTTAGAGTTGGGGTTGAGCGTTTTTAGAAAAATTAATGATTGTTGGGTTAATTAATACTATTTTGTAATTTATTTTTCTAATTTTTGGATTTTATTTTCAAAAAATAATCAACCATGCCACGTGTTCGAATTTCATTGGATAACGAAAAAATTAACGCATATCATGGTAAAACCTCGAATGGATCACGGAAGAAAACGTTAGGCACCTATTTGGCCCAAAATATAGTTCAGATACCAATATAAAAAAAGTATAATTTGGACACTTAGTTAATTGTTAGCTTAATTTATTATTAACTTTTGTACTAAAATATACTAAAATAAGTAATACTCTTTACATGATACAAATACAAATACAAATACAAATAAAAGGATAAACATTATATATTTTTTTACACATTTTAGTGTGATTACATTATATTTACTCATTAATTTTAGTAGTTCAATTAATACATATCAAATAAATAAGTTATTTAAATTCGAATCATCTAAAAATAACGATATTTTTCATTAAAAAATAACGACATTTTTTCATTAAAACGGTCATATAATCATTACATTTGATAACATTATATAATTTGAATCACACATTACAAAATATTATGAAAAACATATAAAATCGAATATATTCGTACAGAATCCACATTAGTCGCACATAAGTCTTTGCGATCTCAATTCTAGTGGGTAGCCTTTAATGGATTAGTATCGTCATTTCCAGCATTACGAAGTGACGTCAGCACTTGTCCTATAAAGACAATTGTCAGTTATAAACCTGAGATGGCACGATCTGATTGGTCCTTAGTGGCGGTTGTACAGTTCTAACCTCAGCTGCAAACAGGCTGTACATGATGACCGATGAAGATGAACCCACCAAACCACCCTACACAAATACGGTCAGATACGTAGAGGCATACATTATTTATACGAAACAGGAATTTACCCTAATAATAATCAGTGTTAGAATTAAAATTTACGAAATATTATAAGCTGTATGATGAAACACATCAAATGTAACATTCGTCCAGAACAAATTTATGATTTTGTCAACGCATGAATATTTATGAGCATGAAATTCATATTTTTTTATTTGTTATATATATATATATTTGTTATATATATATATATATAACAAATAAAATTTATAAATTTGAACCTATTATAACAATAGATACTAAAATGAACATCTTTTGTAGTGTTCCAAGTATAATGATAATTCATAACAACAATTTCAGTTAATATTATAATTTGAATAATTACAATTAAAATTAATCATTAAATTACACTATAATTTGATAAAATAAAATAGTATTAAAACCTAAATAAGATTGCCGAGCAAAAACAACCTAAATAAGATTTGTTGATAGTTCTACTTTTATAATGGTTAATAGTATTTACATTTTTTTTATTCAAGGTTCGATCCCTCACTCCTATCTAATTATAAAAAGATTTATTTAACTAAGGCTCTCACATAATATGCCTTAAACTAAAATAAATCCAACTAAAGATATCTTATTTTATTTACAGTAGTTATCAATTTAAAATGAATTTAATGTTTTTTTGTTCTGTTGATTTTTATTATAAATACATGTCATCTGTATAATCGTACTACTTGTCATAAATTTAAAATATATTTATACTTACTTCAAAATATTACTTTATTATATATGATAATAATTTGATTTTGTAACCAACATGATGATTATTATCGAAATATACATTATCAAGGAGGGAAAAATAAAACGTATACCTAAAATAATTAAATAATATCTCAAGACACAAATCACATCCCGCCGACATCGTTTTAATCCTTCTCGTAACATCTTTACTTTCCGCTACCTGATAATAATCCATATTCTAAATGAGAAAGACATGTTTTCCACCCTATATAAGCTTTCCACCCTAAATGAGAAGAGACGAGGGTTTCTTCTTCTTATTGTTTCTGTTCTTCCTTACTTAAAGGTCAGGGGTGGAGGCTTTCGTTGATTTTTAAAAGATATTTACTGGGTTTGTTTTTTTACTTTTGGTTTGGTTTTTTACTTTGGTATATGAACTAAAAACCCTAAAATCTTTTCGAGTTTTCCTGGCCACAGAATACTGAAAACGTCAAGAATCTTGGTCTTACTTTTGGTACCTTTTTCCTTGAACGGGGTTTAGTTTTCAGATCTGACTGATTCCTTCTACTCTGGGTTAATGTATTAAACAGTTTTGTCTCTTCGTTTTTAGTAAATTTTTGTGTTGGTTTTGTTCTGCCTTATTTCCCTACATGGGAAATGATTTTCCCTTTCATCATTTACTGTGTCACTCAGTCTTTCTTCATTTATGGGACATAGAATTTGACAGAAGAGAGTGAGCACACAGAGGGAATTGTATAAGGCTATACTTTTGCTTTTGTGTGCTCACGTCTCTTTCTGTCAGCTTCCAGTGCCGGAATTTGATCTTACTTTCCTTTTGGTCACTCCTCGGCCTGTTTTGTTCCATCCCCCTCTCTCTACATCTATCATTGTTGGTTTATCTAATATGATCTTCCCCTTCTCTCTGGGATATGTTGATTTCGACGCCAGCGGAGTTACTCTACTCTGGGATTATGGTCTACATCTGGACTGTCTGTTTTTGTTTGTTTTGTTTTAATTTTTTAATATTAAAAATATGTTTATGGCTATGGATAAAATGAATAGCTTCAAAGCGTGACTTTTGATGCTATTGACTGTTGAGGTGCGCATGATTACTGTGCGGGTTTAACGGCAAAACTATGAATAGCATGGGACCATTCACGTTATCAGTTGCCTATTAGTAGCAAGCTTAGGCTAGTAATAGTTGGTCCTCCAACAAAAAACCCTCTTCTCTTTTTCTGCTTTTTTTTTTTTTATGACTGCGCATGCCATCATATTCAATACCCAGGTTTGGAGTTAGCTTTCACCTGAATCTAGCAGAATCTGGGTACTTTTACTCAGTCGCAAACGGAGGTTTCTATTTGTAAGTTAAATTGTAACCCTACTCTTGTAAAAGTAACGTGTTGCTTGTTTTACTGTCTCTGATTAATGGCTGCTGGTTTAGTTTTTGCTTTAATTTAGTGAAAATTTAGTCATTTGCAGACTTTGTTTTACTGATTTTATGGTGTCTTCACTTCCTGCTCTTCTTTCCATGTTCCTTTTGCAGGGATAATATTATTAGCAGGACGTTGCGGGAAACGTTTGAGTTTTGTAACTTTAGATGGAGATTTGCAGAAGAAAATCTTATAGAGCAGGTTTAATTTCCATATCATCTTAAAAGGCCAAATCTTCTTTTCGTTTGAAGTGCTTGCATATGTCTGTTTTAGGAATAGTTAATGGGTTGTTTATTCCTTTTGTTTTGGAGACATCTAATACTTGCAGCATGGTACTATGTCAACATTTTTATTATTTCTTCGTATCTTCCAAAAGCATTAGTTCTATAATGGATTGTATCGAGGCAAAGAGTTACATGGAATCAACAATTTTCAAACTTTAGGATTATGGTTTGCTGAAAACAGAAACTTTGGGTCCATGTAATGGATTGTTATCTAAGGCGTCAGCATGTTAAATTAATATGTGGAAGCAAGATATGAATAGTCTTCATTTAGAAATAAGTAACAAAAGAGGGAAGGATAAAAGATTGAATTGAACGGATTTGCAGTGTCATGCTTACATGATTCCTTGTATCAATTTAACTATATGTGGTTACTTTCAATTGGTTTGCCTTTTTCTTTTTCCATACATTCAAGCTCGTCATCGAGGCAGCTGGCATTACAAAGCGGTGGTTGAGAGTTTTTTCATCTTATTTTGATTTACTTCATCACTTTTGGTGCAATCATCATTTTAGCAGGCCAAAGCCTTGCAGTATTCTTCTCCACTATGTAGCTTCAGCAGACTACTGGAATGAATGGGTTTGTTGGATCAAAGCTATAGTCCTGGTTTAATGGGGTTAACATACACTAAATAGTGAAATCCTCAAATGATCTGGTTTCAAGAAGAAAACATTTAATAGCTAGTATTTTGTATATGGAGGACAATATAATTTGTGTTTTCTATGATAATGATAATAGTAGTAAACAAGGATACTCGTTTCCCTATCCATATTAGTAAACAAGCTAATCTGTCTGGCTGCTTTATTTGAGTGGTTTTTACCTTTACAGCTTTGCTGCTTTCTGCAATGAGAGTTTTTCATCTTTCTTCCCCTTTCTGTCTGCATATTTTTTTGTCATCGACCTTTGCTGGGAATCTATCTTATTCTTGGGGATATATGGCAGAGTGAATGCTTTTCTTTTTGATGCAGTGAAACAATTTCAATTGGTTCATTGTATTGGGGATAGCAATGATAGCTGCTACGCTTTTTGTTTTGTTCCCGGGAAGCATTAATGTGAGGCTATAAGTTGCTTCCCTTTCAGTGTTTTGGACTTTGGAGAGCTTTTACAATAATGCATCAAATTAATTCCGTTGCATGATTGATGCACGCAGGAGAAAAAACTTTAAAAAGAGGCAAAAAAATGAATGAAACTAACCTATGTTAATTTTTAAGACATTTGTTCCTGTGATACAGTTCCAGGTTTCTGGGTTTGGTTGTTTCTGTTAGGCTCAAAACACTGCACTTTTATGAATTCTGTAGAAATATGAGAAAAACAATGTGTTTTCTCTATTTTCACTTTCTATTTTGAATAAGATAGTTACAGATACTTTTAAAGGCTTAGGTACAAGAGTTAGACTAAGACTAGGAGTTTTACATAGTTACAAACTCTATCTCTAAGTAACCTGATAAAGATAGAACTCTAATTTAAATTACAGATACACATAAAACACTAATTCTACTAGTACTCTCTTAATTCAACTACAATTCACACTCCCCTTCAAGCTAGAGTATATACATTGTATAGACCCAGTTTGGATCGAAATTTGTCAAACATTTGTTTGGATAGTGCCTTTGTGAATACGTCAGCAAGTTGTTTCTCTGCAAGAACATAAGTCAGACTAGCTAAACCACCATTTATTTTCTCGGTTATAAAATGTCTATCAACTTCTACATGCTTGGTGCGATCATGATAAACTGGGTTCTTTGCAATCTGAATAGCAGATTGATTATCACTGAGAATCTCAAAATTCTCACTTTCCATTCTCAATTCTTTCAACAATGTAAGTAACCATATTCCTTCACATATTCCCAGTGCTAAGGCTCTAAATTCTGCCTCAGCATTACTTCTTGAAACTACTTCTCCAAGTCACCTATCCCATACAAATGAGCAATACCCACTGGTTGACCTTCTATCAGTGATCTCACTTGCCCAGCTTGAATCTGTGAATACCTTCACAGTTTTTTCTTCTGTTTTCTTGAAAAACAATCCATATCTAGGTGTACCTTTTAGGTACCTCAGAATTCCGTTCGCAGCTTTCAAGTGTCTTTTCTTAGGATTAGTCATGTGTTGACTAATGATGTTTACAGGAAAGGAGATGCCAGGCCTGGTTACGGAGAGATAAATAAGTTTTCCAACCAGCCTTTGAAATTGATTCTTCTACTTCAGTCCTATTTCTTCTCCTCTTAATTTTATACCAGTTTCCATTGGAGTATCAGCAAGTTTACAGCCTAACATACCTGTTTCTGAGAGCAAATCAAGCACATATTTCATTTGATTTATCACCCTGCTTGATCTAGCCACCTCCATACCTAGGAAATACCTCAGTTTTCTTAAGTCCTTTGTCTCGAACTCCCTGCTCAACAGTCCCTTTAAATTCCTGATTTCATCTTCATCATCTCCTGTGATCACAATATCATCTACATAAACAATTAGAATAACCTTTTTTTTACTAGCAGTTATCTTAATAAACAAGGTGTGATTAGCTTGGCACTGTTTGTAGCCATCTCCCATGAGAACCTTAGTGAACCTGTTAAACCTGACCCTAGGAGATTGTTTTAATCCATAAAGAGATTTTTCAAGCTTACAAACATTCTGATTCTTCATCTCACCCTTCATACGTAGTGGCATCTTTATATAGATTTCTTCTTCTAACTTACCATTCAAGAAGGCATTTTTTATATCCAACTGATAAAGACTCCAATCTTTACTTACAGCGAGACTTAAAAGTACTCTAATAGTATTTAATTTTGCTACTGGTGCAAAATCAATACCATAGATTTGAGTAAAACCTTGTGCCACAAGTCTAGCTTTGTATCTCTCTACACTCTCATCTGAATTATATTTTATTGCAAAAATCCACTTGCTGCCAACTGGTTTCTTGCCAAGTTGTAACTCAGTAGCAGTCCAAGTTCCATTTTTCTCAAGGGCTTGAATCTCTTCTTCCACAGCTTGGGTCCATTTTGGATCCTTTAAGGCCTCTTCAATGTTCCTAGGGATTTTTCCTTGTCAATACAAGTTGTAAAAGCCTTAAATGAAGGCATTAGTTTCCTATAAGCAACATACTTTTGAATTGGATACTTAGTACATTGCCTTATCTTTTTCTTTTTAGCAATAGGTACATACTCCATCACATAGAGAAGAAGAAAAATCATTACCTTCAATCTCTTCTAAAATAACTGGATTCATTTTCAACTTTTGGTAAGTGTCAGACTGCAAAACTTCTTTTGGAATGATTTCTCGTTTCTTTTTAGTGTACACATTAAGCTGTTTAGGAGGCTGTGTGTTCAAATGAATAGCCTGAGCAGGGGAATGTGAAGGGACTGTTTAGGGAAAAACAGTGACTGGAGTAGGAAAATTATTTACTGGTGTGGAAGAATTTTGAGGTTCAATCTGTTTAGGAAAATTATTTACTGGTGTAGAAGAATTTTGAGGTTCAATCTGTTTTGGTGAAGTTATAGATGTAGTTTGTTTATGTGTAGACATAGGTGTAGAAATGAATGGTTCTGAGGGTAAGGAAGAAATTGGAAATGGATGTACCTGATGAGTGAGAAGAGGTTGTAATTCCATGAAATTCTCCCCCTAAATTTCAGCCTTAGAAAAATACTGTTCATGTTCAAAGAATGTGACATCTATAGGAACAAACAATTTTTTAGAAGGAGGATAGTAACACTTATAGCCCTTTTGGAGTAAAAAATACCCAATTAAAACACACTTAAAAGACCTGGGATCTAATTTAGACTTGGAAGGATTAGTGTTTTGAACAAAGGCAGTATAACCAAATATCTTTAGGGGCAGATTCGAAGATAAATGTTTGAAATTAGGGTAACTCCTAAAAAACAGATTGTGGAGTGTCAAACTTAAGAACTCTACTAGGCATTCGATTTATAAGGTATGTAGCTGTTAATAAAGCCTCTCCCCACAAATAAGAAGGTACATTACCCGAGAATAACAAGGACCTAGTAACCTCCAACAAATACCTATTTTCCTCTCTGCCACTCCATTTTGTTGTGAGTATCCGCGCAACTACTAATATGAACAATCCATTTATTTTTGAAAAAAACTACCCAAAGAATTAGCAAAATACTCCCCCCCCATTATCAGGCTTAAAAATCTGTATTTTGGACTCAAACTGAGTTTCAACCATAGTGTAAAGCCTCTCAAAGACGGAAACAGTTTCAGATTTTTCTCTCATAAGGTATGACCAAGTAGTTCTACTATGGTCATTTATAAATATAATAAACCACCTATACCCATTGATATTCTTCACTTTAGAAGGACCGCAAGTGAATTAATGAAAATGGTTTGGATGGTGTGTAAGTAGAAGGCAAGTAAGAACCTTTGGTTTGTTTAGCAATAGGACAAATATGACATTGAAAAGAATTAAACTTTTTATTGATAAATAAATGGGGAAACAACTTAACAAGATAAGAAAAATTGGGATGCCCTAATCTATAATGCCATAACATTATTTCATCAAAAGCTCCTAACTGAGGAATAGAACTAGAAAAAGCTGCAGGAATCGAGGGTTGAGGACCAGAAAAAATGTAAAGTCCATTTTGCAGCCTAACATTGCCAATCATCCTCTTCGTATCTAGTGCCTGCAATACACAGCCATAGTCAGTGAACTTTAAACCACACCTCAAATTCCTGGACAGTTTATTTACTGATAATAAGTTGTGTGCCAAAGTAGGAACAAAGAGCACATCAGTAATCAACAAGTCTCTATGAATAAGAACTGAACCAGTCCCTTTAATAGGGCATAAGGACCCATCTGCAGTTCGAATAGACTGTTTAGAGCAAGAAGACACAAAATCACAGAATAAATCCCTGTTACCAGTCATATGGTCTGATGCTCCCGAATCAAGAATCCAATCTGAACCATGTTTCATGGATAACAAGAATGTAGAGAAGCCATCTTGTATACCTTTTTCTTTTGTCATGACTACATTTGCTACACTAGAACCTCCCATCGTGCCAAACAGCTTCTGAAGTTTTGCAAGCAGTTCTTTGGTAAAGTGACTGCTATTAACAGAATTGCCAGTGATTTCAGAAAACTCCTCAGCAGTCGTATGATCATCTGCTACATGCTGCAAGTTGAAGGATGTAGACATAAACTCCATCGAAGTAAATTAGGAATCGGTTCCTCGTCTGATACCATGTAGAAATATATGAGAAAAACAATGTGTTCTCTCTATTTTCACTTTCTTTTTTGAATAAGATAGTTACAGATACTTTTAAAGGCTTAGGTACAAGAGTTAGACTGAGACTAAGAGTTTTACATAGTTACAAACTTTATCTCTAGGTAACCTGATAAAGATAGAACTCTAATTTAAATTATAAATACACATAAAACACTAACTCTAATAATACTCTCTTAATTCAACTACAATTCACAAATTCTCTCCTGCAGCTTCCTTTGAAGGCGCAAGCGCATGTCATGTGAGGAGCTGTTTTTTTCTAGTTTCAGAGTATCTTATTACTTGATAGCCATAGGCAGCATGATTCGTCTTTAATTATAACTATTTTTCTTTTGATCGTATAATATACTGATCCCTATCTGTAAATTCCTGAGTGAGCACAGCAGTAGTTTCTCAAAGAGATAGATAAACATGCTGCAAGCTTTAGATAATTCATAACCGTTGCATAATCTATGACAAAATATATCAATGCACGGTGATTTAAAGATCAAGTTGTGGGTTTGAGATTAGACATTTTACTAGTTTCAAAAATATTTATCATGAGAGCTGCTAACTTTTTATCCCTTTTCTTCCTAGTTTCTTAGCATGTATATGTCTACAATTTGGGGTTATTCCCCCCCATTCTAGGTTGTTGAGACCATATTTGGCTTTAATCAAGGTATTTGAGACCATATTTGGCTTTAATCAAGGTATTTGAGACCATATTTGGCTTTAATCATGAATTTAGGGCACCTTCTGCCCTAGAAGCTAAAACTGATGTGCTTGCTTGAATTCCATTTCCAGAGACAACTGACAAGACCTGGTTGGAAAAATCTTTGTTTACATGAAACAAAACAGTGGAGACTGCATCTGTAGTAGGGGTGCCTATCATGTTCTGACTGTAGCTTTGAGAAGGCTGGAAGATTTGACTGTGATGCTCTCTACTCCAAGTGAAAGTGGCAGATATATCCTGTACTGTTGTAAGTGGGTACTGTAGCCACAGTGGCAAGTGGTGAAGAAAAGAAGAGGGTTTTTATGCATGAACCGTCTTGAACTTGAATGCCATGGAAAGAGGATATATGCCAAGAATATGGAGGGCATAGTGGAAATAGCTGTATAATCTGTATCTCTCTTCTCAGGACACGTCATGTCTTACTCTCTACTGCTTTCTCCAATTCGATCTTGTCTTCTAAATTCTACTAGTATTTACAGTCAAAGGCAGGCACTACCCCTTGGTTACTCTGAATTTTGCTACTCTTTTATTTACGCATATGATTTTACTAAATGTAGCTTTACACATTCTGCTGTAAACCTGTGTTTTGGGTTGATCGAATCTCTAATCTCCCTGCATAAAGAGAGGGAGAATGGGTATTTTTTTTTTGGAACTATCTGGTTATTTGTAAATTAATATATGTTGTGTGGGTTTTGGAGATATGATTAGATTCTTTGTCCCCAACGATTCTCTCCTTACTGAAGTGAACCAACTAAAGTACACACCGGCTGTGTGTAAATTTCCTCAAATTCAATCAAATGTAAAACTAATTTAATACGTATACAAGTAGAAGGAAGGAAAGCTTGAGGAAAAACAATCAAGAATAAATCAACTCCAAACCATCTTGTTAACCTGTTTAAACACAAAAGTATTTCCATTAAAGTTATCGTTTTTAACTAAAAAAAGAATTGTTTCGGGAAAAAAACCCTATCTTGTGCCTTTCGAGGCTCCGATCAATCATGTTTATTAGTATATGCTTTTAGAGGATTAACATAAATACAACAGTAAGAAGAGGTAATACAAAAGTGTGCAAATTATAAAAACGGGTCAAGATGGATGGTCCACACTAGCACTTCAACGCAGTAACTCTACCAAAGGTGATCCTATTACCGGAATAGCTTTCGAAACGCCTGTTACGATTTTAATTGTCCAATAATCAATTTAGTTCCAAGGTAAAGAACAACCTGTTACGCCAAAAGATGCGGTCAACACAGCCAGAACTATACTTGTAACCCAAGTTAATTCGCGAGGTTTTTTTAAAACCACAAGTGAGATAAACACGAAATACGTCATTAAGACCATCATACTTGTTGACCATCGATGAACCGATCGAATTAACCAACTAAAGTTAGCTTCGGTCATTATGTATTGATAAGAACCAAAAGCCTTTTTTTCCCTATCTTGCGCCTTTCGAGGTTCCGATCAATCATGTTTATTAGTATATGCTTTTTGAGGATTGGAAGCGTCGCCTAACTACTTGAGATTTGACACCAATAATCAGCTATTCTTTTCTTTTGCGACGGATATATCATAATATCCAACCCCAAATTGCAATATTGTTAAAGAAACGGGACGTTTGTGTTTTTGATAAAAACATTCTAAATTCCGTGAGTATATTAGACACATAGGAATGATACATAGTTCATGGAAAAACCTTAATTACTGTGCAAATACACTATCCTAACTGCTCCGGAACATCAAAATTGAGGTCATTTACATGTTCTTTGAGAGCGCCCCAGCAGCAAATAGCAGATTCCTTCTTGAAAACTGACCCAAACATATATATATAATCACGATTAGACAGACAATATTAAGACAACCTTAGAAGGTGCACAAAACAAATGGAAATAGAAAATCATCTGATACTGAATTAAAGAACTTACCTGCAAACTATACACCGGGGTGGACTTGGTTGCAAGGGTTTTCAACAATCTCAGCCTGTTTGGATTCCCACTCCTGTTGATTCAAACCAACTTTACCTCATAAATAAAAATTACAAGATATGAGATGAGACAATATATTATTTGTTCCACTTGTGAAACCTACTTTTCTTCATTCCTTGGGACCTTTGAGCTTGTTGTCACATCCCACAATTTTACAGTGCAATCAGCAGATCCAGATGCCAGAAGTGAACCTTCACAACTGAATGTCCACAAACAGGGAAGAAATGTTAAGAATTTCAAATGTGCAATCGTCTGAAACTTGCTTAACAAAAGAATTTTCAAGACATAGTTTGGCTCATCTAGACTAGGAGCTAGGTTTTCCACCTGAAAGCTAGTGTCCACACACATGAGGTGTGACCCATCAAAGGTGTAATGCACCTTCCGCTTGAAATGTCCCACATCATGATCATGCCATCTTCATCACCAGATGCCATATATCGACCATCAGGCGACATTGCTAATGACAATATCATACTTCTATGACCAATGAAAATTCGAACGCATTCTCCATTCTGTACATCCCACAATCTAACTGTTTTGTCACTAGAGCCAGTGGCAATATAGTTGCAGTTTGCATGCCATTGCACACACTGAAACAAAAAGGTTGAATCATTTGTGATTGGTGAAATATGATACAACATCAAACGAGATCATGTACCTTGCTTTCACAAATAACAAACAGAAAACTTTGCAAGATATAAGTTTTTATCTGACATATCAGAAAAAGAAAGATAAAGATAAAAGACTACTTACATCAACATCAGACAAGTGCCCAGCCATTATTCTCAAAGGTTGTATTCTGTCCATCGACCAAATCCTTGCCGTTCGATCATGAGAAGCGCTGGCAAAATAGTGACCCACAGGACTAAACTGCAGGAGGCAAAGGCATCAAATGTATTAGAGGCAAAAACAAAAGGAAAAAATGTCTAAGCTCTAAAGAATGTAATGGAGAGAAGAACTTCAGAAGTGGTATTTATCATCAAACATTCATGGAAGATCAGATGTACCTGAACATCCCAGACAGGGTAATTATGACCCTTGTAGCAAACAAGATTTGCATTTAGTTTTGTGCTCCATAAGCGAACTGCAAGAAGTCCATGTTTTTAAGGTTGCAAGAAGTTTGAGTATAGGAACAAGAGCAAAGGGCAAACTAGTAAGAAGGGTGGGAAGGAGGGAGGTGGGGAGAGGAGAAGAAACCGAGAAGTGAGGGAAGAAATGCTCTATCAGAATGCAATATCGTATGACATACTTGTGGTATCTGCTGAAGAAGAAAGAATAAAATCACCAAGAGGACTAAAGGTGGCTGAATGAACTGGTCCTGAATGACCCTGAAACAATGTATATGACTTTTTCCCACCATTTGGCCCCACAACATGTTCACTTGAAGTAGAGTCATTTTCAGCCTGCAAAATAGCTGACACCATACTTTCTGTCAAACAGAAATACAAGCAGGCACATTAGAATTGTAGAGTAATATTGAAAGAGATATCTGAATGAATAAAATTTTCAACAAAGACTCAGCAGTTGTCCTGGGGAGATAAATTAAAACACTTTTTGACTTACAACTGCCACCTTGTTGGCCAAGCTTTGCCATATCCCAAACCTGGGGTGCAGAAATCAAATTAATGACCAATATGTTTCCTTAAAAAGAAAAAGAAAACACCAATACAGCAGCAACCATATATCAGGCAAGCTATGATTTAAGATACAACCTTCAGTGATGAGTCTGAGAAGCCTCCAGCAACCAAAGATCCATCATGGGATATTGATGAACAATTCAAACTGAAACAGGTTATATAAGACACATTAAGTATCTCAAAGCATTTATAAATGAAGAGGACTATTATTCATGGACATTACCCATTATGTGTGTTGAGGAAAGTATAAAAGCTGACAGATGGCAATAAAACACTACTCAATTGTACACGATTTCTTAAATCCTCGAGAATAGACTGCTCTACCTCTGTTGACCTGAGGCAATCATTAGAAAAACAATTTAGAGAAACAACATATGGCACAGCATAGCAAAACAATATGAGCATTGAAGTTTTTGCCATGGATTTCAAATGCAGAGAAGTCCTTTTCTTCATGATAGAACCTTAACAAACATTAGCTGGTAGGAAAGAGACAAAATAATCTTGCTCCTAGAGGAGTTAAGGCTCTAGACATTCTAAAACCAAACAAGACTGAAATTACCAATAACATAGAAATGTCTATTCAAAACTTGTTTACATCCATATATAATACCCATTAAGAACTTGTTATAACAAGCATGCTAATAGAAACTGTGCACATCCGAAACTTTTCTCCATTTCAACTGCCATCCCCCCCATTTTTCTCATTTCACAGAGTAAAGAAAAGAAAAATGATAGTTCTTTGGTGGTTTAAATTCAGTGAAAGTTTAGCACACTCCATTGAGAATCAATCTTACATCTTATAAGCAAAAACAAGAGGGAATTACTGAATGTACATTAAGGGCAAAGGGAGCTTTGATTTGACTCGTGGTGCAGCAGGGGTTGTGCTAGTCTCAGGACGAGCACTTTTTGCTGTTGCATTAAGAGCTTTCTCCTTTTTCAATTTTTTCGTTGAAGCACCTTGCTTTCCACTTTCAACTGATCTTTTCTGAACAAGAAACAGATGGAATAAATTAAGGAACAAAAACCTGATTCTGCCCATTGATCAAACAGTAACATCATAATCCTATAGTAAACTTGAAGATCATCTAAAAACTAACAAAAGTAAAATATATTCATTCAAATGCTGAAGGAATATAATGAATAGTTACAGGAACTTTTACAGCAAAAAGTACCTTAGTCTCATCTACATCCCCCTCTTTGTTCTCTTCTTCTGTCTTTTCAGAATCAGAAAGCAAACCTCCTGCTTTCTCCAAGCGTTCTTCTAGGGAGTCTTCCAGCAACTATGATAAATATAAGATGACCTTTCAAAAAAAAAAAAAAACAACTAGAAATATGTGAATAAGTATATTTAAGTGGAGTACAACTAGGATTCAGTATAGAGCTGATGGCAGGAGGAACCCTTTTACTTTCACTAGTGGAAGGAGAATTATATGTGCTAAATCCATAGATAATTATAAGAGCAGTTCAGCGACTCACTCCCCAATGTATTTCTTTCTGGTTTATCTGATTAGCTGCGTCCTGGCAGCTTCCAATAAGTGTTACAACTTCTGCATCATCAGAAATGGAACTGGGCTGCCCAGAAGAAACTGCAAGGAAACAAAGAAAACCATAATCAAACAGCACAACCTCTTTTGCATATGTAACATGCAGAATATGAACAATGAAAATGGCATCACCTTGAAAGTTGATGTGTTCATTGATGACCCCAAGCATTGCAGTGGATTGTGTTTTATGCAAATATTGCAACAGAAGATCATAGGAATACTGCCGAAATGATTGACAACAAATTCAGCAGTTAATGAGGAAATGAATAGATCCTTTTCTTATCTTATTAGCAGTCACCAAAGAAAGAATTTACAGGTTTTACCTGACATATCTTGATGTTAACTTTACTCTGCCTAAGAGAACGAGCAAATTCCATCTCCTGATTAAGGAAACAACAACTGATGGTGAGTACAAAAAAAATAGCAGTGACTCTGGTAAGTGGTATGCAAGTAAAAAAAGGAAGAATGAAGAGGATGTTCCACCTCCAAATGAGACTGAGAAAGAACCCCTTCCAACTTTTGAAGGTCACGTGAGTGCATCAATTCATGGTCTTCACGAAAGTTATTGAAGAAAGTTCTAGCTGCAATAGAAATCAAAATTATTTGAGACAAACTTATCCAATGTTTTCCCAGTATAGCTCACTTCAGGAGGTCAATAAAAACACAGGATACAAGAAAAGATTAAGGTCCAGTAAGTTTTAATATATACCCTCTTGCAGATGCCCTTTTGCCACCATATCCATGAACAAATGTATAAAGACAGGATAAAGCACACGAAGCAATTCATGCTGCATGCATTCAGAGACTAAGTTATGTCACTGATTTAAACACTCATACACTAAATATCAAAATTGATTACCTTATATAAATCTAGCGAACTATAAGTCCATGACCTCAGTTTGCTATACCCGTCCTGGTACCGTGCCACATCATCCTCCGACTGGGGAAAAAAAGAAGAGCGAAGAAGAAAAAAGAAAAGAAACCTAGAATAAAAGTGAAATTCAACCAAAAAAAAGGAAAGCATTCATCTTCTACGCAGAAACAATCTCTCTAATTAGCATTATTTACTGCACCATTGAAACAGGCATTCATGTTCAACAAAAAAACAAAAATCTAATTTTAATCCGACATGCAATTTAGGTCATCACGCTGGAAATTGCTTAGTTAAGAGTCAAAGTTTGCATTTGATTGAAATGTTATCGAACTCAACTTCTACCAATTAACACTATCCCACATAATTTAAACAAAGTTTCAGTTCTGAACTGTTCCCCTAGCCGGAATTAAAGTAAAACCGAATATGAACACCAAAAACTGATCCCACACGTATAGAATGCTAGCTGCTAACAAAACGAGATAACCGAAAACGAAGGAAATTGGGGAATTGGTGGAATTTGAGAGTTAGGGTTTGCATTTGAACTTACTGGGAGAAGCGGTGAATGAACTTAGCTAGTTCAGGGTCGTTGTGGAAATCGATAGGAGCCGAGTCCTTGTTCTGAAGATCCTCTAACAATTGCTCCGCTTCTTTGAATCCTTTCTTCTTCAAATAAGCTGCTACGAAGTTATTCACTGCTTGCATATTCTCCATTGTTGCTTTTTTCTTCTACAAACCAAAAACAAACATACGCTCTCGTCTTCCCAAATTTTTTTTCTTCGCTTGTTTCTTGAGCTACGACGAAGTAGGGATTTCTATATCTGGGTTCGGATCTTTGTTAAGCCCGTCATTAATTGGATCCTTTTTACCATTTAATGGGCTCACTTATAATATTTTTATGGGCCCAATTAACATTTAATTTTCATTGAAATCACGGACAGACGGTTAAAACAGTTGTTATCGAGTCTTTTATTGGTATTAATCTCGATTCTCGAATTTGATCTTAAACAAAACTTCTCATTCGTAAAAGAAATTTAAAAATGACCCAAAATGAGGGATTTTGTTTCGAAATCCATGTTTTAGAGAAATTATACAATGGGAGTCAAGAATTTATCTAACAAGTGTTATTTTTTTGAACGATATTTAAAAAAAATTAATTTATTTATAAATGGGTGGTTTTAATTTATATATAAAGAAATTTTAATTATATATTTTTAATTTTTATATATAAATTATAAATTTTAATAAATTTTGAGTGTCAACAACCACCAAAATACATGTGATATCATTTTTTCATGTTTTGTCAAACTTAAATCTCACATAAAACCCATTTTTCAATGCAATTTGGTGATAAAGTTTTTGGGTTTTCTTTCCTTTTAAAAATTTAGATCTTAAATTAAATCTAAAAGGATTTAATTTTTTTTCAAAAAAAAAATTAGTATCTAACTAAAATTTTTGAAATCTTAAGAGATTTAATGAGATTTTTTAAAAATTATGGGGATTTAACTAATATTTTTTAAAAAAAAATTGAAGCTTAATTGGAATTTTTAAAAATTTTGGAAAATTCAAATTAAATTTTTAAAAATTTTAAGAGTTTAAATTTATAATTTCCTAAAATTTTAGGGCCGTTGTCCTATAGGTTCCTATTGTGTTCCGCCCTGAATCCCATGAGAGTTTCTCTAGCAGGCACATGATGGATTTTTAAAATTTTTTCTCTTTTGAATTATTGGTTTTGGATAATTAACGATTGATGCAAACCATTTCACCACCAAATTAATTATTTCTTCCTTCTTCATCTTATACATCAATATTTTAATTCCACAATTAACAAAATTTTTTATATTATTTTTAAAGAACAAATAATTTACCTTTTATTGTAATAAAGATTAGTAGTTATTTAAAAATTATACTAAAATAATTGAATGTTATTAAATGAACATCATCTAATAAGTTGAAAATAAAAAAACATTTAAAAAAATGTGAAATCATAATAAAAATGGACAAAAGTTTATAGAACTTGCTGGAAACAAATATTATCCAGCTGGTAACAAATCTTTTGATAAGATTAAACATTTGGAAAAACAAATTGTTTCTTGATAATGTAAAACAATTTATGGTTGGTTTTCAAAAAATATTATTGAAAGATTTTTTTGTTTCTTATTACTTTTTAAACTAATTTTTAAAGTTAAAAAATTAGTTTAAGACTGAAATTGATAAGTTTTACATTTTAATTTAGTTTAAAAATATTTTTTAAAAAGCTGAAATTTTTAGTTTTTTTAAAAAATGTTTTTAAATAAAATTACTCATATATCATTGTTTATATTGCCAATCTTTTTATATTTTTAAAAAAAATGTTTAAAAAAATAATTTAATTTATTTTATTTTAAATATTTAAGTATAATTGTTATAATGCATCTCTCTTTATATATATATATATATATATTTCAATTATCTCATTATTTTGTCTAATAAAAATTGAACAATTATTATAATGTTCCATCTATATTTGTATTTTTTTTGATAATTTGATTTTTTTTATCAAATAAGAATGAAAAAATAATAATATTCTCCGCTTAATTGTAATTTCTTGACATGATTACTGTCAAACTCATTTAACTCACTCAACTCGTTAATTAATTCTATTTGTCTAGTAATTAGACTAATTTTTTATCATCTTTGCTAATCCTTGTTTTATTTCCTTTCTCAAAATCTCTATCAACGTTAAATCTTCATCCAATCTAAAAAGGACGAATCACATACATTAATCATCATCTCATCGACATAATGTAGTATTTTTTTTCTAGTAATATGTTTGAATCTATCTACAAATAAAAGACAAACAGTGACAAACAGTGCAGGATCCTGTTAGCCAACAGTCCCTCGGGTCGGGCCTCGGCGAGTGAAGTTTTCATAATCCCTGATGTGATATTTAAAATATCAAAACCACTACACAAAACTGGTGTCGTGTTAAGCAGCAAACGACTAGTTTATGGACCAAACCTATAAATGGATTCGATTTTGCAGATTAAAAATGAAACATTAATTTGATGGCGCAAAAATAATTTATATTCGTTTAATGATTATTGATTGATGCAACCAATTTCACTAACAAATTTTCATTCGTCCCAATAATTCAAGATTTTAATCTATGACAAATTTCAAATTTTGATGGAATACTATTTCAAGTGTTTTTTTATTTTTGATTTTCTATTAACATTTCATATAAATATTTTTTACCCATCATCCAATAGGTTTAACACTATTTCAAGAACTGCACCTTTGTCTTTTTTTATTATTTATTAAAATTATATGTATTCAAATTTTGTATTTGACACATTCAAATATAAACAACATTTGTATACTCTGTGCTCAACAATAATTTGTTGCAGCTTAGAAAATTTATACTGAAGACAGTCCAAAAAAAGGGAAAATAAAATAAAAGAAATCAGAGAAGAACCTTTGACCAAATGCTCAATATATATTCGCTTCCAGTTAGATACAAGTTGGACCGACTGGAAGTCAAAAACTGAAAATAACAAAAGAAATCTACAGAATCAGATTTATTTCTAATTAAATCTTAAGCTAATTGAGTTAAAAAAGGAAAAGGAAAAGGAAAAGGACTAAACAAACTAGTTCACTTCGCACGACCAAAACTATCAGTATTGAAATTCGTTTTTTCCAAACACTTTAAAAAATCATTTTAATCTTTATTTTTAATCATCTACAGTTTATAATACTTTTATTTTTTTTTAAAGAAATCTGAACAAAAATAAGATATAATTATATTTTTTAGAATTTTGTAATATTTTTATTGTTTTTAAATCATTTTTAAAATAAAATAACTAAAGTTAACATTAATCAAAAGGACAAGATAGTTCAGGTCTTAACAAGTTTATTATTATTTCGTTAATTAATTCAATTCAAAAAAAATAAAATTTGAGAGATAAAATAAAAAAAATATTTAAGGATAAAAACGTTTTTTTACAAATCCAAAAATAAAAAATGTCATTAAATCTTTATATTTTTTTTACTTTTGAAATTAACAAGTTAAAAATTGTAACTATCTAAATTGAATTAAATCTATAAATAAATTAGTAGAAAAAGAATTTCAAAAAATATTTAAAAGTAAATATTTTTATTTTATTATTAATTGTTATCAATAAAAAATTATTTAAAAAAACATTACAAAATGAGTAAATTGAATTGGTCTAAATTAATGGAACTGTTCAAACTCAATACAAACCGAACTGTATAAGAATCAAGTGCTGTCACCTTACTATATGCCAACAACCCAATTTCTAGTCTCGATCGACATAAGAATAAGAGAAACCCTAAAAAACAGACATGCGAAGAGATAAAAAAAAAAAAGTAAAACTGATTTGTCCATTAGAGGAGTGATGTAACTTGCCCACCATTAATTGTCCTATATAAAAACCATTTAACATTATAGAACCATTTTCGTGAGATACGAGATTTCATTCTGTGTGCTGTTGCGACACTTCCATGTCTCTTAAAACACAATACCAGGTGCTCCAATGGCGTCTTTTAGACAACCCTTTTGTCACATCTCTTTCCCTTTCATGCCTTTCCACTCATCACTCTTCTTAATCGAGTCGACTCATTTTCATCCAAACAAGTCCTTGAGATTCAAATAGAAAGTTACCAAATTTATTGTCTGGGGAGACGAGAAGAGAAAGAATCCATGGAAGAGAGGCGTATTTTGTTTGGGAAATATGAGATGGGGAGATTGCTCGGGAAAGGAACTTTCGCCAAAGTCTATTACGGGAAGGAATTAACATCGGGAGAGAGCGTGGCGATAAAAGTGATCGGCAAAGATGAGGTGAAGAAAGAAGGAATGATGGAGCAGATCAAGAGAGAGATCGCCGTGATGCGCCTTGTTCGTCATCCGAACGTCGTGGAACTCAAAGAAGTCATGGCTACAAAGACCAAGATCTTCTTCGTTATGGAAGTATGTCCGTGGCGGCGAACTGTTTGCCAAAGTTTTCAAAGGCAAACTTAAAGAAGACGCCGCCCGTAAGTACTTCCAACAACTGATAAGCGCCGTCGATTTCTGCCACAGTAGAGGTGTCTCGCACCGGGATTTGAAGCCGGAGAATCTTCTCTTGGACGAGAATGGAGATCTAAAGATCTCCGATTTTGGGTTGTCGGCCTTGCCAGAGCAGCTCCGCAATGATGGGCTCCTCCACACTCGGTGTGGGACTCCGGCATATGTTGCCCCTGAAGTTTTGAGGAAAAAAGGCTACGATGGATCCAAAGCTGATATCTGGTCTTGTGGGGTTATCCTGTATGTTCTTCTCGCAGGTTTCTTGCCATTTCAAGACGAGAATGTTATGAAGATGTATAGGAAAATTTTCAAAGCTGAATTCGAGTTTCAGCCCTGGTTTTCGACAGAATCAAAGCGTTTGATCTCTAAACTACTCATGGCTGACCCGGAAAGAAGGATCACAATTCCAGCTATAATGCGAGCTCCTTGGTTTCGGAAGGGTTTTACACGTCCCCTTGCGTTTTCAATCGAAGAACCAATATCAGATACCAATACAGAAGATGATGATTCCGCGGCTTCCATGTCTAACAAGCTATCGTCTCCGAAATTCTTCAACGCTTTTGAGTTCATTTCCTCCATGTCGTCAGGGTTTGATCTGTCAAGTTTGTTCGAAAACAAGAGGAAATCGGGGACGATGTTCACTTCAAGATGTTCAGCTACTGCAATCATGGCTAAAATCGAAGCTGTTGCAAAAGGATTGAACTTTAGGGTGGGAAAAGTAGAAGACTTCAAGATGAAATTACAAGGGTCATCGGAGGGGCGCAAAGGGAAACTTTTGGTGACGGCGGAGGTATCCGAGGTGGCACCGGAGGTAGCAATCGTGGAGTTCTCCAAGTCTTCAGGGGACACGTTGGAGTATGCCAAGTTCTGCGAGGAAAATGTCAGGCCTGCCTTAAAAGACATTGTTTGGACATGGCAAGGTGACAACTTCAACAACTCTGGTAACGTTAAAACCGAGGGAGAAAATGTGAAAACTGAAAACTTATGTGCCTGCCAGACACATACAGCCTAACCCTAAGTACATACATAATAGGGAAATTTTCTTGGTGTTGTTTCCTTCTATTTTGGAACTAGGTTTGAGAATGAGTCTGTAAATTCATATGCTCTGTGATTAGTACATCAATTTATGGCTTGCAAGTTTGAAGTCTGCATACATGTAATAGATACTGTCCTTGGATTGTTGGATGAAGAAATTATTAATTTTGGGTTTTTTCGGATGCACAAAGAAAATATGTTTTTGTCAGCATCAGCCCCTAATCATTATAGTTTAATTTTTAAGGACCAAAAAAATGAGAATCTTTCATTCTCCATTTGCCCATTGTTTATTAGTTTCCATAAATAAAATACTGATTGAGCCGAACAGATGATTGTTTTATTTATACCTTAAACCAATGTATTTTTGTATTCACCTATTGAGAGTAAACATATTATTGTTTTATTTATGGTCTTAAGGTTTCATCATAAAATTTTGAAAGGATTCACTGATAGGAGATTTAGTTCACTGAAATTGAAGTGCTTTCTCCTCTGGCGGAAATCGTGACAATTGTTCAGTTTACAATCATTTAATTCTAAACACAATAATCAAAGTTGTCTAGGTGTTGGGTTTAAAACCAAAGGCGTCAAGAAAAGACATGGAGAAAGATTGTTTCAGACTTCCGGTTTTTCCCTCTTTTCTGCTGGTGGAAATCGTGACAATTGTTCAGCTTGCAATCATTTAATTCTAAACGCAAGAAACAAAGTTGCTTAGGTGTTGGGCTTAAAACGAGGAGTCAAGAAAAAGACATGGAGAAAGATTGTTTCAGGCTGCATCAAGTAGTTTAAATGTATGAGAACCAAGAACGCTACTTAACACGGACAAGGGTCCATGGGAAATTGGGCATTTATGACATGAAAAGGAGCAGTAATGTTGGCAAAGAGGCTATCTGCTACATACCTTAAGTTAATTGTATTTCACAACAACGTGGCCTTTTTTTCTAGCTGACAAGTCCCTTTTTGGACTAAAGGGAAGAATTATGAAGTGGGATTCAGTTCATGGGTGATGCCTCATTCGTTTTGCAGATTATTCCATCATCTCAAAAAGGTGGATAATCAATTCCGGTAAGGTGAGGGCACTGGTGTAAGATAAACTAGCCAATGACATGTGCAACTGTTATGAAGGCTACTCAGATGCAAGGTCCGTTAAAGAATTTGGTTAAAGTTGAGTAAGGGATGACTGCCAAGTCCCGTCCATGCTGCCATAGCAATTGGGCAAATCCGTAACACATGCTGAATAGTTTCTTGATGGTGTCCGCAAAGAGAAGAATGTTCCGAATCTCCCATATCGTTCGCCCTTTCAATGCTTGTTAATAACTTGCAGTTAAACATGTTGCTATTAAACATGTTAATAAACCTCAAACATTAGATGAAACCTTTTCATAGGACCAAAAATGAAAACAGGGCTTACCAATGGACTCTTTTGTCTTTTAAAACTGGGTTAGGTTTGGGTGGGCTTTACACTTTTTGTCCGAAGAGCAGTTCATAAATTGACAGTAATTGCACCTCGGCCTAAACCTAAGATGCATTACAAACCTAATAGAAATGCTCAAAATATTCCGAACTCCTTTTGTTTGATTGAAGAAAGAATTCCCACCGGATCATCAAAAACGATGGAAAATCAATTGACCCAGCTGCTGTGAAAAAGGTAAAATTTTGGGAGAAGATTTAGAGTTTTATAATTTAGTGTTGTTATTTAAGGTTTAAAGTTTTTAACATTTTCCATTACAAATTTTTTTAGTGCATAAGGTTTATAAAGCATAAAATAAAACAAAACAAAGTGGTTATATTATTTAAAGTCATATCATCATGATCAAACCAAAAAATTACACACAAAATCAAATATTCGAATAAAAAACTAGTACCAGGTGTAGTATTCTCTTCCTTTTGTTTGATGAAACGTCATGTTGTTGCTGATTTCATGAAAGGGGTTTGGTTCAATGGAAAACGATCTAACAAAACAAAAACAATGATAGAGATTTGACTCTTTTGTTTTTTAATATGCATTTTGAAAACAAATTTTTTTCCTTGACTTCAAGGTCAACACTTTTTACCATTTTCCACTACAAATTCGGTGCACCCACCATTCTAAAGCATGAACAAAACAAAGTGGTAATGGGGAGTTGTAAATCACATCCTTCATCGTCATGATCAAACCAGACAAAATTTCACAAAACTATGAAAACCCCAAATAAAAAACAATTTCAATTTCATTCGGTAGTGGATTTTTACGTCAGATTATAGGGCGTCTATGTACTAAAATAAAATATAAATGATGATATCATGAAGGATTTTGATTTAATAAAAAACAACGTCTTGTTTTGTTATCTTAATATTTTCAACCTAAAGTTTCCAAAACAAATTTTATTGCTTGACATAATCAAAGACAAATACTTATTAGATGTAGATTAGGGACATGTGTGAACCAGTTTGAAATCGGTGGTCCTTATTAGAAATAATTTAAATGATTAATTAAAAAATTTTGTCTTTGAGCAAAAAATAAATAACAAAAAGAAAACAAAAAATTAAAAAATAAAATGATTTAAAATAATAAAATAGCTAAAAATCTGGGTATTCATTTTTACACTAAAATTGGTTTAATAGATGATTAACCCATCAAAATTTAAAATTAAATAAACGTTAACCAGTGATCAAACAAAAATAAAATTAAAATGTGGAAAAATTGGATGCGATTGAATCGAAAGCCAATAACAGTTGTTGTTTTTGATATTAGTTTTAAGTTTTTTCTTATCATTCTACAATATTTTAAGGGAAATGCAATTAATCAATGACCTAATCTGTACTCATGTCACATCCATTCGTTATATATCCTTTTAGTTAAAGCATAAATAGGACAAGAAAACAAGGCAGATATAGTTCGAGAAATTTTAAAATGATTAAGAATAAAAACAAAATAAGTTAAAATTTTATAATTATAATAAATTTTTTTTATTTTTATAAGAATTTAAAACAAATCGTGTTTGAGCAATAAATTAAATAAAATATTTGGTATAAACTTTAAAAAATTTTGCACAAGTAGATGTAGATGGAATTTTACGACGGCCAATAAATTTATATAGATTTTGTATTAGTTTAAAAATTTGTTAATTATCATAAATACAGTATTTTGAGTAAAAAATGCAATTAATCAATGATTTAATCTCTACTATTTAAAATCTCACTAAGCCATTAGTAATAATTTGTAAATTCCTTTTATTTTGAAGCATAAATAGGACAAGTAAAATAAAGATATAGAGAGGGAAGAAGAAGACAAAGGAAGACTCCACATGCATATGGGCTACTGCAATGGGTGTTTTTAGCAACCTGCAAATATTTCAATGAGCCTAAACAGAAGCCGGGTTTGGTCATTTATTTTCCTACCAACCTTTGATTAACAAATCAAGGAAATAATCGAACAAACTTTTTATCCTTTTTTACGTTCTTATATATATTCCGATAATAAAAAAATTAAACCATAAGTAACTCTAATTTTTAAATTTTTAAATTAAACTTACACTATACATTTTAAATTTTAATCTTAAATACAAATATTAAATTATAAATTTAATATTTTAATATTAAAAATATATAAAACACTAAAAATAACCTATAATTTATGTTTGAAATAATCAATGAGTGATGATAACATATAGCTATTATATTCCTACACGCAACTTTGTATAATTGTGTTGACAGTGATCAATCCTTGGCCACACATTAGGGAGTTGTATTGTAGCAACTTCTATATATATATATATATAGTTTTTTTTTCAGCCGCCGGCCTAATCAACCAAGTTGTTCACATTGCACCAAATTTCCCCTCCTTTTAAACTTGTGTGAAATTGACGTTTGGCATTGCCGACGTCTTGTAAAAATTAACTTGCATGCTTAGTTTTCCTGTTTTGAAATTAGGGTTAGTGGAAGTCCATGTTCAATTTTCAAGTATTGGTTAAGAGTTAAGACTGTCACTGTGGAATGACTATAGTGATATTTACCCAACTGCCACCCAGTATGAACTTTGGAATTGATTTTGTGAAAAATGAGTTGTACGTTTTAGATGTCCCCGCTTGTAAAAGGCTGGCTTACTGATAAAGCAAAGTTATATGAGTACTCTCATCCAAATGGAAATAGAAATCATATGCTCATTTCCAGTGTTCATATATACTTTAACATAATAAAAATAGGTTTGAAATTAATATTTAAAGTTTAAAATTTAAAATTTAATTTTTTAGTATTAGACATGTATAGAAACATCGAAAAAAACATAAGATTTTTGTTCTCCAAATCAAGAATTTTAAAGTATGGAAGCATATCACAATTCAAACAAATAGTGAACATATAATTATTGTGTCGTGGAGATATTATTGTTGTTGTAGTCGTCTATGATACCCTCCATATTTAGGTAATCAGTTTCAGGGAAAAATCGCAAAAAAATCTAGATTATTAAAAGAACGGTTTGAGGGGAAAATAATATTCGATGTATAGACAGTAAAAAATCTTTTTTTACAAAAATATCTATTTAAACTTTAAAACCTAAAATTTAAATTTTTAAATCTAAATCTTTAAAATCTAAATTTTAAATCTAAAATATTAAAACTTAAACTCTAATTTAAACCTCTAACTTTTATAATAAATTTGTTTATGTAAAATAAAGATGTCAATTTATTAAATATTTTTCAAAACACGGGGAGTAGCGAGACGTTTCCAAACCGTGTGGGCTATTAGTTATGGCCTTTTGCCTTTTCAGTAATCAAGGAGACGAAGACCAAAGAAATTGAAAGCTCAATTAAATTCAAAATTTTCTTTCTTCCCACGTCTCTTAGTTGATATACAAACTCATTAATTTATCTACTGAATTCTGAATTAATTAAATCATTTTTGTTTTTAAATAATACTTTCTCTACGAATCTACGATTATCTAAACCTCCAGCATAAGTATGGTATGTTTACTTATACGGATACATAAAAAAGAAAAATTATTAACTCAATTCCGCAATTGGACTTGTAATAAGTTATGAGAACATGAATAAATTAGAAGATTAATCACGATGATTAAATTTAAAAGCGAGTAGGTGGTTAAAGCTTTCAGTTGGCATTCACCATTTTCTCTTAAGTTGTTGGTTCAAGACTCAGTAAGAGTAAAATTTCTCTTTCTTTTCTCTAAATAAAAATTGTTTAAAAAAATTAAAAGCAATTTTAAAAATAGTTTTCACCATAATTTCCAAAAGAAATAGTATACATTCACTATTAAATTTAAAAAACGTGTATATATCATGCTTACGAGTTACGACTGCACGATTAAAATAATTATATATATTTCAAATAAAATAAACTAGAGTAGGTCTAACTAGACTCGAGATCAGAAATCGGTTTATCCGACCCAAATTTAGTTAAACCGGATCCGAACTGAAACAAAATTGGTTTACATGATGGTCTAAACTTGACCCGAATTCGAACTGAAATAAAATCGACTCGAATTTAGTTAAATAGAAAATCAACCCGAATCAAAATTAATCAAAACTAAAAATAACTGAAAACTGAAAACAACCCGAATCAAAAGCAACAATAACCGAAAATCGACTCGAACTGAAAATCAACTCGAACCGAAAGTAACCGTAATTTAATTGTCTCAAATATGTATGTTCTTATTCTCATTTTGTATTATATTATTAATTAACAACTACCTTTTGTAATAGTTTAATGGTTTAATATGATTTTTTTTATCCTTTAAAAGACCATTTTCATATATGGACTTAAATCGAAGTCGGCCGATCCGATATTGATCCGACCCGAAAAGTCAATAGATCTGATATCGAACTGACACGAAAATCAACCGATTCGATATTAAGCCGGCCCGATACAAAATAACATAAATCCAAACTAAATTCGAATCAAACTCGATCTGACTCGAATTAAACTTAAACCGAAAATCAACCAGACCCGAAGTGACCCGATTTGAACCTGATCCGAATGACTGATTGTCACCTGTATGTCTAACCAGCTAATGCTATTTTATCTTTTTTAATAGTTTACCCATTATTGTTTAATGCATTTATCTTTATTTTCCACGTGACGATTAACAAATTATTACTATATTGTAATTGAAGACAAACCAATAGAGTAGAAATTCCGGTTATTAACTCATTGTAGGTAAGTTGTGCCTTAAATTTTAAAATATTTTAATTGAAACTTTTAAATTACTATTATCATTTTAATTAGATCATTCAGTTAATCTTAGTCATCAGTTTGTAAGTTAAATGTCAGCTTAGATAATATAAATTAGGTCGACGTATTTAAAGTATATATTCTAAAATTTAAATATTATGTACATATTGCATGTATAACTTAGATATGACGTGTTAAAAGTCATATCCAATTGTAATGGCATGATATGTTTTTTACATGTTTATTTTAAATATTATGTACATATTACATGTTTATTTTAAATACACTCGCACATTATAATTGAGTTGACATTTAACATTCAAATAGTTTGTTAGATTGACAAAAGGACTAAATTAAAATGTTTTGGAGCCGATAGACCAATTTTAAAAATGATTTAGTCGGGAAATGACTTAAAAATCCAATTTTAAATGATAATTAATATTATTATAATAATTTTTATACGTTTATATAATTTTTAAATAAAATAACTATAAAACATAATTTAAAGATTGAACATAAATTAATAGATATGCACATATATATATATATAAGTGAAATTAAAAATAGTATCAACTAATAGAACACGTTGGGCACGTTGCAAAACGTATCAATATCAATATTCATTATTTTTTTAGGAAAAAATGAATAAGTGAAAGTGCTCGGAAAGAGAGGGGGAAATGAGGTGAGCTGGCCTGAAAGGGAGAAAGTGGACAAGACTCCATTAAGGTCAACATGAGGAACCTTCTTTAGTTGTTTTAGTCATTGCGAGTTCAAAATCAAGGTCCTCAACACTCTCCTCATTGGTGCTGAGGGCTTCACCTTTTGACTCTTGACCTTGACATCGCCTTTGGAATTTCAATATTTGTTTACACGAACTACACCAAAAACCAAATTTTATTATTTGTTTGTATGAATGTAAACAGATCGCCACCATTTGCCAACGTGAATGGGCTATTTCCAAGTGGGATGTCTCCCCATTTCCACTCACTTTCCTGGATAAAAGCACATATCCTTTTGAATTTTATGCTCTATATATAACCTCCATAATCATGGGTTCTGGGTATTAATCTCTCATTCTCTTCACAAATCCTTGAGATTCACTCACTCTTCTTCTTCTTCTTCTTCTTCTTTTTCTTCTTCTTCTTCTTCTTCAGCTCACCTGCTCTTTGCTTGCTTTGCTTGTTGTAGAGTGTAAATTTCAGTGATGGAATCAGCTTGGGTGGATACGACCCTGGATCTCAACATCAGCCCCTTTCATCATACCAACAAAGCTCTGGTGAGTTCGGGTCAGGAAAACGTTTTTGGTTTTTGTTGCTTTAGATCATTAGGCTTATAAAAGCTTTTTTTTTTTGAAACAGAAGAGAGAATCTGATGGGAAAATGGCATACTCTGATGTCAAAGTACCAGTTAAACAAGAGGTCAGTTTCTGGATAAGTTAATTGTCTTCTGAGTAACTTAAAATTGTACGTCTTGGCTAGATATTTGGATACTGATTGCTTGTGTTGGTTGAAACAGACTGGAGTTTTGGTGGAGGAATTGAACCGGGTTAGCACCGAGAACAAGAAGCTAGCCGAGATGCTAACAGTTTTGTGTGAGCACTACACCTCTTTGCAAAACAAATACAAGGAATTAGTGAGCAAGAACTCAGAAAGTGAAGCTGCAACATCTTCAAAGAAGAGGAAAGCCGAGTGTGAGGATTATAGCACCACCATGATTGGATTCGCTGCAAACGCCGAGAGCAGCTCCAGTGAT
Source organism: Hibiscus mutabilis (assembly GCA_019671005.1). Classification (NCBI taxonomy): domain Eukaryota; kingdom Viridiplantae; phylum Streptophyta; class Magnoliopsida; order Malvales; family Malvaceae; genus Hibiscus; species Hibiscus mutabilis. The sequence goes on along the minus strand of CM033752.1, from coordinate 52,294,549 downwards.
GAAAACTCATTCATAAAGCCTAAGGAGTGCATTAAGGCCAAAATTTCAAGAGCCTGCGTTCGCACAGATCCTTCTGATAACACCCTGGTAAGTCAAGTCCCTAGACTTTAAGTTTTTCTTGCCAGATAATAAAGTTAATCAGCCTCCGATTGTGAAAATTTTCTTGTTATTGACCTGATCTGTGTTACAGATTGTGAGAGATGGATATCAATGGAGAAAATATGGGCAGAAAGTAACTAGAGATAACCCGTCACCCAGGGCATATTTCAAGTGCTCCTTCGCCCCGAGTTGTCCAGTGAAGAAGAAGGTGCAAAGAAGTGCAGAAGATCCCTCGATTTTGGTGGCTACTTATGAAGGAGAGCACAACCATGCACACCATTCTCCGGTTGCATTATCGTCGTTAAGCCCCGTTAATGGTGGAGCCAACAACCCTCGTTCAGGCGCTGCTGTTTCTTCTTCTTCTTCTGGCCCCGCCAAATCTTCGGCTCCTGCTGTAACTCTGGACTTGATGAAACCAGCTGGATTGGATGATACCAAAAAACCTACCCAACAAGTTGAGCAACCAGTGATTCAACAGATTTTAGTTCAACAAATGGAGGCTTCTTTGACTAAGGACCCAAATTTCACAGCAGCACTAGCTGCAGTCATTTCTGGAAAAGTTCTAGGCCAGAAGTGGTGAAAATTCAACAGACTTGGAGTGAAATCTATACTTCTGTAGTTTTTTTTTTCTTTTTCTTTTTGTTGAAATTGGTAGAGATAGTTTGAATTGAACTCATGTAAATAGAATATTGAATCTAATATCAAACAAGTGAAGAAAGAAGGTAATTCTTTGCCAAAGTTGTTTGCAGCCCGTTCTCGTTGTTGTCTGATAACTTGAAACGCCAATTCAGAAGGGAAATCCATTTCCTTGCCGAGACTAAATTGCAGAAAACTATAGCACAATGACCCGACATCCCAAAAGTTTTCAGTCCGATCCAATTCAATAATAAATAGTATCGTGACTTATATGATTATCGATATCGAAAAGTTTCCAATCAAATAAAAATATATCACCGTACCACCAACCAGTTGGTCTAGTGGGATGAAGCACTAGATCCCTTAAGGAAGATCAGGGGTTCAATTATGACGTTGTGAATGAAAAAAATTAGATTGAGAAAGTCACCCTATAATAGACCTCTATAAAACCCGATGTAAATTAATCGATCAGTGATCAAAAACCCTTGATTAAACTAAAAAAATCACCATACGTTTTCAAATGATTAAATGAACCATGGACTTCCCCTTTATTGTGACAATTTGTCTTCTCATTACCTCTATTTTCTTTAACGATTCCCTTTAAATTCAAACTTTGCAACTGGTGATCATTTATAGTCTATGTATTGTTCCCAAGCTTAGTCAAACAAATGTCATTGTCCAAAACACAATTGAATTGGAAAAAAATACTCAATGCGGTCTTAAATAACACTTTCAACAAATATATTTATGTATCCCATCGAGGTTAATTACATCAAAAATATAAGTATAATGAATTTTGTGAAGTAAAACTAAAACAAAACAAAGCAGGGTTAATTGGAGATTTAATTTTAATTAGAGGTAAATTAAGATGGATGATGTAGGTTTATTTATTTATTTTTGTCAAAGCAGCAGATTTCGTGTCTGAATCTGATGCTATGGAAAGTGCTTGACTTGTTCTAACGGACAAAAATCATCTATCCCCTTTTGGTATCCTTTCATATATCTCAATACTAAAAAAAATTCTAAGTTTGACCTCAAATTTTAAATCATAAACCTTAAACTTTAAACCCTAAAAATAAATTCTACCCAAATTCAAAAATTCTAAGCTCTAACTTTAAATTTTAAATCTTAAACCTTAAATTTAAACCCTAAAAAATAAACTCTACCCCAAATTTCATAAACCCTAATATTAAACCACAAACCTAATGCGAAACATAAATAGAAACACCGAAAAAAGATAAAGTATTTTTATTCTGTTCGAACTACCATTGACTGATAATTTTGATGTATTGTATATGAACATAGATATTTTTTTTCGATAATATAGCATTCATTCACTTTTCCAATATTTTATCATTATCCATAGCTTCATTGAAATGTAAATTAAATATACAAATCCAAGATTCCGATTATAAGAGATGGAATACTCAATTTTTGAACTTTTTTTATATTGGAAACCTTTTCGACACAAATTAATAAGTAAATTGCTGGGTTCATTCTCACTAAATTCTTTTCATTCATCCTCTTCTAGATGATGTTAACTTCACCAACAAATCACCATTCATTTGAATCTTCTCATGTCAGTATAAATCTAGACTAGATTTATGATTTTATAATTTCGTATGAGAAATACTATAATTTTATCAAGGAACATAAATCAGATCATAAATGTAAAAGTAATTTGTATATAATTATATAAAAATAATATTTAAATTTATGATCTTAAAATTCTTTTGTCATCAACCTTGTCATTAAACTGAAGTTTCATCTGAAATTTTATTATATTACAATTGAAACTTGATCGTTCATTTTTCTTTTTCTTGTAATTTGTCTTGGGAAGGATGTGAAAGAAAGAAATAGAGAGATTAAACACCGGAAAAGTCTGAAGAATGAAGTCTACGAATTTGTCTGCACACGCAAACACGTCGGATTGGACCCCATTTATTACAAGAACAATTGAATTGTTATTGTAGTTGGAATGCGAAATAGCGAAAGTTGGAAAAATAAAAAAGGTGCTCACTTCATTGGAAAGATGTCATACATATTACGATCGATTTCCGGAGTTCATGAATCTCGATTTTACTATGATATTAAATACCCAGTTTGATAATTCTATGAAAGTATGAAACTCGTGTCTTTTATTCAATAATTTGCTGATTAAAAAAGTCTTTCTACTTCTCTTTTTCATCTATAACTTCTTCTTCGTATCGATCGTCTGATTTTCGACCTATACTACCATGAATTCTCCAAACTATGATAAACAAAAGGTTAAGATTATATATATATATATATATAGGAAAAAATTTAATACAAGCTGTGTAAATTTTAATTTACACGTGTATTTTAGTTTCAGGGGTTAAGGTTTTAGTTCAAGGTTTAAGGTATAGGGGCTTAGGTTGTAGGGTTTAGAATTTAAGGTTAGGGTTTAGTTTTTTAAGGTTAGGGTTAGAAATTTAGAATTTGGGTTTTTATAGTGTAAATACACAGACTTGTGTAAAATTAATTTTACACAGTCCGTGTATCAAAGTTTTACCCATATATATATATATATAGCATATTATTGATGATACCGTTGCTTTTAGTTTTTCAAAAAAAGAAAAAAAAGAAAATGGAGAGAGATGCATTTAAGATGAAAACTTTTGAGGTAGAAGCGGAGTTGGAATGTTTGTGTAATCACTTATTTTTGTTCGAGTTTTAGTATTTTTAGTATTATTATTATAATAATATTATTTATCTTAAAAAATATAATAAACATAATAAATAAAAAAACAAAAAATAATAAAAAAAGGGGAGGGGAGCACAAGGCTCCACCTCACCCCTCACATTGCCTATAAATAGGCAAGCAATTGGAGGGGGATTGCACGAGAATCGGCAGATTTGGCAGCCCAAATAAGAGAGCTTGGCTCACGGGTAGCCAATGACTGGGACAGTGTCCTCGGTCCTAACCGGTTCGATCGGGGTTCTATTTTAGACCCGATCTAGTTAATATATTTTGAAAGGTTGCGGTAGATCTCGGTGGGGTTCAGTCGGGGTTCGTCATTCAAACTCTTAGTTAGATATATTTTATTTCCTTTTTATTTTGTAATTTTTATGATTTAATGAAGTAGTAGTTAATTTAAAATTGTGTTTTTTAGTTTGTATGTTTATTTATGTTTTAGATTAGTATTTATGTTTTATATTAATATTTTATTTATGTTAGAATTATTTATGAGTTAGATTAGTATTTATGTATGTATGTTTTAGATTAGTATTTTATTTATGTTAGATTTGTTTTTATTTATATGTTAAATTAATAGTTATGTATGTAGGTTTTAGATTAGTATTTTATTTATGTTATATTAGTATTTTATTATGCTAGTATTTATATTTTTACCGCAATGTATTTATTTATATTTGCCATGTTTTTTTAAGTTTGCATAACGGATATATTTGTCAATGCGGTGCCCTTTTATCCGAGCGTAAACGGGGTCAGTATCAGGCGTAGTGATAGTGGTTGGGCGTTTATTCTCGGATAACGGGGCCTTTAAAATTTACTCGCACATATAACTGAATTTTAAATTAATCGTCACTTTAATTCGAAAAGTCTAATATTAATAAAGCGGTAATTATTAAAGTACCAATTTTGGGCGGTGTGGGGGTGCTAATCCTTCCCCATCCGTAACCGACTCACGAACCCATCAATTTTAAATCTCTGGTTTTTATGGTGTCCGACCTACCTAAGTGGCCGGTGACGACTCCATTTTTAAATAAAATATGGGTTTTTCTAAAATCTCGTGGAAGACATTATTTTTAAAGTAAAAAATAAAATAAAACATCATTTTTTAGCGAGAGGGACATCGCTACAGATGGCGACTCCGCTGGGGATATTTTTGTTTTTTCAAAAACAAATGAGAGTCGAGCTTTTTAAATAATTACCGCTTTATTAATATTAGACGTTTTGGATTAAAGTGACTATTAAACTAACATTCGGTTATAATTGTGCGTTTATTTTAACGCATTTTGAAATTTGGCATATAAACCCGTTTTATGTGAGGGAGAACGCTAATGCTTTCGTGGAGATATCGTTCTCCCGTATGGGCCCTAGCAAGTATCCTTCGGGGCTCGAGTACCTTATGCTCTCGTAAGGATATCGTTCCTTCGTAGGGGCATAAGCGAATGGGTCTTCCTGAATTGAACCCGGTTGAAAGGAGCCTATAATGGGTGATGATCGGGGGCCTTGCTACTCTTAGTAGAGGATAGCAAGGACAATTCGGGTACCTCTTAGCACCAAATCTGCATGTAGAGAATATATAGAAACCCACCCTTTTAGAGCCATGCGGATAACCTAGGTGTTTTAGACGGGATGTAAATAGGGTTGTTTTATTTGTTTACCTTATCTAAATTGTTCTTCTATTTATGTGTTACTGATCTTATCTGGTACTGACTCGTTTTCTTTTTTGTTTTACCCTTTTTTGCATACATCATTGCATTTGCATTACATTGGGGTGTTGGTTCAAGTGGTTTACCCGATCAGAAATCTTTCATTTTTAACCTAATTTCAAATTGACCCATTTTTGTGATCACATCATATCTGCTCATTTTGGCATTCACTGCATGGCATATCATAACACTTTAATTTTTGCATTTTACCAGTATGAAATGCTGATTCATGACTGGTTCTCAATTTAAAAAAATTATCATCGGGAAAAAATCTAGCACTCTAGATATAAAGGCAATATTCAAAGTTGCAAATGAATCCCGTGAGTTCGGAAGTTGAGCCATGAGAATCATTTTTGAATCAGTACTTTCACATCTAGGACATGCATTTCGCATTTACATGCATACATTTTGAAATTTCAAAATTACCTCATCTGATACAACAAAGTTGGTCGATGTAGCACCTTACAAAGCCTCTTACAAGAGCCTAATCTTGGGGCATGTCCAAAAGCACCCTCCACATCTTTTACAAAAATTGTGCCCCTAACAAGGCCTCGGTCTAGGGGCATTCTTTGCCAATGTCCAACCTTCATTGTCAAGTCAAACTCTTGCATCCTTGACCACAGTCTGCAAAACTGCACCCAATTCAAAATAATAATAATAATGAGCTGCCATGAACCAACACAAAATTTATGAACCCAACTTAGGGGGCAATAGAATCACCCTAAAGTTTCAAATTTGCTACAAGAGCAGTGTCAGATGATGTCATGTAATGAACAAAATTTTGGGGCATCCACTCAGATTAAAGCTGATCGAACCTAGGACAAAGTCGGGGTACCGCCGCATAAAAAAAACCCAACCAAGATCCTGACGGGACCAGTGAGGATCCAGGGGCATCCTTTTGATGATCGAAAAAATTATATTACATTCATGCATTTAGATTGCATTCATCTTGCATTAAACCATTTTTGCATACATCATACATTTAGATTAAATGTATACACCAAAATCACCATGCATTTAGGGAGACACATGCATTTAGACATAAATTTAGATACATTCATGCAATCTTGCTTGTACATGACAGGTCTACGAAAGAGACCGAAGATCCTCAGCCATGGGGGCAACAACACGACGGCCAACCTTAGTCTTAAAGGAGGCCAAACACAAAGAGGATGCTGAAACATCAATAAAAGGTATCAGTGAAAAATTTTGTGAACATTTACTGATTAATGTTTTTTTTCCATTTTCAGGTCATACCTCTCCGCCAATAGGGCAACAGAAGTAGCATTTTTCAGATCTTGCCTTCATCATTGTTGATAGGCCAACATTTCCAGATTTTGCTTTACCGCTGATGGTACAACATTATAGACATCCTGAAGATTTTGTTTATCCGTTGATGGTGCAACAGATCCGAACTTTTCCCCAAGCAGATCAAATTTCTATTCAGTTCTTGTTTCTCCGCTGACGGTGCAGCCAGACCTAATTTTTCTCGAGTTTTACTTCTTTGTACAGTTCAAGAAAAAAGAAAATTTATCAAAAAAAGAGAATTAAAAAATTTTGAAAAAAAAGAAAGATCAAAAAATCAAAAAAAATCAGAAAAAGATCAAGAATCGAAAATCGAAAAAATTTAAAAAATGAAATGAAAAATCAAAAGGAAATTTATCAACTTTCATCATCCGATCTAGTCCTCCGCTGATGGAATGGCTAGGTCCAAGCTCCCGTCGTCCTCAGATCCTGCTCTTCGCTGATGCTGTAGCTGGTTCCAGGTCGTCATTGTCCAAACCAGTCATCCGCTGATGGAGTGGCCGGGTCCAAGCTCTCATCGTTCTCAGATCCTGCTCTCTGCTGATGGTGTAGCCGGTTCTAGGTCGTCATTATCCAATACAGTCCTCCGCTGATGGAGTGGCCGGGTCCAAGCTCCCGTCGTCCTCAGATCCTCTCTCCGCTGATGGTGTAGCCGGTTCCAGGTCATCATTGTCTAAACCAGTCCTCCGCTAATGGAGTGGCCGGATCCAAGCTCTCGTCGCCCTCATATCCTACTCTCCGCTGATGGTGTAGCCGGTTCCAGGTCGTCATTATCCAAACCAGTCCTCCGTTGACGGAGTGGCCGGGTCCAAGCTCTCGTCGCCCTCAGATCCTGCTCTCCGCTGATGGTGTAGCCGGGTCTAGGTCGTCATTATCCAAACCAGTCATCCGTTGATGGAGTGGCTGGGTCCAAGCTCCCGTCGCCCTTAGATCCTGTTCTCCGCTGATGGTGTAGTCGGTTCCAAGTCGTCATTATCCGATCCAGTCCTCCGCTGATGGAGTGGCTAGGTCCCAATTGCTGCTGTCCTACTTATCCGCTGATGGTGTAGTAGGGTTCCAGTTAATGTTCTGCTTCTCCGTTGATAGATCCAACTTTACTGATTTTCAAGTTTTCTTTATTAATGTTGTAGCTAGAAAACAAATCAAAGAAAATAAAAAAGAAGACAAAATCAAAGAAAAATAGAAAAAAAAAAAGAAAAAAAGAAGAAAAAAAAAGCTTTCAACCAAATTTCGATCATGCCTCTTTGTCAGAGTCGTAGCTTGATCACACAAAAAACACTTTGATCCTGCCTCTTCGTCGGTGTCGTAGCTGGATCAAATCTTCAGACCTTGCCTCTTCATCGGTGTTGTAGCTTGGTCAAATTTAATTGCCGGTTCTGCCTCCTCGTCGGTGTTGTAGTTGAACCAAATTCACTAACTTCCGGTCTTGCCTCTTCGTCGGTGTTGTAGCTAGACCAAATTCACTAACTCTTGATCCTGCCTCTTCGTCGGTGTCGTAGCTGGATCAACATCACAAACTTTAGACAATGCCTCTTCGTCGGTGTTGTAGCTTGGTCAAATTTTACTAATTTTCAAATTTTATCAATGTTGTTTCTTGAAAAAAAATGAAGAAAAAAAGAAGAAAAAATCAGAAAAAGAATAAATATGAAAAAAGCAAAAAAAAAGAAAAAAATAGAAAAAGTTGTCAGTTTTCTGATCTTGCCTCTTCGTCAGAGTTGTAGCTGGATCAGACATCAGAACTTTTACCCATCAGTCTTGCCTCCTCGTCAGTGTTGCAGTTGGATCGAATTTTGTAGACTCTGCCTCTTCGTCGGTGTTGCAGCTGCGTCGAACTCTCTTTAGGTATTAGCTTATTATCAATAATGTAGCAAGTGTGAGTCGGTTTGGCTTCCCCAACAAACAACCTTCCATTTTGAAGCTTTTGCTTCCCCAAAAGTGACAAGGTGGATCAATCAATACAAGAAAGAAGACCTGCGCCGAAGAGAAAGAAGATCTACCGAAAAAAGAAGACACACGTCAAAAGGAGAGAAGTTCAGCCAGATCGGACAAAAATGGTTATTCTTGTCTTTGCTCTATTCCTGTTACATGGCAATGAGCAAAGAGGGGCAACTGTAATCACTCATTTTTGTCCGGGTTTTTAGTACTTTTAGTATTATTGTAATAATAATATTATTAATCTTAAAAAATATAATAAACATAATAAATAAAAAAACAAAAAACAATAAAAAGGGAGAGGGGAGCACAAGGCTCCACCTCACCCCTCACATTGCCTATAAATAGGCATGCAATTGGAGGGGGATTGCACAAGAATCGGCAGATTTGGCAGCCCAAATAAGAGAGCTTGGCTCTCGGGTAGCCAAGGACCTGGGCAGTGTCCTCAGTCCTAACCGGTTCGATCGGGGTTCTATTTTAGACCTGATCTAGTTAATATTTTTGGAGAGGTCGCGGTAGATCTCGGTGGGGTTCAGTCGGGATTCGTCATTCGAACTCTCAGTTATGTATATTTTCTTTCCTTTTTATTTTGTAATTTTTATGATTTAATGAAGTAGTAGTTAATTTAAAATTGTGTTTTTTAGTTTGTATGTTTATTTATGCTTTAGATTAGTATTTATGTTTTATATTAATATTTTATTTATGTTAGAATTGTTTATGAGTTAGATTATATTTATGTATGTATGTTTTAGATTAGTATTTTATTTATGTTAGATTTGTTTTTATTTACGTGTTAAATTAATAGTTATGTATGTAGGTTTTAGATTAGTATTTTATTTATGTTATATTAGTATTTTATTATGCTAGTATTTATATTTTTACCGCAATGTATTTATTTATATTTTCATGTTTTTTTAACTTTGCATAACGGATATATATTTTGTCAATGCGGTGCCCTTTTATGCAAGCGTAAACGAGGCCAGTATCAGGCATAGTGATAATGGTTGGGCGTTTATTCTCGGATAACGGGACATTTAAAATTTACTCGCACATATAACCGAATTTTAAATTAATCGTCACTTTAATCCGGAAAGTCTAATATTAATAAAGCGGTAATTATTAAAGTACCAATTTTGGGCGGTGTGAGGTGCTAATCATTCCCCATCCGTAACCGACTCCCGAACCCATCAATTTTAAATCTATGGTTTTTACGGTGTCCGACCTACCTAAGTGGCCGGTGGCGACTCCATTGTTAAATAAAATACGGGTTTTTCTAAAATCTCGCGAAAGACATTATTTTTAAAGTAAAATATAAAATAAAACATTATTTTTTAGCGAGAGAGACATTAGTACATGGGGTTAATGTTGGACACAATGAGAAGAAAGTACAGCATGCTTCATAGTCATCAGGCTTATCTCCGCCAGGAATCAAACAACAGACTAAGACCTGAAGTTCCAGCTGCATCCAAAACGTCACAGGTTTTCGTGAAAACGGACCCTATGGATCAAAGCCTTGTAAGTCATCATCTTTAACTTTAACCCTAGCTACGTTTCTTTGCATTTCAGCTTGTTCTCGATGATATATATGTGACCTAATCCTAATGTTATGGTACTGCGGTTTTTTCTATATATAGATAGTGAAAGATGGGTTTCAATGGAGAAAATATGGGCAGAAAGTTACTAAAGATAATCCCTCGCCTCGAGCTTATTTTAAGTGCTCTATGGCTCCTGGATGCCCTGTCAAAAAGAAGGTTTATATAGATTTTTTATGCTCCAACTTGGGAGTTTTCATTTCTTTCAGATTTATCCATCGTTTTGTAATTTTGCATTTAAGTTTATGGGGGGAAAAACATGTTTAGGTTCAGCGATGCTTGAAGGACAAATCTTATGTTGTGGCAACATACGAAGGACAACACAACCATGATGTTGATCCAACAGCTGCCGGACGATCATTATCTTCTTCATGCAGCTCCCCGGCGACAAGCATTCCCTTTCCACTTCTGGATAATCCTTTCCGACCAACCATTACCCTTAATCTCACTCTCTCGGACTCCTACTTACAAAACAGAAGAAACCCTACAAGTGTTATGCATGATTACAGCACCAGCAACGACCATGGAACCTACAACATGAAGAGAATTGAAGACTATGTTGCATACTTAACAAAAGATCCCAACTTCACTCTAGCTTTAGCCGCAGCAGTTGCTCGCTCCATCAAAACTGAACACCCTAAATCATCACCCCCATGAACTTCAGAAACAAAATATTTTGTAGTTTGTATTTGCTTCAATGCAAAACCGAATAGCAGCGTGCTGCTTAGCCACTGCATGTTCCACAAACTCTTATCTATGTATCTATAAATAAATTTCTTTAAATTAGGAAGTTTTTGAAAAAAATCAAGTTCGTGCGTATATATATATCCAATGGTTCCAAGAGATCATCAGAGAGAAGGGAGATAGAAAAATATTGACTTTTACATGCCTAACTAAAAGTTCTTACAAAATATTGAAAAGAGAACAAATATATACATGCTTATATTTCACCACAAAAATTTCTAAGCATCCTACAAGGGGCGCGAGAGGACCTAATTAAATGCCATCCATCAGCTCCGCTCCAAAACCAGAAAGCAAGTTAAAGAATGGACTGGCAGGTACAGAATCCGGTAACAGCATAATTATGTCCAAACCTTGAATGCAGCTAGAATAGCTTATCATTTGAATTTGGTATTTGGCCCCGCCACCGTCTAAACTAGTTATAATTTCTTATTCTCGCCGTCTAATTATAAATGACACTCCTCCACCACATGATAACAGTGATAGACTGCTGTAATCTGGTGTTCAGACTTCATTGCCGGATTACTAACTTGCATCTTCTCATTTTCTGCCTCCTTCTCTGCTTTCCTCTTTTCCAATTGAGCTGCTTGCGGTTTTCCTCATGTGCTCGGACAAACATCCTCACAAAGGTGAGCAGAGTGGACACAACTACAGGAAAAATGGGGATTTTTTTTAAAAGAGCAATGCACAGAACATAAAACAGCTTGTCAGCTGAGATTCACAAAGGTGCATCTTGGCTATGCAAAGCATTCAGTCATAATACATGCACATAAACATGTGTGTAACTATCATCACAGTACTTAGAACTAACATATCAGTATAAGTGATAGCTATAATATGTAATTCAGAGCTATTGAGGACTGGCAGAAATATTTACAATAAAGAAAATAAGCTAGTTACGGATGACTTCAAACGAATTAGACCAATCCATTAAATTTCCATTATCCCAGGCTTCAACAACCCTCCCCTTGTTTTTGCCCCCACTTCAGTTTATTAAAATGAATGGCAACAAAATATAAATGAATTAGTTATTTGGATAAAGTTTATGGTCCTAAATTGTGCAATGTAGTCAGTAAGCATTAAACAAATTTGTCAAGACTAACAACTACCTTGCTCAAATGTGCACCGTGCCGGATCTTCTCCAAAATAAAGAGACAAGGCATCCACATTTCTACCCTGAAGACATCCAATTTAGTGCCAATGAGTTTGTTAGATTGTAAGCACACTGAGGAGGTAAGAACAAAATATCAAAATAATACGTACCACACTAGAATAAAGTGAAGCCAAAGACATGACTTCACTTTCAGCAAAACCAAGGAACTCCTTTAAACTCTGAATGTATAAAAAAAAATAAAAGCATTAGTTGCTAGTCAAACGTTACTAAGTAAGAAAAACAAGAAGTAGAATGGATAGGAGTTAGGATTTATAGTTTAAGGTTTGGGGTTTATGGTGTCCCCTAACAGGCAATGCATCCATTACCAGACAATCCAAGCAACACAAGAATGTGCAGAAACCCCAATTGAAGTGCAAAATACTAGAAAATATATAGGAATTACCAAGCAAAAAGTTTCAGACACTGGACCATCATTTTCTGAGGCAGCCAGTTCTTGCATAACTTTCTCCAACCCTTTACTGATGGCTTGCATTTCCTCGGCCAAAAATTTCAATTGTATCTGCATGACATTCAATAATTTTACTTAGCAGCATATGCCAAAGACTAAGCAAATTTTCCATGACATCAAAAGGCCATAATAATTTTACCTTTGTTGAAGCTTCCAAACTTATAAGGTCTTTTGGAAACTCTAGTAGTTCTGGCAACTTTTCATCCAGGACCTAAACATTCGATGCCATTAGCAAGTATAATTAATATTTTCATATAGAATATGTTATTGTTAAATTAAGCAATTTCTTAACCCAAATACTTTGTTTTTGAGAAATTAGAATGAATACAATAGAATCTCTAGGAAATTATAAACATGCACTCAAAATAAACGATAATGAACTTTAGCAAAGAAAGATAAACAACGATGCCATAGAAACCATAATTTAATAAAAAAATAGAATATGCTCCAAAGAAGCACTTAACCCAAATACTTTGTTTTTCTAGAAAACCACTTGAATACAAAGAATCTCTTGCTCGGCAGGAAAAGATGCACTCAAAATAAACTTGATAATAATGTTTTATGATTGTATAATTAAATCCCATATTCCAAAATGTAAAAACAAAGCAACAGGGCATGCACTTTTCTGCAAGAATTGTTCACAATCTTCATGGCTTTCATATTTTAAAGTTAGTTTTCAACCAAATTAAACAATGATGAAGTAAATGTCTGCAGACATTCTTTACCAAGTGTATTGTGGTCTTAAAAACAAATAAAGAAGCATCCTCCCTTGAAACATTAGAGTACTATAAGTGCAAGAATATTCAAGTTATTCAGGCAAACTTAATAGCAAAGATCAGTATCAGGAAAAGTAAGAAAGGTAAATCATCATTTACCTTACAAAGATAATGCATGAGAGTCATCTTGTTATTCAATTAACAGATTTAAAGGAGAATGTCTAATCGAAAACCAACAGCAGAAACTTGTTACATGTTTCTAGTTTCTATTCTAAGGCAAATATGTAGAGAGGTGATTGACCTTGTTTCTCATTGGAGAATCTATCTCACCAGAATGGAACAAAAAAAAGATGACTGCAATAAGATTGTCATAAAAACAACCTCATCAACAAAATTACTCACCCCTTGCAGTTCCACGGTTCAAGGCATTTCCCAGACAAAGAATAGTTTGCATGATCCTTTTCAATTTGACTGAATTCCTCACCTGATGTATGCATTGGTCAAATGGTACAAAAGACATTGTTCAGTACAAAAAACAATTCAGTCCAAAATAAAGAAGAAGAAGAGAAATTACTTACCTCTTCAGCTGCAGAGTTTACAATATTCAAACAATTTCTAAGGTCAGAAACCTGGAAAGGCACAAAAAGTACCAATTAGGTGACAACAACAAAAGCATCTCCTACCAATCTGATTAGAGTTTCTTTTCATACCTGGGAAAAGAATTGTATCTTGAATAAGAAAACTCTAAGCTTTGACTCTACCCGTGGCACTTTTATCAATTCTAGGAAAAACTGTCACCAAATACGAGGCAGATTATCAGATATAATACTTGTTAAAGAAACGTGTATAAACGCAAAAAATGAGACACTGACTTGTTCACATTTTCCCAACTTGTCCTTATCTCCATTATAACCCTGAAAAGAAATATATGACCATCACTTAAAACATGATTATTTGCATAATATACCAAACAATGTCACCAACTAAGAGATGGTTATGAACATTAAAAAATCTTAAAATCAAGAAACTATTACTTTAAGAGCACAGACAAGGAAAAGATAAGCACGTATTTTCAGCACCTTAAGTAATTCCGCCTCTTCTTTTGTAGGACAAAACTTAATAAGGTTCTCAAGCTGATCAGAATCCAATGCTGTATCATCTAAGGTAAGGATCGAACTCTGCAAGATAGTGTCAGCAATGCAAAAATGTAAAAGATCAATTTAAGAGTATTTCAGGGGAAAAATGTAAAAGATCAATTTAAGAGTATTTGGGTAGTCAAGTGGCAGGGAAAATAAAGCAATTTGATAAAATTATGTAAGCCAAATGTAATACTAAGTATAATTTGGCATTTATTAACAATGAAAAAGCATGAGACTTGTCTCATGTAGAACTATAACTCAGAATCTAAACTACACTTATCAAGAGAAATACCATATGGTTTATCTTACCGTCAAATCAGGCAAAGGAATTTTGACTTTAGTAAGCATGATTTCACAATTATATGCTCGCCTAAGCTCAATCTGCAAATCAATGAATTTCTTGTGAGATGGCAAACACAGATTAGATGTTCCATGTATAGAATTGTAGACAGGTTAAACGACACCAAAAGCTCCAGTTTTGTACAAGAACAGGATTTACAGCCGTGGGTGAGGCAATCAACATAACTAATGAGGGGCTTCAACCTATTCAGAAAAAGAATAACATGCTAATTACCAGCTGAACTTTCTCAGGTTTACGGCTTGAGGCACCTCGATTTGATTTCCTATCCCTAGTCCTACTACTATCATCTGAATTCGCTGCAGCTGTAGAGAAAAGACTCTCAAGTTCTGACATGTCAATTTCTGGAGCCCTGGCACAGATTAAAAAAAATTAACCACATTACATCTCCACAGAATCAATATGGACTAAAATGTTTAGTGAAAAATATGTACTTGGAAGCTTCCTCTGGATTTTGAGCCTCAGCCCATAAACTTCCTTGCATCGCCCTCGTCAACTTCAACCAATGATATGGCTTCAAGTTGGTTTTTCTCTGTTGAGCCAGATTTTTAGGACCCTACGTGATATACCCATTCCCTTCAAATTCAAGGGAGCAGCAGGTGGTCCAGGAATTGAAGGTATTCTGCCATTGCTTACTGAGTGCAACTGTGGAGAGGTGTCACCTGCTTTAGATAATCCTTTGGCACAAGGGGCTGGAGGAGGTGGCACAGGTGGAACATGTGCAGAGCTATTCGATGAAGGACCCTTCACAGCAAGACTAGGAGGAGGTGGTGGTGGTGGTGGTGGAGTCTGTGGCACAGAGGATTTACTAGGAGGTGGTGGCGGTGGTGTCTGTGGCACAAAGGATTTACTAGGAGGAGGTGCAGGTGGTGGAGGAGGTCCTGATGTCCGATGCTGTGGAGAAGAAGAAATCGAGAAGGTGGTAGAGGAAGCAATGCTAGGGAGTGGCGGAGGAGGAGGGGGAGCTGAAAATGAATTCTTTACGGTAGAAGATGGAGTAATTGCTGAGAATGAGGGGAGTTGTGGTGGGGAGGGGAAGACTGGGATAAGTTGTTGACTTTGGGAGAAAGATAAGCACTTGAAGAGGCAGGAAGAGATTGAAGTGAGTTCTTAACCAAAGGAGATGGAGATGCCCTAGAAAAGGAATGTAGAGGAGGGGGAGGGGAGGGTGTGGAGGAGACTTGAATGTACTCTTCACTGCAGGAGGAGATACCTCCAGAAAAGAAGGGGGCTGATAAGAAGAAGATGAGGTTGTATCAGAGTCCTCCACAGCATGGCTGCGATCCTCACTTTCAGATACATCATGATCATGCAATAGAGCTGTAATGCCAAGTGCTGAAGCTGCACTACAGTATCTTGATATTGGTACAGGTGAACCTTGCGAGGAATTGCTACATGAAACTGCAGATGAGATTGAAGACTGAGGTGATCGCTGGGATATAATCTTAGGTTGCGCAGGTCGTTGCACAGCAACCTGAAGTTCTTCGGGCTCAATTTTCTTTCTGATTGAATTTACATCCAGGACTGGACTAAGAGACGATGTAGATGGTGCAAGTTGCTGTTCGGGAACTTCATGTGGAGCAACTTGAAGATCTTGTGATTCAGTTTTCCCCTCTGTTGAGCTTGAATCTGAAGGAGATCCAGCAGAGGGTGTATGTTGTGCAGCCTTTTGAGGACCAACCTGGATTTCTTGTGGTTCAGACTTCTTTATAGATGGATTTGCATCTGATGATTGACAAGAGAATATAGATTGTTTCTCCAAAGCATCGGATGTTGGACTTTTGATGATGTGCTCTGATGTCAATATATTTGATTTCTCCTTGACTTTATCATCTTGCAAGACACTGGCTCTTTCCATGCCCTGGGGACAACCTGCCTCCAAATTTTCTTGTACCATATTTGCTGCATTTGAATAGTTAGCTTTGTTGAAAACGTCTTGATCTTTAGCAAAATCATCAATGGGAATGTCATCTTTCTCCTCAATACCCGGTAAATCAATTGAAATAGAAGAAGTTGCAACATCCACATCGGAGAAAATAACCTTCACCCATACGTAAAACAATAACTATACAAGAACAGAAAAAACAAAACAAGGCAGGAAACAAAGGACAGAAAACAAAAACGGAGAGACAAGAACAGAAAAAAACAAAACGAGGCAGGAAACAAAGGACAGAAGATAGATATAGATAATTACATACCTCTGCTCTGAAGTCCTTTGGAAATTGATCCTTAGCATTCCATAAGGTGTCAATTTCTTCACGGTTAAGCATCAGAATATTTGATCTTATAAAGGCTGTATTGAACATGATCCTGAACATCATTAATTCCCGATCCTGAACACTGTCCAAACTAATACATTCAAGCACAACATCACCCACAATGTGGCAAGGGATATTGATTTTAACAAGTTCAGTGTCCATCTGCAAGAATAAATAAAGAATATAAGATTAACTTCATCTTTGAAGTTGAAAGCAAAAGAATTCTCAATGTGAATCATGATGAGGAAGAAAAAAAAAATTAAAATAGAGAATGTAGTAAATGGTTATTACAGATATAAATGAGAATCGGACTCACTTGCTTGTAATACCAAATAAGTTTACTATTCTTCGGTGTAGAGAACAGAACTTTGGGGGTCTTGTCAGCAGTCATAAAAGGATCCTGTCCATATATCCTAAATATCGGACGGCAGCCCCCTCACCATCCATGTTAGGGATAAATCTTAGAATAATACAGTCCAGTGTAAGCGCCTTATCTGATGGAGGCCATTCTGAGCCCACATTTCTCCCAGAGACATACTGGAGATACCTTAGTTGAGAGGGTAGTGGATTCAGGGGAGACATCAATTGCAAAAGATCGCGAGGACGCTTGCTTATAGATCATTTCTAATGTTTTCTTCTCCCCGGATAACTGCTTCCGGTATAGTAAGAGAGCAGCAAGCATAAATGCCAAAACTGGCAACCCACCTCGTTCACTATGCATTAAGATCATATTTTGTTGACCGAGTGAGAACCAGTTTTCACTTGATTTCAAGAAATGATGGATCATCTCTGTGGTGAGTAACGGGCAACCTTCATATTGATCGAGGATAGTCCGTTACAGTCATATCATACTCAGACAATATGCTAGCAATTTGGCTTTCGCACTCTCCTTCTCGGAAGTTGAACGCCATGAATGAAGCATCAGGAAAATGATCACGTAGTTTATGCACAATGCCTTCAATGTAGAACTTATACTCCTTTTCTTCCCGTATATCCGTTGGAAAAGCAGCAGTCGAAAACTACATATGTGTACGATAGCACAGTGGATATCAATAAGTAACAATACAACAATACTTTCCAATGATTGAAACCACATATTCACATATACCGCCACACAACAGAGCTAATTTCTTTTCTTTCACCCATTTGTCATACAGCAGTAAATAAAAACCAATGTTATAGAGAAAAAACATCTATTGTTTAGAGAGGACAAAAACGATATAATCAAATGCATACATCATATTGAAATCAGGACCATAATTAACAGCAAAAGAAAAATATGAAAAGTAATAAGCTATTAGCTTGTTTCTGCAGAGTTTACATCAATGGAAAGCATTGACTAGCTGTTCTATGCCATTGCAACCCGAATAGCCTCCAATTCAAATATTCAAAAAGAAAAGAATCCCAAGTCGCGTTACTTACTATCAAGTACAAATTACATAATATACATTAAAAATACACAAAAATGGCGGTTTAAGTCTGAAAATACTTGGAACAAAAATTTCCAAATTAGCAAATAGGTATCTTTTTAATCCCATTATAGTTCAACACATTCATAGAAGCAAATAGAAATAGAAACGAAGAGCGTACCATAAACCCTTTCAGAGATCTCCAAAAGCCCATCCGGCGGCTTTTTGTTAAATAGCTTCCTAAACAACGCCATTGTCGTTCAAAGATCTGTGAACAATCAAATCAGCCCAGAAGAAAAGACACCCACCTTCTTCAGCTCATATAGAGAGAAGAAGAATGGTCCAAATGATTACACCAGCACTTGTCGGAGCAACGAGAATATTGCTGGGTTTTGAAGCAACGAGTTGTTAGGAAGTGTCCGAGAAACTTAGCTTTCAATCAAGATTCGAAGGTCGTTAAAGAGATAAAAAAAAAAAAAAAAGAGTTTAGGTTTAGGAGAGAAGATTGCGACAATGTTTTGCTGTCCGGACAGACAAAGATTTGGTCGGGGAGAGTTTCTATTACTATGAATAAATAAAGAAGAACACTAGAAAGGAACGAAATAAAAGAGAATCTAAGCTTTGTCTCTGTTTTTTCTTTTGTTTGTTAATTGTTAATGAATAACGAAACCCATCAACGATTGGTCCCTGTTTCAATCTTCTTCTCATTTCGGGTTTTTTCTGTTTTCTTTTTGCATTTTCCTTCAGAATATAATCATCTTATAAACCATTTAATATTTACTCACAAAGCACCAGCACGTCTGTTTTACCTTATCCTACGTTTTTTCTGGTCTGAAAAACTTAAAAATCTTTGTCCAAATTATATTTTTTTATAAAACAAAAGTTTATATCAAATAGTTTTAATTACGGGTAATGTTGATTGGACGAGAACTTAGCTTCTATATTAAATTCATCATAGGGTTTAAGGGAACTTTATCTTCGGTTGTTGGCTTTTAAACTGAAAATAAAACCAAAAATTCTATATTCATTTTCTTTCAAGAAAACAACTAGGAAAGTAATTATTTTTTATAATCTCGATATTTATTTTATTAATTAATTTTTTTAGTTTAAATATCGGTATTCAACTCATTAGTCGACTAATCTAGATCGAATTTTATAGAGGTCTAATATGAGAAGATCTTTCAACCCAGTTTTCCTCATTAATAACGATAATATTCAAACATCTGACCTTACTTAAAGGACCTAGTACCTCATTCAACTAGACAAACTGATTATTTGTTTATTATATTAATTAATTAATTTAAACTTGCATATTAACAAAATAATATTTTTAATCTATTTTATTTTACTTTACAATGTCAAAAAAATCAATTGTGCAGCAGACAAGTAAAGACGTACTTTGTTCATGCATTTAACGACTTAAAAAGATGTTTCTTTAGTGAGCCTAGTCCGGCACTCAAAATCAAATCAATAAGAGTTGGGTTGTTAAATCACGGGTAGTTTTCTTATGGTAGCCATCACAAAAATTAATAAAAAGGTAAGTTATTTGGTTCGAAATTAATAAGGAAAAGGAAAAAATGGCCCACTAGATCTTACCCTAAAACAAATTGACGACTTTATGTCTTTTTCCATAAAAAAAATACAAAAAACAATGGATGGCAAGTTATTTTATCATAGATTAAATCTCTCTGTTAGTCCTTATATTATATATGCATGTGAATTCAGTTTTTATACTTTAATTTCATAGTTTTTAGTTTTATATCTTTAAAATTTTAAATTTTCGATCCTGTTTTAAATGGTAGATCTAAAATTTGTTAAGTTAAATTATGTTATTAGTCCATATATTATGTATAAATTTTATATTTATTTTATATTTTTAAAATTAATTTTTTTAATTTAATAATATTGTCCTTATATTATTTGGATTGAGACTAAATTTTAAAAACTCAAAAAATAAAAATAACAAAAAACACTACTTAAGTAACGAACACAAAGTTATTATTTCATCACTCAATAGTAATTAACTTTTTTATCAATAGTAATTAACTCATTTTTTCTGTCAATTTATGAATTTTAATATAAATAAAAATACTAATATTTTTTTCTTTAAAATACAATTTTTAAGGCGTCCGGAACTGCCGAGTCCCCCACCAAAAAGCAGCAAAATTATTTTAGCGTTGCGATGCAAGGAAAGTCCCACGTGGATTTCAGATTCAAGTGTGAAGCACTGGGTTTCTCAGGTCAGGTGTGTATCTTACAATTTTAACAAACTACCTTTGACCATTTCTCACGCATCAGCCTACAATCACTAACACCGTTCCAACCATGGCATTGTTTTTACTATGAATTCCGAATAACATGTTTTTTTTATATACTCTACTAAATTACCGGTATAATTGTATGATAATATTTATTTATATATTTTTAATTTTTTTGATAACGCACGCATAAATATTTAAATTTAAATTTTTTGAAGTTGTTATATTTTGACTCAAATTCTTATGGTAATTAAGTTGAGTTTTATTATAATCCTAGTGGTTGAAAATTAATTGGTAATTAGAATTTACTTTAATGAGTAAATATCTATTTTAGGTATAGATCTTATTAAATAACGTTTTTTGGTGACCAAGTATTTTGGTCTATAAATATAGACTAGGTTTAACCTTTTGAATTACGAGATATGTGAGAGAATGAGAGAACAAGAGAATGAGAGAGGGGGAATTACTCTGGAGAGATGTAACTACTTTTAGGTTCTCTACAACTATTGTGCCTACGTTGTAGAGATGAGTATTGTAAGGATATTGGGAAGAGTGTTTTGGCTCCACCAGGTCATGGGATTTGTACACCGGGTTTTGGGATTACATAGGTTATCATGTATTTGTACTCTTCGAGTTCTCTATGTTGGTAGTGGATTTATTTCTCTCGTCCGCGGAGGTAGGCTATGCTAAACCATGTTAAATCTTGTCTCTTGTGCATGTCTTGGTCTATGTCGTTATCGCTTTGGTTATTTTGCCGCATACCAAATTCCTAACAAATGGTATCGTGAGCTATGGTTCGAGTTGCGTGATTGTGGAGGAATTTTTGCTGCGAATTTTACGGTGCGATGTTGGAGACATGCTAGAGGATTATTGCTGCAACGAGCTTTCTATTGCAGGGGGAGTAATTCTTAAAATTCAACGATGCTTCAACGGATACTACGTAAAATTGGAGTTGTTGAAGACTTGAAGACGGTGCTTCAACGGATATTTGGCTTACGTAAAAATTGAAGTTGTTGAAGACTTGAAGACTAATGCTCAAATAGAATTTGTGTCAAGGGGGAGATTTGTTATATTTTGACTCGAATTCTAATCGGTAATTAAGTTGGGTTTTATTGTAATTCTAGTGGTTGAAAATTACTTGGTAATTAAGATTTACTTTAATGAGTAAATATCTATTTTAAATAGAGATCTTATTGAATAAAGTTTCTTGGTGACCAAGTATTTGGGTCTATAAATATAGACTATGTTTAATCTTTTAAATTATGAGAGAAGAGAATGAGAGAGAAGGGGAATTACTCTGGAGAAATGTAACCACTTTTAGGTTCTTTACAACTATTGTGGCTACATTATAGAGATGGGTATTGTAGAGATGTTGGGAAGAGTATTTTGGTTCCACCGGGTCATGAAATTTGTATACCGAGTTTTGGAATTACATGAGTTATCATGTATTAGTACTCTTCGGGTTCTCTACGTTAATAGTAGATTAATTTATCTCATCCGTACAGGTAGGATATGCTGAACCACGTTAAATTTTGCCTCATGTGCATGTCTTAGTAATATGTCGTTATCTCTTTAGTTATTTTGTCGCATAACATATTCCTAACAGAAATAAATATTATTATTTTTCACCACAAACACTAATTGAATTCAAAACAACATATGTTGAACTTTAGAAGGAGAAGTCGTCCACTCGTCCTACGTTTTATCGTGCTTGAAAGATCTTGTCAGATCAATCACTATGTGTTAAGACCTCGCTAGTGGGCTAACTTTAGTGGGGATTAACAGGACCCAACCCCCTGAATTCGGCCAATTTTTTAAGCCCCTCAAGTTTTATTTGGAACAAAGCAATATAGATTCAACCAACATAGATTACATCAGTTTAATCAAATTCAATGGGGATCGAAGAATCCAGTGAGGTAGAGAAGTGTTCTTCCTCACTGATTTTGCCACCCAATCAGCTACAGCATGACATGATCTTTTGACAAAAGCAAAATAATACGAATTAACCGGGAACATAAATCAAGCACATCACTCTCAATAGCAGAAGATTCCCAACATGACAGGTTGCGACCCATCAATTGCGTTATTAGATTGAACAACCTTGGCCTCAGTCGAACCAGTAGAAGCAGCAGAGAAAATCTTCGTTTTTCATCAATTAGAAGTCCCACGTCATTCCTAAAGACTGCAGTAGCCCCAGAAACATTAGAACCCGAATCAAAGGATGCATTGCAATTAATATTTATCCATCCTGTCGGAGGAGGGGTCCAACAAGATCTACATGTCACCTTGACAGCTTGATTCCGCTGTTCACCAGAGACAATTTCACAGAATAAAAAATATCAGATTCACACATCTTCCATACCTCAATAGAATCATCTCCGATATCAGAAAAAAGACAATCAATTGAGAGCTTTCCAAATGTGCCCTCAAGTTTTATTTGAACCCTTATAATTAATAGTTAAAATATGATAATTTAGGTTCTCCCATTTTTTATGAAGTTCTTTAATTTGACTTGAATTTGTAACTTTTTATGATAAAATTTATTATTTTTTTAGTTTAATATGATAAATACTGTAAAGTAATATCTAAATATTAACTTATTATGATAATTATTAATTTGATAAATAACTAAAGCTAAATAATTATAGTATCTAATATTAGATTGAACATTTTTTCTCTAAATGTTGTTTTACGTTGCCAGATTTATTTTTCTCATTACAAACATAAAACTCCTCACCTTCTTCCTATAAATGATCACCCGCACATTGGTTCTTTGAAAATTAGGTCAAGCTTCGACCATCCATGTAGTTATTTAATCGATCATTATTGTGTAAACATATAATTTCATAAAATCAAAGTTCATGCATCGGTCACATTATATTAAATTAATTTTAACTGTAATTTTGATATTTAACTCTAAATTAATCTAAATATAAAATTTATTTAAATAATAAAATCATACAAATTTAAAATCTACGTTGTAAAATTTCGTTTTAAGCATATTCTCAACATTAAAAACAAAAATGAATTATGTATTTGATTATGGCCTCAGTTGCTGGTTGATTTGTTGTTTTGTGTTATTATTTTTTAAAATAACTTCAATTATGCTCCACTCTTGTACACGGGTGAGACAGATTATCATCAAAATAATAAGCAAAACAAAAGCCGCCTAAACCACATTTTCGTAATTTTATGCCATTGCCACTACCCAATGTCCGCTCCTCACCAACCCCACAACACTATATAATATAAATAAAAAATATTTTTATTTTTCAGAAAATCAAAAACTTTCCTTTCCCTCCAAATCAGTCTACAATGGAAAAGGCTTCTTCACTGTTCACTCTCTTTGTACTCTGCCCTGCTTCTTCTGCTACACACTCTCTCTTTCTTTTCTCCTCCTGCTACGCGGAAAATATTGGCTCAAACTCCATGCCGATGCGAATAGTTTTGAAGTTCAATCCCCTACTTTTCTCTCCATTCTCTAAATCCAAACCCTCACCTCCTTTGCGCATCGCCGACGTGCTTTTGCTCCAAGACCATGAAGAAGATCGCCTCCTCCACACGGATGTTTGCACGGAATCATCCAACTGTTCCAAGCCCCGTCGTATCGCTGCTCGCTTGTTCTTTTGCTTTAACCGCGGGAAGCTGACGAATCAGATTCATGATGACAAAAAGAAAGGAGAAGATGATGTTGCGCCGCCTGATCATGTAACCGACGGTCCTGATTTAACAGAGGGTAAGATTAAGAACATCAATTTCCAATACATATATATCTCGGCTGTTGAAATTTCACATTCTAATGTTGTTTATTATTTTAAAGCAGAAATATGTGGGTGTGAATCTAAATTTAATGTGGGAATAGGGTGCTGTTTGCTCCATCTGATTGCTGAGAGTAAGAACGAACTTCAAAAGATGACGGAATTGAGGATCCAAATGGAGACTGTTCTTCAAACTGTTAAAGAGGGGATGCTAAATCAAGATTTATTGGTTTCTAAGAACATTGAATCAAATGAAGGAGATGGGGTCGAGGGAAGTTCGGGATTTAACAGCAATCTTATATCAAACAAAGTATTGTTTGACCAGTCTTTGAAATATGAGGATGCGCCAAAAGAAGATTGTTTAAAGGGAATGGACAGACTCGAAGCAGAGCTTGAAGTTGAGTTAGAACGTTTACAACTCCTTTTGGATTCAGGCAAATCCCCCAAGCCCACCCGAGGAAACCATCGAGGTACAAAGAAAACTTGGAATTTCTTAATTTCCCATGTCTAATTTTGATTCAAAGAAATAAAAAAAACACACACACGTTCAGATGATTAGTCATATTAGCAGTTTATATGGAACGTTTATGTCAGAATTTGAAATATTTACGATTGCAACTTATAGGAGTGTAAAAGCTGCAGTCTAAGCCATGGGGAAGTGATTAATGTTGAGGAAGAAGACTGTCCGGATTCGCATTGCGGTGTTCCTCCGTATGAACTGGAGAGGAAGTTGCATGAATTGCTGGAAACAAGACAGGAAGAAGAGATAAAAGAGCTAGAAGCTGCTTTGGAAAGTGCAAAGAAAGAGCTTCGTGAAAAGGAAAGAGAGATATCTTGGTGGAAAGACACTGCACATC
Organism: Hibiscus mutabilis; assembly: GCA_019671005.1. Lineage (NCBI taxonomy): Eukaryota > Viridiplantae > Streptophyta > Magnoliopsida > Malvales > Malvaceae > Hibiscus > Hibiscus mutabilis. Next base: position 52,269,450 of record CM033752.1, on the reverse strand, counting down.
TTATGTTAGAGCATGTTAAACAACCTTCACCACTTGATTTCCAGTACGTTCGACATGCTCAACACCTGAGATGAGAAAGAAAATTGGGAAAAAAAATACTTTTGAGATTATTATTCTTCCCCATCATGTATTTAGGTGTAATTGTTGGTATTTAAAAATGAGTCTGTTTTTTGTGTTGAGAAGTAATAAACAGGAAATTAGTTCACAGATTAAAAGGATATAATATGAGTTATTTTTTTATTTACATGATCGTTATTATTTAAACTATAAAGTCTAAATCTCTAAACCTTAAAATTATGAACCTTAACTTATAAACTTAAATCTTTATCCTTTTATTCGTTTAAATTAAACGAGTTTACCCTAAATTAAGTTCTCAAAATTTAATATCCATGGTGAATGATTTATTATATAAAGATCTAGATAAAAATAGTTACATGAATTATTGGGATTTGTTTATTATATTTTGAAAATATCAAACTTCTTACTCACATCATGTATTCAATAGTTCCAAAACAATGAAAAAAAAATTTTTATATATTTTGATAGTATTAAAATAGTAAAATTGAATCTTAAAAATCTTAATTTTTTAAAAAGAAAGAAAAAATTATTTCTTCCTACATACTTAAAAAAATTACTTCATAACAATTTTAAATTTTGACATCTAAACTAAATTTTCTCGCATCATGCTAGAATTGGTATTACAGTTTGTGTTATAGCTATGTATGGGATGGTAGTTGGAATTGATAAGATTTTATACTGTTTTAGGACAGGAGTCACTAACGATATAACGTTGCACGTTGTTTTTTTTCTTTTTAAGAAATTGTTCGACTGTATTGTAAAACCACAAATAAGGTAAGAAATTACAGCAATATAAATTCCAAAAAAGAAAAAAAATACCAAAAATGGCCAAAACAGCGGCTTCCAAAGGCCAAGTTGCGTTGTTGTTGTGTTGCGCTGATTCGTCGAAAGAGGATAAACAAGATAGGGTAGATAAGAACATATCGTGCAACACTGCAGTTACCCAAAACCTGAGCTTCCGTTAAGCCTATAATTTGTACGTTTAATTTAAAGTTGATGTAAATATAATTGCAGTTTGAGCGGAATGAAAACAGCCCCGTACGCAGTACTAACCGATCTTTTTCGTTGTCAAGGCTTCAATTACTCCACGTAATTGCAGAAATATTTCTGGGTTTTAATGAGTGAGAGCTAAGTCTTCGGCTAATTAAGAGGGAAAGGGAGAAAAATACGTATTCTAGTCTTGTAATATCCTGCCTGGGTCTTTTTTTTTTTACCAAACATGGATTTGTCTCTGGTAATGGTGCTTATTCTTGTCTGTTGGACATGTTTAGTTAGTAAACTGGAAATGGCAAAAGCAGAGTCCAATGTCAGCGATGGATTGACACTGGAATGGGTGAGAAATTCGTTGATAAGGCAAGAGGATACCATTGTTTTCTGTCTGATAGAGAGGGCTTGGTTTCCTTCAAATGCTCCCACCTACGACCCTTCCTACTTCTCAGATCCTGGGTCTTACGGCTCCTTGGTTGAGTTCGTTGTTAAACAAACTGAGGCCATCCAAGCTAAGGTATATTCTTTTCTATCTTTCAGTTTCTCAACCATATTTCATGGGTTTTACTTTTTACTCGAATAGAAACCAAATTCGAACGTGTTACAGGCCGGTAGATATGAGAATCCTGAGGAACATCCATTCTTCCCGATCATCTACCACCGTCGCAGGTTCCACCTCACAAGTTCCCTCGGGTAATCATTTATTCTTTTATTCAAGCTCAATACCGGAAACAGATTCTATTATATTTTGAACTAATCTTAATACTACAGCTTTTGCATCCTGCGGCCATGTTTGTTAACGTAAACAAGATCATATGGGATGTGTATTTCAACAAGCTGCTTCCATTGTTCGTCGCTCCTGGTGATGATGGGAACTATGCATCAACGGCTGCTCATGATCTCCAGTGTTTACAGGCCCTGTCTAGAAGAATACATTATGGGAAACTTGTGGCTGAAGTCAAATTCAGAGATGAACGGAAAGACTACGAGCCTGCAATTTGTGCTCGGGTACTTTATTTTTACTGTCATTATGTTACCAATAGTCCTACAGAACTGCAAACACAGTTGTGAAGATGATCATTTTGAGTTGTCTTGCAATGGAATAATGTTGTTCTGGTAATTTCAGGATAAGAAAACTCTGATGGATTTATTAACGGATCAGAATGTGGAAGAAGCAGTGAAGAGGAGGGTGGCGAAAAAGGCGATGACATTCGGGCAGGAAGTGAAGCTAGGTGATGATATTGATGGGAGCAAGGGAAAGTACAAAGTGGATTCAGCTATTGTTTCCCGCCTATATGGAGAGTGGGTCATTCCCTTAACAAAGGATGTTGAAGTGGAGTACCTCCTCCATCGTCTTGACTAAACCTCCGCCATATCAGTTCAGTTCTTAATGCTCAAGGAAAATCCGATATTCTTTGTGCCAGACACTGATTTTAAATATTTTGATTTTAAGACATTGTCATATTCAACCCAACAACCTCTATTAAATACTTTGATTTTAAGAACATAACCATGGTGTAGACATTGTCATATTCAACCCAACAACCTCTATTATAAAAATAAACAAAAATTATAATAACCTATGACGGAAAATTGTTTCACCAGGCCGTCTAAACTAAACTATACACAGGCAGGCGATCCATGAATTATTTCAATGGTAAACAAGGCTAGAAAGTTTCAAGAAAATGTAGTCGCCTTTATACGAGAAAAGGATGTTAATACAATCTGATAAAAGATGTTCTCAAGAGAATGACCAAAAAACTGATATTACATTTTAATTTTTTTTCAGCAGTTTTAGATACTTCACACATGACAAGAACTCCCAACTTCTTTACACATGACAGCAGTTGTTGAATCTTCTTTATAAACAATGGCATACCCTTCTCTAGGAAATAGAATGCCTCCTGTGTTTTGCAAATGAACCAGAGGACTTGGTATCTCCTGGAACCATTGAAGTCGGGCTTTGCGAACTTCCAGAGGTCTCGGAACTTTTGTTCTCCCCATGCCCTTTTCCCACAACCCACAACTTGTCAAATATTCTTCTCGATCGAGATGGCAGCAGCTGCATCCCACTTTTACTGTTTTTGCTTTTCTTCTTGACCAATTTACCGCCACCCTCTTTTATCTTGATCTGATCCATCTGTTTCTTGATGGAGTTGCAATCTTCAGTTGCAGTTTTCTCCCATTCTTCGTCGGTGTTCGTCGTGGACTGGGAAGCGTAATGGGGATTGTTGTTATGCGACTTAGCTGCAGCTGCAGCTCTGACCTGCTCAAAGTAGAGAACTTGTACTACCACCCGAAGTGGAAGTCTATCGTTCTGCGCAGCATGCATCGACGCATCCATTGTTAACTTCTTGACATCCATCAGACCACACAGTTTCTTTCTTTCAGCCTTTGTCAAGCTCGGATGCTCCTGCAGACATAACAATAATTTGTTACAAGAAACCAAACCACATTTGAATAATTATGATGCCATATCACACACGGCCAGTCATACAAACAACCCCAAACTCAAACATCCCAACAGACTGTCTCAAGCAGCAAGAAATTTGATCTAGTAATGTGTATTTTATAAAAAGGGATAATAAATAATTCCAGAATTTGAGAAGATTAAAGAAATTGGCATCCATAATTTAAAAGCCTACCTTGAGGTAGATGTCAATGGCTTTATAGAGTCCATCATGAACTGGTCTAGCAAACTTGGGGATAGACTGAGATAAGTCGATGAAACTGGAAAGCGAAAGATTTGGGTCGCGTGCAATTTCTTCAAGATATCCATCAATCAGTTTACAAACACTAAACACAGTTCCATGTCCCAGAACAAAATCAGTAGATCCCACATCGCTCTTTTCGAGATCTAAATCTCTACTACACTTTTCATGAATCATATACTGATTCACAATAGAATGCACCATCTCAACATCGTATAAGGTAGTTTGGGGAGACCGTGCAGGGATTAATAAATCCTTTAGAGAAGCTTTGTGCAGCTTTAAACTTATCCTCTGCACTAAATCTTCCTTTGCTGAATCATCCACCCCAACCAAAATGGCAACTTTCAACAGCTTCAGCAAGAAACTACACGAACAACTCACACCCTTGTCTGAAGGTAATAAGCATACAATTGTTTCCACCAGTAATTTGTTTCTCCAGGAATGTACATCAGAAACCAAGGCATCAACAGAATCTGGCAACCATCTCACAGTGTACATTTTAAGTGCCTCGCCTATGATCGCACCATCCATTATTCCCTTCGATTTCACAGCAGTCATGACTCGTTTGTAGAGAATAATATCTAGCTCACATATATCTTCAACCCACCAATCCTTTGGAACAGATTCAATCTTTTTTCTATATCTCATACCACCACCCTCAACTACTTTTTCAGGGGCTGACAACTTTCGGTTATATGTGTAGGACCATGTGACATTTGCAGGATCGACAGAGGTTTTCGATGCAATGGAATCAATGCATCTTCCAACAATCTTCAGGTTCTCAGACCATGGCAGAAGAGATTTCGTGGTTTGTAGAACAATAATTGAATCTTTCCAGCTACGTAATATACTAGAGTTAAGAAATACTTCAATTTTGAAAACTAGGTTACCTCGATCAACATCCTCGGTCATCTCTAAGTATTCAGCTGCACAACGAGCAGCCACCACATTGTAAGCATTTAAAGTAACAGTCATACCATAGCAGAATTTCGCACAAATTTCAAATGCTTTTGGTCCACCAGGAAAATCAACCATATCAATTTCATGAGTATTCTCTTCACTAGCTTTCATCACCAGCTTTTGCAATCGATTGCTCTTAGATATTAGAGGGAACTGCAAAGGTGCATTAAAAAACACATCCAAAATTATCAATTAGAGAACAGCTACATTGGTAATTATGCTAAATTGCCAAATTTTGCAAACTTACACCCACAAAAATGATGCTAATAACAAAATTTTCAAACAGTTTTAATGGAAATTAAATTATATATAAATTAACATGAACAAAAAGAAGGATATAAATTCAGAATTTACAAACACATGCACCTAAAGGAAGCATAAAAGCTTTGGCAGAGACTGAGCATACCTTGTGAAGGTGAAATTTCACATCAGCAACATTTATGGTGACATCTGCTTCTAAATCAGATGTGACATACCTGCATCAACAGATATTCTCTTTTAAGCTCACGATTCAAGAAGAAGAAACTTAAAGATAAATATACGAAAGAACAGCAAAAAGTACATTCTGAGCAATATAAATAGATAATAGCAAGTTGCAGATAATAAACTTTTTTTTAAAAAAAGGAACCAGGATTCTATTTTGCTTGAAAGTTCCAAATTTTAGCTACCGTATTAGCATTTTATCATTATGGATTAATTCAGGTTTTATGGTTGATTTATTTAACTAGTTTACTATTGCACAAACCATATGACTCTACCTTTACACAAGGGACTACAGCCATATCAGTATCTCTCAGACTAAGAAAACAAAGTAATTCTAACATTTTCACTTCATGATGCCATTAAACATACATGAACTGGACCATTACAACTTGAGAAACGAAGTGCAACAATAACCAATTTCCATAATAATAGTGCACTAAAGTTTCTTCCAATTTCAGTAGTATGAATTAATCATGTCGTCCTGAAAAGGTTGAAATCTGAACACAGAAGTCATTCATTCCACAACCAGGGAACTTTAGACTACATCACTCGTACTGAACATGCTTTTATCAACAAAGTGATAAACTGATTCGGCTGTGAGAGTTGTTGTCAGGGAAGAGACTTTCTTGGACATGTTATGGTGTAAAACTGAAGTTTGTTCCTTGTTGGGAGATCTGGGAAATGCCCGAATGTTAGGTAAAATATCCCTATTGTTTTACAACAAGAGATTCTTACAACACGAGAGAGAGAAAATGACATGGAAAATTAAAAAAAAGGCCTGGAACCCCAATATAAGTTTTTCCCACATTTGGACCACTAACTTAATGAAAATATAAAAAATAGTTTCCGATTGTATTGAATGAAACATAATAAATGATTTTTTTACCAAAAAATAGTTCAGTCCGTCCAAAAAAAAATAGTTAGGAGATCCATAAAATGACACTCAAAAAGAATTGCCATCTGTTAACAGAGATTTGTGAATTCCACAAAAACAAAATAAAACAAAGGGTAGTCAAAGACACACGTGACACAAGAATATAAATAAGCAAAACGTAGCGTAGCAGAACGAAGAGGACGGAAACCAGGGTCCCGATCTAGTGGCTGGTGCACACATTTTCAACCCAAAGCTTCGATTCTTCTCTTCTCTCTCTCCCTTTGTCGGTTGTCTTCTCCTTATTGTTACACTCCCCGAGACCTTTCTTTCATTTTTTCCAGATCTGATCGCCTCACCATAAAAAAATGGAGTCTCGATCGAGATCTATCCACAAATCGACGTCCGTCATCATGATCTCGGCCATTCTCTTCCTGTCTCTGATCCACACCTCTCATTGCTTCTACCTTCCCGGTGTCGCTCCCGAGGACTTTCAAAAGGTTTCCTCTCGGTTTCTCTCTACATTTTCTTTTCTTTCTCGTTTGATTTTTTTTTTTTCCTCCTCATTTGATCTGTTTTTTTAATTTCTAGCAGAATAACAGGATTCGTATAGAACCGCCATGAAAAAGGAAATTAATGAAAAATTTGTGTGTGAAAATGATGATTTTATAAGTCTTATTTCAAATTCAGATTGTTCCTTGAAATTTGAATAGATTTTGTTAACAAGTTAGTTTCATTTTGTTTGATGATTTCTTCAACCTTCATTCGATCTTTTATTCAAAACCGTTTAGCACTCTTTTAGGTAATTTCTTATGTTATGCCATTTTTTTACATTTCTTCGCGCCATTTACATTGTAGTTTATGTGGATCGATCTGTCTAATGCAATTTAGAATGGTTTTTGCTTTAGGAATTGTATCTCGAAAATATTTAATTTGCACGTTGTCATAATGGAAGCTTACTTGAACTTAATGGTTATTAGTTATCCAGTGCTTGTCATGTGGACCTAATTGACAATGACGTTGATTAAACCACTTTAGATTCTACACTACACGCTGTGAGATCTGGGAGTGTTTATTGAGAAATTATTGTGGTCTTGTTAATTTATTGATTGTTGGTGTTTTCAGGGAGATCCTTTGAAGGTGAAAGTAAACAAATTGACCTCTATAAAGACACAACTTCCTTACTCATATTATTCACTCCCTTTTTGTCCACCACCAAAGATAGTTGACAGTGCAGAAAATCTTGGGGAAGTGCTTCGTGGTGACCGTATAGAAAACTCTTGTTATGAGGTCAGTTCTAGTATTTCTGATGATGATGATGGGAGAGATTGTTTATTTTATGGTTCTTAATCCGTTTTCTTTGACTTGAATTAATGCAGTTTAAAATGCGAGAGCCACAAATGTGTTCTGTTCTTTGCCGAGTTAAGCTTGATGCCAAGGCTGCAAAGCAGTTTAAGGAGAAGATTGATGATGAATATCGAGTCAATATGTATAATATTTTTTTCTTCCAACATGGAATTCATCTGTTTTACTTGCAATAATTGTTCTCAAGCTTCTTTGATTCTTTTGACAGGATCCTGGATAACCTGCCCCTTGTTGTTCCAATAAGAAGACAAGATCAGGGTTCTCCTACTGTTTATCAACTTGGCTACCATGTTGGTCTCAAAGGCCAATACACTGGGGTAAACATTATATATAATTTCCTTTGTTTGCAGATTTTTTAGCTACCATGTATGCTTACTTTGTCTGATTATATGCAGAGCAAGGAAGAAAAATTTTCATTCACAACCATTTGGCATTCACTGTCAAGTATCATAGGGATCCACTAACTGACTCAGCCAGAATTGTAGGATTTGAAGTTAAACCATACAGGTTAGTTCATCTGAGTGCTAGCTTCTTGTTAAAATTGTTATTTCTAGGTGTATGTGGCTGAGATTATAGTATGATTTTATGGCATCTTCCTTTTGTTTAAAACAATGCAGTATTAAACATGAATATGAGGGGAAATGGGGTGAGAACACTCGTTTAACAACATGTGACCCCCACACAAAACGCACAGTTGTTAATTCTAACACTCCGCAAGAAGTTGAAGCAAACAAGGAGATCATATTCACCTATGATGTTGAATACCAGGTGCCCTCTTCAACTATAAATGACTTTTAGGGTTGAGAATTGCAAAGTTATTTTCCCCATTGGGCTGAAGAAGTTATTTATTTGATTTGGATCATTTTCTTGAAATAAGGTTTTGACATCTGTCACCTATGAGGTGCTAATATTCTTGTATTTTCTTGTGCTGATTTTTCAGGAGAGTGATGTGAAGTGGGCATCTAGATGGGATGCATATCTTTTAATGAGTGATGACCAAATACACTGGTTCTCGATTGTCAACTCTCTGATGATTGTTCTCTTCCTCTCCGGCATGGTAGCAATGATTATGCTAAGGACACTTTACCGTGACATTTCTAAGTATAACGAACTTGAGACCCTGGAAGAAGCCCAAGAAGAGACAGGATGGAAGCTAGTCCACGGGGATGTTTTCAGGCCTCCATCTAATTCTGATCTGCTCTGTGTCTATGTTGGCACTGGTGTTCAATTTTTGGGCATGGTACTAGTTACCATAATCTTTGCAGTTCTTGGATTCCTTTCCCCTTCAAACCGAGGTGGTCTTATGACAGCTATGCTCTTACTTTGGGTCTTCATGGGCATTTTTGCTGGCTATGCCTCTTCCCGTCTATACAAAATGTTTAAGGGATCAGAGTGGAAGAAAGTAACTCTAAGAACCGCATGCCTGTTCCCAGGCATCGTGTTTGCCATCTTCTTTGTCTTAAATGCTCTCATATGGGGCCAGAAGTCATCTGGGGCAGTACCATTTGGGACAATGTTTGCTCTGGTCGTCCTGTGGTTTGGAATTTCTGTTCCACTTGTTTTTGTGGGTGGTTACATTGGGTTCAAGAAGCCAGCAATTGAAGACCCTGTGAAAACAAATAAAATCCCAAGGCAAATCCCTGAGCAGGCTTGGTACATGAACCCTGTTTTCTCTGTTCTGATTGGAGGAATACTTCCATTTGGAGCCGTCTTCATCGAGCTGTTCTTCATTCTTACCTCAATCTGGCTGAACCAGTTCTACTACATCTTTGGCTTCCTCTTCTTGGTCTTCATTATCCTCCTTATCACTTGTGCTGAAATAACCATTGTGCTTTGCTACTTCCAGTTATGCAGCGAAGATTACCTGTGGTGGTGGAGGTCGTATCTCACATCTGGCTCCTCCGCATTGTACCTCTTCCTCTATGCTACATTCTACTTCTTCACGAAGCTTGAGATCACTAAGCTGGTTTCTGGGCTCCTGTACTTTGGGTACATGCTAATTGCTTCATATGCATTTTTCGTGCTAACGGGCACCATTGGATTTTATGCATGCTTTTGGTTCACTAGGCTCATCTACTCATCTGTCAAGATCGATTAATTTGTAAAACAGGATATGCTTTATGATATATAATCTTGATTCAAAGATTGTATCATGCTTTCAGATGATATAATCTCTATTGTTGTCTTAGGTTTTGATTCAAGTTTATGTAAACTTTTAATGCTCAATTTTGAGCTGAGTTTTGTTTAGTTGATTGAAGAATACGTTTTTTAATGTATGTTGAGAGAAATTCGCGTGATTCTTTTATCAAACGTCTTATTCTTTTACTTCATTAGACTTGCTGTGAAGATTTCAGGAAGAACAGACTGGCTGCACTACGCCTGAGTTTAAAACTCCTGTGGACTGTTGAATCTGGACTTTTGAAAACGACTCGATTGATTTAGATTCCTGGAAGTACTTTGTCTATCTTGATATGATCAATCACATGCTATAAGGAATTTAATTTTATTGTTGCATAAAGAAGAAAAACACTAGTACAAAAAGGTCCTAGAAACTAGTTATTATTGTGGATGTAGATGCTACTTCCTGGGGTGAGTGTCACTGGGGTCAGCAACGCCTGCGGTCACCTTGGCAACATCAACTGCACTAGCTTCACGTTTCTTCCTGGTGTACAACACAGAATATCCTATGGCCCCGGTGATGAGAAGGCCGCCCACTGTCATAGTAGTCATGGAAACCGGAAGCCTGCGTGTTTGGTGCAACACTCCTCCAGGGTTGTGGCCTGGTGGCCTCTTGGATGCTTCCACACCTGCTGCTCTTACCTCTTCTGGACTCATCTTGTGGGTATCCGCGTTTTTTTCCACTCTTCAGCCATTTCTCTATCAACTTCAAAATTGATATTCCGAGTAGCTTTAATGATTCCTTTATATTTCTTGGAGAACAACACGTATCAGTTGGCGGTTGCACGTAATCGTGTCATGCCAGGTGTTCTCACCCCTAGCAGATGGCAGTGGCACCGCAACTCACAGTCAGTTCATTGAAATAAACCAGCTAATACCAATAGACCACAGCGGCACAGCCCAACTTTGTTATTAAGGTTTCGTTCTACGGAACTTCTCCAGCTATTTTTGAGGCCTTCGTGCGCTGTTTCTTTGCCGAGATTGCTTACAACAGTTGCGTTTAGAGAAGCTAAAAATTTCAACTTCTCTTCAAACGGGAATTCTCGACCCAAACGTAGATTCTCGCAACGACTCCTAACGGACCCTAAGTGAACACAAAATTATGGGCTTAAACTCATTAAGACCGGCCTGATGGAGTTTGTCTCCGGGATACAACCCTTTTGAATATCTGATGGCTCTTTTACTTTCTATTTAACCGTTACAATGGCTAAACGGACAGTTGGTCAGAAACCAGAAGGTCAGGGGACAACATTAGCAGTTTAGCACACTCAATGTAACGGCTAGTTTTTAATTCTCTCTCCTGTCCAGTCTCTCATTATTATAAATACAGTGAGACCCTGGCCTGGACTCCCAACTCACTTCTCTCTTTGATATTTATAATCCAATTCACTTTACTTTCTTTTTCTTCCCACCTCTTGTCCAAGCTTTGATTGCCCATGGCTGTTTCGTCAAGAAGGCTAACTTCTTTGGTGCTCTCTCTTCTATTTTTAAGCTTTACAGAAGCTAAAGAAATCTTGGTTGGTGGGAAGCCAGAGGCATGGAAGATCCCATCCTCTGAGTCAGATTCTCTCAACAAATGGGCTGAAAATTCCCGTTTCCGTATCGGAGACTCACTTGGTAATAAAATAAAGCTATTTCTGAGTTTAGATACAATGCTGCACTTCACTTTATGGCACTCCCCCCCCCCCCCTTTCTGCTTCCTAATTCCTTTTTCGTGTTTATGTGTGTTTCAGTGTGGAAATATGATGGCGGCGAAGACTCAGTACTGCAAGTGACTAAGGAAGCTTATACTAGCTGCAATATCTCAAACCCAATTGCAGAGTACAAGGATGGAAACACCAAGGTGAAGCTTGACAAGTCAGGGCCATTTTACTTCATCAGTGGAGCCAAGGGTCACTGCGAGCAAGGCCAGAAGTTGCACGTTATCGTGATGTCTCAAAAGTACAGGTACACTGGAATCTCCCCGGCACCTTCTCCTGCAGAAATTGAGGGTCCTGCAATTGCTCCTACAAGCAGTGCTGCGGGGTTCAGGGCCAGTTTCTTGGTCACGCTGGGGGTTTTGGTATTGGGTTTGTTCTGAGATGTGTGCGTTGCTTTGGTTATGTGAGAGATATAGCTAGGACATGGAAGATTTTTTATTTTAGTTTTTATTTAGCTGAGATTACAGCAGTTTTGATTCATTTATTATAACGATTCTATCTATCATTTGTTTGATTTTCTAAAATTAGTACTGTGTTATTCGTCTTGAATTTACATGTCTCACCAAATTGTTGACAACTTTAGAGTCATTTATCCGATTCATCAAGACCCGGCATTATTCTGAAAAATACAGCTACTGAATAAATCGTAAGAATAAACATTGTTCAAATTCTGTAAACTGAACCACAAACTGTATGACAAAAAAGAGTAACAACATAAGTACTTCTTTCACTTGCTGCCGGTAGCTGATACAACTGAACCAGAGACTGTTGGAAAAAGAGTAACAACGTAAGTAGGTTTGGCTTCTTTCACTGGCTTCCGGGAGCCAACACAACTGAACCAGAAACTTAAGACAAAAAAGAGTAACAGCATAAGTAGAGTTGGAGTTTACAGGCTAGTGACACTCAAAACTATTAAATTAAGCATTACTTAAGTTGGAGCCAAGAGAGCTTAAACCATGAAGGCACAATCCCGTCTCTGCAGATTTACAGAGATCTTGGGCAAGCAATAAGCTAAAGGCCAGGTTACAGGACAAAAAAACATCACAAACCAAGCCCAACAGATCAGGCCGTAACAAGGTACACATAGGTCTGCAGAACAGAGGGAGCACCTTCACGTGCAAGTTGGAGCCAACAAGCCGTCATGAAGGCACAATCTTGGATCTGGGTTTGAGGATTTTAGTGAGAAGTTAGAGGGTATCCTATCAGCTCGGTCAAGAGAGAAAAAGACTCCAAGGTTAAAACATACAAATCAAAGTTGTTTGGCTATTCAGAATGGGGAGGAAATATATACATACCGATCCTAATAATAATTTTAATTCATTTGATGCTGAACCCTTGAACTCTATGTACACACCATATGGTTAAGCGCCCACCTTATGTATTTTTGATAGCATAGCAAATCCAATAAAGATATCAACTGCACACAGGCATACGCTACTAGGGAGTAAAGAAACTAAGAGGTAATAAAAAAAACAATATCAATATACCATGATTAACTGGAGGATCAGCTGGAGGCAGGTCATCATCTGAAACATCAATCTGTAGGGGTCCCTTAAAACCATCTTTTTTATCACCAAAAAGCTCACGGGCTGCCTTCTCAAGGAATTCTTTAGCAGCATCTTGAACTGATTGATTTTCAGATGATTGGTATTTTCTCTTCTTTTTAACATTACTATCAGAGCATTTGATCCTTGGCCCCTCTCCTTTACTGATTTGCCTCATACTTAGTCTCTGTTCTGCAAAAACAAAAACAAAAACTTAGAAAACAAGAGGAAACCAAACACCCAAAGTAACAGGAAAAAAAAAAGAAGTGAATTATCAATTACCAGGGTCAGGTCGGGTAATGAATGCTCAATGAAACGGGTTGCTGCCTGAGAGTTCAAAGTAGTTGAAGGTCGCAATGGCGCTTCAAGAACAGATACATACTTATGTTAGAATGTGACACGAATAGTTCATTTCATAATCATTGTAAAAGCGGAAATAGAATCTTATCCTTCCGAATTGATGTACCCGCTTATGGTAAAGAATGAGAGAAAACAATGTACCTTTACTTAAGTCCATGAACCGCTCAAACTTGTCTTGGTGCAAGCTTAATCTTTCCTATACATGGAAACCAAAATAGAACATAAAAGTTAAGCCAGTCAGACATGCCCATTAAACTTTACAACAGACAAATGAGACAATCAACTAATGATATCCTAGTGTTAAAGCAAATAATAGATATACTCTTAATTCCAAATATATTAAGCATTATCAGTATATCACCTAACAAAAAGACCCATATAAACAAACAAACTCATAATGAAAAAGTGAAACTTTAAAGTTTGAGAGGAAACAAAATGCAGAGTTAGAAGACGTACAAGCTCTGATTTAATAGGATGTTCATCTGGGTGCACTCCACTGCATCTCAGCCTCACTACAGGAAAGGAAGAAAAAGACCATAAAAGCTAAGCATTTAAAATACACATAAGCAATAATTAACACCAAAATCAAATCCGGAAAAACAAGGGAATTGAACTTACAGGCGAAAAGGGTAGTAGTGGCTTTGGCAAGCGTGAAGAAAGCCTGAGCGCGTTGAAGAGGGGGCATTTCAGCAAGGACATCGGGGTCAGAGAGAGACAAGAATCGGAGCAAATGGGTCCTCAGGTTTTCAACGTTCACTAGCGTTGTGTTCACTGAATTCATCACAGATTCAGGGATTGCTGAGCTCCCTCTTTCACCTCCTTCCATATTTGAAGGTTCAAGATTGAAACTTCACCCTTGTCTGATTAAAATGCAAGCTTAACGAAAAATGCTAGAGCTGAAGGGGTTAGAGCAAAAGCCAGGGGTTTATACCGGCAATTAGTTTTTAATATGATTTTGTTGTGAATGTTAACAGATATTTATACACATTAAAAATTAATCTTTTAAAAGTATTTTACACCCTTCCTCCTTTTTACAGAGGAATTACTCAAATATTGTTGTCTAATTTTTTTCCCAATAATATAGTCTTCCTAAGTTTATCTTTAGAAATACAGTTAATTACTATAGCAAGTCAGAAATTGGATAGATTGTAGTTCGACTTCAAACAATAACTTCTATTTTAATATTAAAATAATAAACTCTGATAGATTGCAGTATGACTTCAAACAGTGTTTTTCACACATAACGTACATGGATCAATGGAGGATGACTGCAACCTCATTTATTAAATGTTTTTTTGGTAAAATACTGTTCAAAAACGGGGTGCTAGCAGTCCAACTTTTGGCTACTACAGTAATCAACCATATTTCTAAAAATAAACTTTGGAGGACCATATCGTTAGAAAAAAATTGGACAACAATATTTGGGTATATCCTCTTTTTTTATAAAAAATTAAAGTTGTTATTTTCGACCGAATATTTAGTTCGTTGATATACTTTAGAGGTGCTCAATTTAAGAGTAATAATTTGAAGACCATTAAGTTATTCCTTATTGGGTAAAACTTTGATACACAGGCTGTGTAAAATTAATTTTACACAAGCATGTGTATTTACACTATAAAAACACAAATCTTGTATTCCTAACCCTAACCCTAAAAAATTAAACCTCATGCTCTAAACCTTAAACCCTAAATTCTAAACACTAAACTTGAATTCTAAACTATACAACCTAAACCTCTAAATTTAAACCCTAACCCCTGAAACTAAAAGCCACGTGTAGACTAAAGTTTACACGGCCTTCGTATCAAAGTTTTTTCCTTCCCTATTTTATGTTGATTATTGAATTATATTTTTTTAAATAAATCATTAAACTATTAAAATAATTTAATTAAATTGTCGATTATTAATTTTTAACGAAATTAACGCGATGTGGAAGTTAAATAAATTTATATGATTGTAAATTTAATTTTTATTATTTATATATTCTAACATTTTTTTAATTTTAATTTTTAAATTTAATAATTTTAATATTTTAATCAACTAATAACACGTGTAACTTTAAATTTACATGCATTATGTGTGTAACACCCCGATTCCATCCCGGATCCGGAGCATCACTTTTGGGTCACCCAAAATCGACCCATCAAATTTTATCGTTTAAAACCACAAGTTGGGAATTCTCAAAATAATCCATTACCATAAAATTCACGTAAATAATGATATTAAAAGGGGTTTACAAAACATAAGTTCCAATTAAAATACTCTGTTTGACCAACTACAGAAAATCCAAATAAAATAATTGTGGTAAGGTCCTATGAATACAACCACCAAACTAAACATCAAGTATTGTACTGAGATTGGCTCGATCTTTGGAAAAATGTGCTCCTCCTCCAAACGCAACTTTCAAACCTACGCATCACCGAGCTAACAAAGCTCAATGGTACATTTATACTCTACAACAATTCATGAATATCATAAAACAAGCATGCATGATAATATATTCAAGAGTGCACATAAAGGCTTCTCCATATCCGAGGATCATCTTCTAGCCTATCCTAAAGCTTTTTTCTCAAGATACCATTATTATATTACCAAAGGCTTAAACTTTCGAGTTATTCCATACCCCGATCACATAGCCCAAGGGTTATCTAGCCTATACCCGAGATCAAAAAGCCCATCGAGTTTCTCATACCGACGATCACAAAGCCCAAGGGTAATCTGGCCCGTTTTGAGATTTAGCCTCAAGGGTTAACCAACATCTATTATCCATTAAATAACATAAAGCCGTCGGGTTTATATTTTAAATCATATCCGGATCACTATAGCCAATTTTTTAGCAAGCAATCTTAAATCACATAGCCGAACAAGATTAATTCGAGATTATTTCACGAGCCCGAATATTAAGTTTGTCGATATATCCTTTTTTTAGCGACTCTAGGACATTAATTTAACCAAGACTCATACGACACCACATTGAAGAGCATCAACATATCTCACCGAGAGATAAAAGACATCCCGAACCATTACCAATGCCCCAAGGCATGACTCATTTGTTACACTATTTAATATGTGTCTTTAGGATTCGTTTACGCCTTTCTCATTAGATTATCTCATTTTATTTTTTTATATTTTTTTAAATTAAGCTACCCATAGCAATATTTGATCCACCACGGATTCCTATGGATTACCATTCCAAGCAACTATTTTATTTCATTAGCCATTAATCCTCATACGGGTTTAAACTCGATTTCTCGATTTTAGAGTTTGTTATATACCTTTAGAGACCTACAAGACCCTTTACCACGAATTATATTATTTTTTACCGCCCTCTTAAAAAAAATGAGTACCGAAATAATAAATTTGTATAATTATATATTTTTAACCTTTCAATATTTATATATACCCCACTTAGATTCAAAGGAGTTCATCCTAAAGATGTTAAATTCAAAATTTAAATTGTCGGTACATGAATCTTGGAATTCTTATAATTAACGTAATGGGGGAGAATGGGTGGACTGTCACATTATCTCTCAATTTACAAAAATTTACCCATATGGTATTGAATTGATTTTGAATGGAGCTTGGGATCTCACCAACCCCACCCCTAACCTCCATGGTTAAGTCTCAAAACATTCCTACAAGTTATTTAGAGTATTATGGGTGGTTTTCTACCGATTTTACGCATTATCAACATCCAAAACGTGATTTACCATTAGAGGGGTTTAAAGCTCAAGAACCCTAACTAAGCAACCCATAAACTTAAAACCAAGCAAGACAATAATCTTATGAGGCTCATGAAACGTAGGAGTCAGAGATGTACTGACCTTAAGCAAGCAAAACTCGAAATGAAGCTCCCACCACCTCTCTTCTTGGTCAAAGCTTCTAACTCAACCTCCACCAAATCCAATGATGCTTAGCTCAAAATGGAGATCATTTGATGCTGATAAACTCTTCCTTGATGACCAATCCGAGATTCGCACTCCACTACAACAAGTTTCCATCTTTTCTTTGTGTTTGGGTGGGTGTTTTTGGGGAGAGAGTTTAATTGAGATGAGATGAAGATGAAACACCATGCAAAAAATTAAAAAGAGATACCCCATTTATGATTTTACCATAATACCCTTCCTTAAGCCCAACATAAGCCAAGTCTAAAACCACCAAAAGTCCACAAAGGCCCATTATAGCCTTTTGCGGTCATCAACGATTGTTTCGAAAATTCGGGTCGTTACAATGTGTAAATGGATATTAATCAAATTTAGAATGTAAGGTCGTCTAATTCAATCGGAGAAAAAAATTTAAATTATAAGTACCAATTTCTTTTTAAAAAAGCCTGCTTTAAAATTCAGAGAAATAATATTTAGGAAAAAGGACAGTAAAAATGGGAGAAATATTGCCAAAGAACAGAAGAAAAATCTGAAAGGCCTAAATTCTGCGGTCATGGAGTTCCTGTGAGTAAAATCAAGACACAATCTTTTTACTTAAAATGTCCAAACCCCACTTTGCCCAATCTCTCTCCTTTTCTCAAAGCACAGCAGATATTTTAGGTAAGCCAATGCCCTTTTCTCTATCTTTCTGTTTTCATGTTCCTCCAAAGACAATGCAAACTGACCAAACTCTGATTACTTTCTCTTGATCCTCGGTTTGTTGGCAACTCTTTAATGACTTTTTTAATACTTTGTTCGATGTCTGCTTGCTGTAATACTCTCAATTATAGTTGTATTTTAGCTGATAGTAAAGTCTCCGTTTCTAGCCATAAAAATGTGACCTTTGGAGTTAGTAGAAACATTGGAAAGTTCAAGGTTTTTCTTGATGGATATATGGTGACTAGGAAGAAACGGAGAAGACAGCAATTGGGTTTGTATGTGGTGAGAAGTTCATCTGAAATGGTGTTGGGAAATGGGAAATACAAAAATAGCTTGTCTTCTGATGAAGTTTCGAGGGTTCTCAAGTCGATTTTGGACCCAAAATCTGCTTTTGCTTACTTTGAGTCAGTTGCAGAATTGCCTATTGTTGTTCACACCACTGAAACGTGTAATCATATGCTTGAAGTCTTGAGAGTTCATGGAATGGTGGGGGAAATGAGTCTTGTATTTGAATTTATGCAAAAGCAAATCATTAAGAGGGATTTGAATACATACTTGACTATTTTTAAGGGTCTTGATATCAGAGGTGGGCTTAGGCAAGCACCATTTGGACTTGAAAGAATGAGGGATGCTGGTTTTGTTCTGAATGCTTATTCATATAATGGTTTGATCTATTTGGTACTTCAATCTGGGCTTTTTAGGGAGGCTCTGCAGATTTATAGAAGAATGATCTCTGAAGGTCTAAAGCCTAGTCTTAAAACTTACTCGGCCCTCATGGTAGCGTCTGGGAAGCGAAGGGATACTGGAACAGTTACGGATTTGCTAGAAGAGATGGAGTCTTTGGGATTGAAGCCAAATGTTTACACTTTTACAATATGCATTAGAGTGCTTGGTAGGGCTGGGAAAATTGATGATGCATTTGGGATCTTGAAGAGAATGGATGATATGGGGTGCGGACCTGATGTTGTTACTTATACTGTTCTCATTGATGCTCTTTGTAATGCTGGGAGACTTGATCAAGCCAAGGAAATATTCTTAAAGATGAAAGCTAGCAGTCATAAACCTGACAGAATAACCTACATTACTTTGTTGGACAAGTTTAGTGACCGTGGAGACTTGGACATGGTGAAAGAATTTTGGAATGAAATGGAAGCTGATGGTTATGCTCCTGACGTGGTTACTTGCACCATACTCATCGACGCTTTCTGCAAAGTTGGAAATTTAGATGAAGCTTTTGATATGATGGAGGACATGAGAAAGCAAGGGGTCTCCCCCAATCTTCATACTTACAACACATTAATCTGTGGACTATTGAGGCTAAATAGGGTTGATGAGGCATTGGAACTTTTTACAAATTTGGAATCTCTAGGCATTAAACCTACTGTTTATACATACATACTTTTCATTAACTATTATGGAAAGTCCGGTGACCATGGCAAAGCTCTCAAGACCTTTGAGAAGATGAAAGCTAGAGGAATTGTTCCTAATGTTATTGCTTGCAATGCATCTTTGTATAGTCTTGCTCAAGCAGGGAGACTTCGTGAAGCAAAAGCTATTTTCAACGAGCTTAAAAGTAGCGGGCTTGCTCCAGATTCAGTGACCTACAACATGATGATGAAGTGCTACAGTAAAGCTGGGCAAGTGGATGAAGCCATTAAGTTACTCTCTGAGATGTTGGAAAATCAGTGTGAACCTGATGTAATGATCATTAATTCCATGATTGACATGCTTTTCAAGGCTGGCAGAGTGGACGAGGCATGGAAAATGTTTCACAAAATGAAGGAAATGTCACTTGCTCCTTCAGTTGTGACTTATAACACATTAATAGCTGGATTAGGGAAAGAGGGTAAAGTCCAAAAGGCGATTGAATTGTTCCAGAGTATGGTCGGACATGGGTGTTACCCTAACACAATAACTTTCAACATCCTGCTGGATTGCCTTTGCAAGAACGATGAGGTTGATTTGGCTTTGGAAATGCTGTATAAAATGATGCCAAGGAACTGTATGCCTGATGTTCTGACTTATAACACTGTTATTTATGGCTTTATTAAAGCAAACAGAGTTAAGGATGCAATTTGGGTCTTTCATCAGATGAAGAAGTTGCTTTACCCTGACTATGTGACTTTGTGCACCCTTCTTCCTGGCATTGTAAAGGATGGACAGATTATGGATGCCTTCAAGATCTCTCATGACTTTATTTATCAAGATGGGATCGATACAAACGGGTCATTTTGGGAAGATTTAATGAGTGGGATTTTGATGGAAGCTGGAATGGATAAAGCTGTTAAATTTGCTGAGACATTGGCATGCAATAAGATCTGTAAGGATGAGTCTATTTTGGTGCCTCTTATTAGAAATTTGTGTTGGCATAAAAAAGCTGTTGTTGCAAGAAAATTGTTTGCAAATTTCGCAAAAAACATGGGGGTTATCGCAACACCAACAGCTTATAATTTGTTAATTGATGGACTACTTCAAGTCCATAACACTGAAATGGCTTGGGGCCTTTTTGAAGAGATGAAGAGCATTGGTTGTTCTCCGGATATTTCTACCTATAACTTGTTGCTTGATGCTTGTGGGAAGTCTGGTCATATTGATAAACTCTTTGAAGTTTATGAAGAGATGACATTTCGTGGATGCAAGCCTAATACTATAACTCAGAATATAGTCCTTTCAGGTCTTGCAAAGTCAAACAACATAGAAAAGGCTATGAATATGTATTATGATCTCATAAGTGGTGATTTCCGTCCGACTCCCTGTACATATGGGCCTCTTATAGATGGACTACTAAAATTGGGAAGACACGAGGATGCAAAGCAATTGTTTGAGGAGATGGAAGAATACGGATGCAAAGCTAATTGTGCTCTTTATAATATTCTTATAAATGGATATGGAAAAGCTGGTGATGTAGATACTGCTTGTGAGCTATTTAAAAGATGTCTATGGAGGGGATAAGACCAGACTTGAAGTCCTACACCATTCTTGTAGACTGCCTCTGTTTGGTGGGAAGAGTCGATGATGCTTTGCACTATTTCGAGGAACTGAAGTTGACTGGCCTTGATCCCGACTTGGTATCTTATAACCTTATGCTTAATGGGTTTGGGAGGTCTGGTAGGATAGATGAAGCTCTCTCTCTTTTTGATGAAATGCGGAATAGGGGTATAACTCCTGATCTTTACACCTATAATACCTTAATACTCAATCTTGGGACTGTCGGAATGGTGGAGCAAGCAGGGAAGTTTTATGAAGAACTACAACTTATGGGTCTTGAACCCAATGTGTTCACCTACAATGCTCTAATTCTAGGGTACAGTGTGTCTGGAAATTCAGACGATGCCTACGCAATCTACAAACAGATGATGGTTGGGGGCTGCAGCCCAAACAGGGGAACATTTGCTCAGCTTCCTAATCAATCTTGAAAGTTGAAATATGTAGATCCTTACATGCTACTCATTATACCTGGCTGGTGACCTCAGTGTACAGGGTGGAGCAGGTACTTCCCCTTTTAAATGCTTCTCGTGCAGATTTAGAGATTATTGTGAATTTTCCATTCGATGTCAAACACAACGACTAAAGTGTTTAAGTTCCCTTCATATATTTCAGGTTTGGTTAGTCTTGGGGACACTTCAACCAGCCTTTTAGCAGTTCAGAGAGTGGAACCTATCTTTTAGCTGTGGCTGTTGATGTTTCCTATCCAAGTGTCATCGAGACTGAATATTTCATGTACATCATATCCATGAGATATTATGATGTAATGCAATGGTTTTAGTAAGTACAGATGCCATACAAGAACCTTTCATCTCTTTTGCCTTTGGCTTGCATTGTGCCATTGTCCATTGCTCCATGTAAAAAGAAAATAAACTTTTAGATCAGACCGTTTTATCGGTGTAATATGTATATGAAAACATCTGTATTATCTCCATGGTCAATCAATCGTCTTGTGCATTTTGATGCATCTATCTTGCTAACTTCCTTTAAGGCGTGGAAACTTTGCTTGTAGAAAAAGCAGATTTAGTAGAGGGATTGGTTGATAACTTTGTCGTCATTTCTTAAACCAAAGTAAAACTGATTACATATTGGCTAGTTACCAAATTGAGAAACAATGGAATGCAGGAGAAAAGATTTGTAGGGAGTCGTTTTGCATTTAAACCACTTGAATGATTTAACCTCAATTTCAAACATGTTATATATAGTACGACTGTTTTAATGCGTTATAGAAAGAAATTCTTTATCCTAATGTCAACTGCACGTCTGCGGTTTCATCAAAAAAACATTCTTTCATTGCATGTGAATACGGAACTGGAGTTTTAGATGATTGGAATGTCACTGTTGTCGACATGTTTTAGCAAAAGTAATGTTTAAGTTTCAATGTTAAAAGCAAAGGGGATATAAGCCGTGGCTGACCAGTTGTTGCCAACACAACAGAAACACCATTTGAGGACATGTCAAAGGTTCTGTCTTTGGAAATAACTGCAACCCCATCAAATAAACAGTTGCCATTTATCCATCTCCTGCCTTTTTCTGCTTCCATTTCTCTGTCTAAAAGCCCAAATGGACCAAAATTTTTTACTGCACAATAGAAAAACAAAAACAAATACAAAAGGAAAAGGAAAAGGAAAAAAAAAGAAAAACATGGGTGGAAAGCAAGACAAATGGAGAAAACGAAAGATGGATAGGTGGGAATATATATGTTTTCAGTTGTCCTTTAAACCAAAAAAATAGAACTTGTTTTTCCCAAATTTACCCTTGTCTGTATCTGTGATCTTCCATCATTCTCAGGCTCTTCTTCCCCATTTCTTCATGGGCCTTTTTGGGCTCTCACATTCTCTCCTACCAGTTTCAGAGGAAGAGAATACATCTTCCTTATTATTAGTATTTTTATTGTTTTTAACTTATTTCCATTTCTTCCTTTCTCTCCCCTTACCCTTTCTTTAGAATCCCAATTCTGGATTTTTCGGGTCTTGCTTTCTGTCCTCTTAATTGTTTTGGCAAAAATTTTTCTCTTTTTTCTAGGATAGAAGGGTTTGTTTGGTTGCAGAATCTCTGATATAGCTTCTGATAAGTTTAAAAGTTTTGTTTTTCGGTATCAAATCTCAATTTTGATTTTGATAAGAAAACCATAACAACTCTGTTTATGAGGAAGCCAAGGCTGTAATAAAGCATCAAAACCTGTTCCGGGACTTCTTGAAATTGCAAAAGGTTAATCCTTTGTTTCAATTACTCTATTTAGTTGTGCTTTGTTAATCAACTAGGCTGCATTCTTTGATCATCAAATAATAGATTCTAGTCTCTTGTTTTGATGCTATAGCCTGCAGGATAATGATATTGAGTTTGTTTCTGCCTAAGATTTTTACTAGTTTCTTTAGTCCAACTGGTGAAAAACGATAGAACTTTGCTGATTGTTGAATGTTTATAGTTCTATTAGAAATATATTGAAACTTAATTCTCACAAAAAGTATATAGAATGAGTGTTCATAAGTTTTACATGTCCAGTTATAATGATTAGTGTCAATCGAGTTCTAGGAATTTGTTTCGAGGAAGAAGAATTTGGAGACGATTAACCAGATGCGGGGAACCCTTTTGAATGAAATTTGGTATGATATATATATCCTGAATTTGTATTGATTTTTGTATGTTTTAAACAATGATCAAGAAAAAGGTTCCATGACATAAACTTATACTTCTTTTCTCCTGAATTATAGATTCTTGAGACAGAGGTACAACTATTTATCAATGATCAAGTCTCAAGAATATGAACTTCAACAAGATTCTGTTCAATCACAGAATCCCTACCCGCAAAGCAAAAGAACTAAGAACCATGGTGTCAATGAATCTATTGAGAGGAGACCAAGTTCTCTTCCTGATTCATATCCAAATGCGGTAATCAACATTAAATATATAGCTTTAGAACTTGTTGTGACATTAACTGTGGGCATATTGAAATCAATCGAGTATTTTTTCCATATGCAGGTGCACGGGGAAGAGGGTGGGAGAAGTCATGTAGATGTTCAGGCAGTGTTGAGAAAGGGGAAGAAGCCACAAAAGTTTTTGATCAGTGACAAAAGAGTTGGGAAGAGGAAAATCTCATGGAAATATCAGGTGGCCTTGAAGGTCTAAATCTAATGAATAATAAGTATTGTTTTCACTCACAGGTTAGCAGAATTAACTGTCTCCCTGTTAGAAGTTTTGATTGGTATTGCTACAGATTAGTACTATCATTTTCTTACCCTTATTTCTTCAAAACTGTAAATCAGGGCAAATTTGCTCAGTTTGGCATCAAATGAATATATTGGATTGCTTATATCAGAGTCAAATTTCTAAAGTCTAGCTTATGGAAACTATGCGAAGTATTATTTTTTTGTCAGTACTTTTGCCATGAGTTATTACGAAATAATAAATTTAACCCCTAAAAAATAAGTCCTCAAATTTCTTAAAAAATCAATTTTCACTAAAATCCTTAAAAATTTATCATGTCGTCGGTCATACGTAGACTACCACATAAGCATTGTTAATGGTCATGTCAACACCGTTAATATTCAATGTTGATCAAACGACTAAATTAATACAATCCATCAATTCAAGGGTCAAATTAGATGCATTTTTCTCGCAAATGAACCAAATTGATTACTTGGTACGGATTCAGGGACAATTTTTTTACAACAGTGCATTCTAGAACCCTTGAGCAACATGGCAATCTGGTACTTAATTTTTTAGGCCAAGCACCAAGAAACAAAACTTCACCCATTGAACCAAAAACATTTGCAAGTAATCAACTATACATGTTATTACTAAAATTGTCATTGTGGTATTGCTGTGACACCACACCAACCCAATTAAATGATTGTATCTTCTTAAGAAAAGGAAACAAAAAGCATATAAACATATGTATTGTTTTCTTAATATGTCATCAATTCAATTCTGCTCCAAGCCATCTACAAATTCATATTCCAATATTTGAGAAATGGGTTCTCAAACCTTCTTGGGAAAGAGGATTAGGTACCTCCCACCAACAGTTGCAACTATTCTCAACTTCCCTCCTGCGTCGATTCAATGTCATCTGATTTGAAATGGGAGGATTGTTGCTCTGCAGGTGAGGCAGACTTGATTGGTTTCTTGAACTGCACTAAGATCATGGTCATATTGTCGCAACCCTCGCCGATGGCTGTTGATGGTGCTAAGCATCTGTCAAGTACCCTCTCGCAAATAACAGAGAGCTTGCTTTCCTGCAAATGCAGGAGTTCATACTAAGTATACATACTAAAAAAAGGTGCGGAATGATCAAGCAAATTCGCGTTAAAAAGGTCGAAGTTAAAGAGGCTTATGCACATACAAAATGTAGTTGTTCATGAATAAAATCTACTAGCATCTGACTTGACATGCAATCCCTGATAAAAAATGAGAAGGCATTAGATATTGAATTCGGGATTGAAATCTTGTCACAGTGAACTAAGAAGGGTACAACTAATCAGGTTTTGAAATGAGATATACTAAATTTTAATTATACCAGATTCCATCACATGCCAGCACAAGAAACTCATCATCATCACAGAGCTCAACCTAACAGAAAATTAGTAAGAAGTGTGAGTTAAATGCCCTATGCTCCAAAGATATTTAGGATGATAAGCACATATTAGAGCAAAAACGGAAAACTTATTAGTACAGTGGCCTGGTCTGGTCACACTGCTGACAGAGAATATACTTACGGTGTTTATATCTGGATTTGAGGATACAATTTGCTTTTCAGCAGGCAAAACTGTATTCTGCTTGAATTCCATGTCACCTGCAGGAAAATGAATCAATGGATGTATTAGAAAGACTATAGAAAATTTTATGAAAGTAATACCAGCACTTTGTGCCCAGTGGCACACACTTTTTCTTTTGGAAATCTAAGTACCAAATCAGCAAGTTCAATTAGTACCCTTTTTGTTTATAGGTATTGAGCAGGGCAGTAAATTACCTATAGCTCTTGAAAGATTCAAACTGCCATTGACACGCCCTGTGTGTATAAAACCACCAGCCTTTAAAATCCTTTCTTTCTCTGCCTCTAGATCAGGTTTGTGATCTCTAGAGAGATTATATGCCTACAAAAGAAGCCACATGAGAAATAAATCAAATAGATCATTTATTCAGAGAGAAAAGAATGTTCCCTACAATGTCACTTTACGTTTAATGCCCATAGTTCAAAGTCACAATAGCCAGTCCATCCACAAATAATCGATAAAAATATTATCCATTTTAGTATCCATTCGAAATGAAACTAGCTAATTACAACACATTAACAGAATATTACCTGACCCTTTCTAGATATCACACAACGAGAATCACCAGCATTTGCAACAAGAAGCTGGTTGTTTCTTAGAACTACTACACACGCTGTGCTCCCAGAAGTTGGTCCGAAAAGTCAGAGTGAGGGCCCTGATTACAAATTTTAAAACCATACATAAATGATACATACAAATTGTTGCAATAAAATAAATGTCTTAATTGTACAAACAAATTAATGCAGGATGTATAACAATATTATGCAATCACAGGCAAACCCAGACTGCACATTTATGATCAAGGCTGCATATATACACCGAATCAGATAAGAGTTAAAATATAGCAATGCAAGTTCTGTTCTTTGATCTTGGTTTCCATCATAGTTTGTGGCAAGCACCAAATCAGTTCAGCATTAAGGACAATAAGGCGTGTTATGCTTATGTTTTCACATGTACCTCCTCATAGGCCCAGTCATCAGCTTGGTCAATACCATCACTACCCTTCGGAGACCATATCAATCCTTCAATCATGCCAGTAAACTTGTCTATTTTACCACCCAAAACAGCTAATTCTCTCCATCCTCTTTGTCCACACATCATCTCATCCATTCTGCACTAAAACGTAACTCGAGTTGGAAACACATGAAATGAACAAAGGGAAAAAAGCATTCAAACCACAAACAATAAAGGGTGGAGGCTGGCAGGGAGGAAGCAAAATAGGTAACGAAGCACTATCATTTGTGATAAGTTTCTCCTTTCATTATCTTCTCAAAGGCTTGAAAAAGCATTTTAATCTTTGCTGAAAGAATTCTACAAGATCAAAACAGTACAAAGCCTTAAATCTAATGAGATAAAAATTATTGAAGGATAGGTAATTTAGAGATCTATAACCAGATATAAGATTTGAAGTACAATGCTTAACAAAAAAAATGACATTGTTAAGATTACATCAGAAAAGCAACAACAGTGTTCTGTAATAATAGCATATAGATAGTAATTCAACAAGTATGGAGCATGAATGCATGCATAAGATAGAAATTAGAAGCCCTAAAAAGGTGGAACGGAAAGGAAAAGTTACTCTCATATTTCAAGTATAAAAGAATTAATCAATATACAATATCACTAGGGAGGACTAAACACGGAACCCCACAATCATTTTGACATTTAGAATAGTGTTGTTGACTTCCAAAGCAACAGAAAATAGTGAAGAACAAACATAAGCTCAAGTAATCAAATCAAACAACCTGAAAAATGCTCTTTGAAGTGATGTCCCTATGTCCCCAGCTGCATATGCTTCATGCTTGAGAACCTGCTGGTGAAGATACTTGGCACAGAACTTTGCAACAACCTTGCCTGCAAGTTAGCAATCTGGATAAGTTGAAGAAACCTGAATAGTGGCCATTAGTAAGACAATTGATCATATTTGCATCATAATTTGGTACTGTTGCAAAAACCAATTTTCAGACAGTGACACTAAACAATCATCAACATATTAGCAGAAGCATTTGAAAAGAAAAAAATGGCTTCAAGATCCTTCAGTTGGTTCATGTTCTGAAAGGAAAAGACAGAAGAGTATGTATATGAATGGGAAACAGAAAAGCCACAAGGTCAGATGGTGTACAAACAAAAGCAAAACATGTATTAGGAACTGAAAACAATCATAAGAAGTACCTGAACTGAACCATCCAAGTCTTACCTCCATGACCATCATAAACACCAAAGAATGAAGTTGAATCATCGAGATCAGGATATGCAGCATGCTAACAAAACAAATAATAAAAGTAACTAGATCATATCCATAATATAACAAGAATTGAACATTTGCAAGAAATATGAGAAATGAAGCTACAGTATGTTCAACTAAGGACAATGACCCCAAATATATTTCCTGTGTTGTTGTGGTTTGGAAAGGACTTTATAAAAGACTAGATCCATTTACCAAAACATTCGCTTAAAAACTCATTAGTGGAACTTATCTGGTAGAATGCAATAAATATGGTCAAAATGCTTAGAAGTTAAAACATTTGAAAAGTTAAAAGGTTTCATTTGTTACTCACAGCATCTTCCATAGTTGCACGCCATCCTTGCATGGATGATAGCCCATATCTAACCCTATCATTCTCGCCATCTTCTGAGAATTTCTCAGTTTTGGGGGTGCTGAGATATATACCCATCTATGTCTGGAAATGAATGAATAGACATATGTCAGTTTTTAAAATCCAATTGTACTTAAAACAAAGTGTACCTTATTTGATCTCCCAGACTATTGCATCTAAAACAGTTTTAAAACCAAATAAGGCAATAACTTAATTAGTTGCTGAAAGATATTTGGTAAGCTCGTCTATTAATCCAGACATTACCAAATTGAATCATATGAAACAGCAAATAGTCTCTAATCAAAGAAATACATAAACTCCTATGCTAATTCACAAGTGAATCTTGAGAAAGGAAAAGATGAATGTTGAAAAATAAAGACCCAGATCCTAGATTGAATACTAAAAAGAAATAACACCTGAACAAGTAGGAAATAAATAAACTAAAGCTCACTAATTTGTCAAGATCAAATTAAGGTACAGAATAAAACAAGTGAAACTCAAATCTAAAGTGACACATACAGATTAAAGAACACAAGATTCAAAAGAGAAACAAAGTTAAAAAAAGAAAAAAACGATGCCATTACTCATTATGATGGAGTTTTCAAGTGAACTTACATGCTCAGCTAAAAATCTTTAAAGAAAGAAACAAAAACCCAAAAGAATTTTCACGGAATCCGAATGGAAAACCAAGAAATTATGGGGTGACAGAAGCAGAAACGTTCAAGAAAAGGAAAGACAAGAAAGAAGGGAGAAAAGAAAGATAATATAAAAACAAGATTTTTTTATATTAAAGATTAATTCTTTTGAAATCAAGGGAGTTGCTGAAACTATTGGTGGACTCTCGTGAACTCATTTTCAAGCTTTCCATCAATCTCTCTGTCTACCACTTTTTCTTCACCTGGATTTTGCAGCGGCGGAGAGAAGATTTCAACTCCGAATAATAAGTTGAGAGTTGCTGTTTTCAAATGAATGTCTAATTGCTGAGTATGATCTGTTATACTTATACCACTACTGTGCTGTTGTCTTCTTTTCAACATGATCCACAAGAATCAAGATCTTCTGTTTGCCACGTTATCTCGATTCAATTTTTGCAAAAAAATAAAAAGTCAATATCTAATGAAATCATGATTTTCATAAAAAAACTCATTATAACGAATCTCAATCAATCGCCATGTTTACTATTTATGTATGATCTGATTTGAGGGCGGATAATAAGGTGGGTCGAATCATCTTTAATATATATTTTTTATTAAACAAACTGAAAGAGTAGTTTAAAAAAATCCAAAATGAATTATAATATAAAATAATTAAAATGATAATTTTTTTAAAAAAATTAATTCATTTTGTTAAAAAACTAAAGAAAGAGTATAAAGAGAAATATGACTTGTAAAAATTATTGATTTTTTAATGATATATTTTAAATAAAACAATTTTAAAACACAAAAATAATATATTGAGCGAGAAATAAGTAGTATAAATTATGAAATCTGTCATTATGAGCTGTTTTGTATATTTTTTCCTGTTTAAAAAATATTTTTTTTAATTTATAATTGTTTTATTTTATTTGAAATTTAAATTGTAATATATTTTATCAACACATCAAATATTTTAAAATTAATTAAATTTGTTATAAAGCACAAAATCATGTATTATCATTCTTTGTTTAGCTTTTTATGATATGATTTTTTGAATAATTCTTATTTAAGGGATGATAAATTTGTTGTTAATGGGTATTGAACATTCAAATATCAAGATCTGGTAGAAGTGGTCCTGAGTTCAAAAACTTTAATAAAAGTAAATAATTCAGGTAATGATTGACTGATGCACCAATGTTTCTTAAATAAATTTAATAGCAATGAAAAAATATGATAAAATATAATTTGGAGTATTCACCAAAGAAAGAATCGGGATATATAGACCAAATGAAAATTAATATTTAAAACATATAAAATATTAGTAAATACCCTAAACATCCCTATATTCTAAATATTAACTCTCGTTTAGATTATTCCCAAAATTTATCCAAGAATCGGCGTATTTTTTAATTAAAAAATGTGATATTATTGAACCTAAAATCTGCACACACACACACATGTTGCCGTATCTTTCAAGCTTATTTGCTACGTTAAAGATAAGATTTAAAAGAATGATAGGATATTAAATAATTAATACTTTGATTATCAATTATGATCACATCTCCATTCTAAGCTGATTGCTTAAGCAAAACCAATCCCTTGTTTTATCAAAAATTCAAAACCAGACCAATTATTATTATGTATACGTTAGATCCGATAATCTAGATTTTTGTGTGTGTTATATACAATATGAATCTTTAACAGTGGTTTTGTGATTAAGGGTTTTCCTCTCCTGTTATTTTTTTAGTTTAGCATATAATATAAATAATTAACTGTACTAATTTAATAACTTTTTTTAACATTATTAATATCGTTCTATATAATATGGAATTTCTATTTTTTAATATTAATAAAATCCGATATCGAGAAACAAATAAAATTGTTCCAAATGCTTGAAACTCGTCAAAAACAATATTTTTCTGCACTAAAATCATTCTCAGTGTTCAAGTATATTAAAAAATTATATAAATATTAAACTAAAGGAACAAACATATCCGGGATTTTGTTTGGTTTATCCACCCTTGTTGAGCTAACTTTCAATTTAAATTTTTTTTTTTGTCTGAATTTTAAGCCACCTATATTTTAGATTGACACAGATGCAGATGCTCTCATTTATAATTTATATTTTTTTTTTTTTTTTATCGATTTTGCCACTTTTTTTTTTTTTTAATTAAAAAATGTTTGATATTAAAAATGTGATATTATTGAAGTGTTTCTACAAACACTTCAAGGCATTTGTTTTCTTTCAAGCTATTTGTTAAGTTAAAGATAAGATATAAAAGAATGATAGGATATTAAATAATGGACCTTTTTTTGAAAATATGTGTGATAGGTGGTTGTCAATTTTTGAAGATTTCATTTTTTTTTTTTATTTTTGAGTGGTCCCTTCCTACAATCGTAAAAATTTAAATTTGATGTAAAAAACGCGTTTGATTTCATTATTTTTTATTTATTATGTTTTTTTTTTTTTTAGTTTTTTATATTTTTGTATTTTAAAATCTCTAATAGATTATATTTTTGTTCATTATTAAACCCGTCTGATTGAAGTATCAATTTTTTACACGTTTTTTTGCTGTTTTTATTGACAAACTAATAAGTTTAACTAATTGTCGAAGTCGACAATCTGATAGCTAATTGGTTATATCAATATCTTTTATTTTTCTTATACGACTTTATTTTATAGAATGAATGAATAATTGTTAATTTAAAAAAAGAACTGGCTGGACTTTTTAAAAGGACTAAAAAGCTGAAAACCTAATTTTTTAAAGCCAAAGGCTAGTTTTGATTTTTACCAACTAGCCCAATACCATTTTAAAATTTTTCAGGTTACCGGGAGTCGTTAATCCCAGGATGTTGATTCAAAGTGTTATTTCTCTTGGTTTTATTTGTTATGTTTTTAAATTTTTAGTTTTATATATGCTTTAAGGTATATGTTTTTTCTTTACACGTTTTTATTTATTTATTTATAAATTGGTTTCACCTACTTTTGGCTTGATTTACAATTGTAAATTTTGAGGTTTGATGATTTGACAAAGATCTTCCAATATTTTATTTGTTTTTGAAATGATGTTGTGAAAATAATTATACATATATATAAATAATTATTTGATGCAATTATTCTTTGATGTGTATTTTTTATAAGAAGTTTTAATTTATGATAAATTAAAATTTCTTATAAAAAATATAAATCTAAAAATAAATGCATAAAAAAATCTATTAAAGCTTTAGAATATATATAGAGAGCAAAGTTATTTTTAAAAATATTTAATTTTTAAATAATTTAATTTTTGTATGAGATTTTGGTGGACTAGTATATATTCTATATATATGCATTAAATTTTAATATTTTCTCATGTTTTTTTTTGATAAAATTCATATAGTTAAAAAATAATTAAAAGTTCTGATAATAAATTTAGATTTTTGTGTGCGTTATATACGATATGAATCTTTAATAGTGGCCAAATGGTTAAGGGTTTTCCTTCCATAAAAAAATTTTTTGAAAAATTAATATCTAAAATAACAATATATAATATCAAATTAATAAAAAAACAAACCAGTTTTATCAAATTTAATAAAAAAGTCGAGGAACTATATTATTTGAAATCAGAAAAAATTTCTTAATATGGTCTCATAATAATATAGGTTTAGTTTTTAATCTTAATAAAATTTGTATATACTTTACAAACATAGTTGCTCAAACCAATTTTATTTTTTATAGAGAACATCTGTTTATTTTTAGTGTATAATATTTTTATATTCAACCTTATAAATAAAATTAAATAAATATTAAACTGAAAAAAAACATTTCCACATTTGTTTGCTTGGTTTATAAAAAAAGTTGAGATAATTCAATATGTTTTTCTTCTTCTCGTTTTTAAACTTTTTATACAATTAAAACAAAAATAATTTAACTGATTGTCAGTACGCAATAGGAAATTAAACGGTCCAAATCTAATTTTATTTATTTACAAAATATCTTTTATTTTTCTTATATATTTTATTTTATAGAATGAATGAATAATTGTTTTTCAGAGAACAGGGATTAGATTGAAGAAGAATCTCTGTCCCAACAATCTGCCCACATTTCAAACCAGACCAACCTTCATTCAGCGAAAACCTGCAAGAAAACCAATATTTTTTTCTCGGTTTTTCTCGAGCCAATTCAATGGATACAGATACTATCTTCTTAGCTGAACCCAACTTTCAACACTGGGATAGTTCTAGTTTATGGCCTTACATTAGAAAACAGGTTCTTTATTCATTTTAATGTGTTATAGATTACTACTTTGAAATTTTTTTTGAAAAAGCTCCAGCCCTCTGTGGTTCAGTTATACATTGGTTTATACCATATCCCATGGGCCATGAATTATGAAACCTGTCTGGGGTTTACTCACTGATGTTTTTCCAATAAGAGGATATAGACGAATACCATATTTTGTGTTCTGCTGGGGTTTTCTTGGTTGAATCGCCAGTTGATGGTTGTCCACTGCTCTCGGACCTCTGTTTTTGGCATTGATTTGATGACTGGGCTTGTCCAGACATGGCTATAGCATATGTGACGATTGATGCATGTATTGCTAGGAACAGCATCGGGGTTCGATAGTTGGCACCGTATTACAACTGATGGTCTGTTTCGAGCAGGAATTTGTTGGGATCATATATGCAATTGGTGCAATGGCTTCAATGGTGGGTGTCCTGATCTATCACAAGACACTCAAAGACATTCAATTCAGAAACCTACTCTTTTTTGCTCAGCTCCTATACGGACATCCGGAATGCTCGATCTGATCTTCATTCTTCGATGGAACTTGGTGCTCAGAATTCCAGATTACTTCTTCGTTATCACGGAAGAATGTGTCTCGCGAGTTATAAGCAGAATCATCCGGTGGATTCTGATGGCTGGTTGTTAAACACAAGGCTTTTTTGAGAATTGTAAGGCACATTTTTGATTGCACATTTTTGCATTGATCAATTAGATGCTTTGATCTCCCGATATTTTGACAAAGAATTCAACTGTCAAATCAGATGATGAGGGCTTTGAACTTGTCCCGGTAATGTTTGAATCCAATAAAACACTAGAACTGAATTAAAAAATAACCTCACATTTTATTATGATTTATCCATACAAAAAAACAGTTTATCATTCTCTAAGCCACCTGTAGAAGCATGAACTGATGTTGAATTTGGATTTTGGAACCAGTTCATGTGCATGATGATGTGTACCACTGGGAAAGCAAAGCAAAGCAACTTTGTTATTTCAAGTTAATTTGAATGGTTACTTCTTGTATAAACTATCTTCCACTATCAACGCTGTGAATCAGAGATGCCAATTCGATGTTGTCGGGCTCCAGAGTTTCGCCCTCGTCGTCGGTACTCAACATGAAAGAATTGGGGTCACCTTTGGGTACCAAAAACAGCAGACATATTGGACAAACTCTCAGTATGTTTTGAATCAATATGACCAGCCAGAGATTGTCAAATTTCGTCCGAGTAACATTCAACACATGAAGCAGCAATCCACCTCCCCAGGAAGATGAAAGACCCCCAAAGTTATCGATCGACATTAGCAAAGCAAAGAAAGTGCCCTCAATACCAGAAGGGCAAAGCTTGGAACTGAGGACAAGGAGAGGCATCCATTTGAGCCGGGTTATCATTTGAGAGATGGCTTCACCGATCACAACGAAGAGATAATCAGGTATGCCGAATTTCAGATTCATTTGTTGCACCAACATCAAGTCTAGCATTCCTGCTAAACCGAATAGCAATTGTGTCCAGAGGAGCATGTCTCGCAAGGGCTGATTCTTCAACACATTTTGGTAAAGTATTGCCCCCAAGAGGGCACCAATCGCACCCATTGAGAAAATGTAGCCAACAGTCTCCTCCCAAGGGTATGCATTTAACAGTCCAACGTTCAATCGAACTATAGCTACTAATTCTTTCAGACCTTAGCTATCATGATTAATTTCTCAAATGCAAAGTGATCAGAAGGATTACT
This sequence comes from Hibiscus mutabilis, assembly GCA_019671005.1. Classification (NCBI taxonomy): domain Eukaryota; kingdom Viridiplantae; phylum Streptophyta; class Magnoliopsida; order Malvales; family Malvaceae; genus Hibiscus; species Hibiscus mutabilis. The sequence continues at coordinate 52,234,649 of CM033752.1, read as the reverse complement.
ACCCTAATGCAGAATCATATACCTTAGAGAAAGATGGACCCTCCTTAGCGTCTGTGTACCAATAAAACAATCCTTCATTTATGTTTAAGCTCACTGCCAAGGATAAATACATATATAAACATGGCCTCCAAACATCAGGGCCTTTCAAGGTTGTCCACATAGCTTTGGCGGCTTCTCGGAATTTCTGGTTTACCTGAGTCAGGAAGAGAATATTGAAAGTATGAAAATTAAAGCAATCAAGTCTTTAATACATGAGAGCCGAATAACACCTCACTATAGGCAAAGTTGGACACTTGGGGCTCGGAAAGAAGAATCCCAACTAGTGATACAAGTGCAGCGGGGAGAGTCAGCAATCCTGAACACCCCCTGTATGTACATTAGGCAGCAAAAAAAAAAACAATCACTTAACAAATGTAGATTTACTGATTTAGTGAAATTAAAAATGAAGAAGAAATGTTGCAGAATTTGACTGCAAAAATCAAACAGCAGGCAACCTTTGGACCGATCAGGTGTATAAAAACACCACTAATAGAGAACCCCAGTAATCCTCCAAAAGAGTAGCTCAAAGCACACAAGCTTTGCATGTCAGCTGCACGAGAAGGATGAATAATGCTGTTCTGTGCCACACAAGCATCAACGGTTACATCTGCTACGGCCACCGCCGTATTTCCTGCTGTTAATGTCATGATGGCAAATACCAGATGCATCTTACTTTTCAGTGATATGAAAAGCATTGAAACTACGCCGAGCACACCTGAGATTAACAATAACAAGTCAACAGGTGGAGAATCAGAAGACTACTCGGCAAATATAAAGCATTTTCTATCTCAGGACAATGAGATCCAGTTTATTGACGTATTTTTATACTCAAAGCACATGATTAGGATTCAGGATTATGCTGAACATTCAAAATATGAAAGCTGTATAATACATGATATGTATGCACCAGATACAAATGTAAGGACCCGGCAATAACTAAAGCAATTTTTCATAGGCAATGAAAGAAGAGCTCGAAATCGAAATGTGCCGTTTACCGGATAAAACTAAATAAGGCCTTCTTCGATACCCCATTAGTGGAAGAACATCTGTGAGAAGACCCCAAACAGGCTTGATAATCCAAGGGATGGAAGTAATCCCTGAATAAACCTGAGCCTCGGAAGGCTGCACCTTCTGAACATCCTTCATGTAATACTCGGTGCCGATGCGAGAAAGAGCCCCTCCGAACCCCTGATTTATCCCATAAATGGATACGACTCCGAATACGAAGCTCCAATGCATTTCCACTGCAAGCATCTTAAACCAATGTATTGGACCCCAAAAACAGTAACATAGTCCTTTGGGTTCATCATCTTCCTCCACAGCCTTCCTACAGGCTTCTATATTCTCTTCTTCCACCATATATATATAATCTAGCTTAGTAAAAATCAACAATGGCCTTGGTCAAACTCAGCTTGTTCATGTATATCCGATCAACAGCAACACCAGTTTCTATATTGGAAAACGAGTTGACCTATAAAAATGTTCCCTCAATCATGGATTCTCTGAACTTTCTTACACCCTTTTCATTAGTATCTTCAGGATGGCAAGACCAATCTATATGAACAAATGTAGGTCTCAAGCAGATGAGAGATTAGATCTTTTCCTAGATGGAAGTAGGTACTTTGGATACCAGATTTGACCAAACCCTGATCTGTTCATAAAAGATAAAGAGAACGGAACACAACAGAAAAGAAAAAAAAAATTATAGTTTAATTGGTAAGGTCTTAAGTTATCTCATTAACTTGTTTTTATTATCAGTGATGAGCCCCATAAAAGATGCTCAAGTAGCCAATTAGAAAACGTTATTATGCAACTTGGGTTAGTTTCGATGTGAATAGTAAATCTGGAATGAGTTTTCAAATCTGTAAAAATCTTTTCTCGCATTGAATTTCTATGTAATGTAAGAAAATATGTATTACCATGTGATTAACTGGCTGAAGTATAAAAGGTTTTATTTTTCAGACATGGCAAATCCTATTTGTCCCATGCGAGTTGGGACTTGGCATAGCATACCACTTTCTTTCTATCTTTCTTTATGCTCATATGCTATAAAAAGGCACCATGTCCAATGTTTCTGGATGTCGGGAAACAAAAAAAAAAAGGAAATAATATTATGTTGCACTAACAAATTACAGTTGTAAAGTAAAAAAAATTTCTTTAGAAGTGGATTTGATTATGGTTATGTATCATTAATTTAGGAATTTAATAATTTATTTAATTCATAAAATTTAATTTTAAACTCTTACACTCTAAACTCTAGACTAATATTTAACTTTTGAATTTAATTCACTTATAAAAGCTTTTGTTTCCACTATTAATATTGAATAATTTCTCATTTAAAAATAAATAATAAATAAAAATTAAAATGAAAGGCTACACTATTAAAGTGTAAAATGGATTGATAAGATTAAAAATTAAAAATGATAAGATCTTTAAGAAAAAGAGAGTGTTTAATCTCATACATCCATTTCACTCATCCAATAGTATAAAATTAAAAATAAGTAGATCTTATCACATATAAATTATTAAAATTAAATGAAAAAAGACAAAGTAGATCTTTTGAATTTTAAATTAGTATAAAATTAAAGGAAATTATTTTGATAAAAATAAGTGTCCAAACTTTCAAGTTTATAATTTTAAGTTAGGGGTTAGGGTTTTAGTTTAGGGTTTTAAGTTTAGGATTTTTTAGGTTAAAATTTTTTAAAATAACATAATATAAACGTGACATGTTTATTTATTCATTTTTAAAATTTAAGGTTTAAAATAATTTTTTATTATTTTTTTAGGTTTTTATAAAATTTAAAATTTTGCAATTTTTTAAAACAATCCTCAAATCCCTAAAATTTTCCAAAATTTAAAATACTAAAATTAATTGAGTTTTATATAATGTGGTCATTATATAAATATCGCTGATTTATGATTAACTTTTACCATGTAAAATTTAATGAAATGGATACATCATATATATATATACTATTTTGTAAAATAAATTTTTTAAAAATTTACCACTTTTAGGTGTTTTTTTTTTCAAAAATTGTTATTTTATACAAAATTATCACTAAAATTGATTAGTTTTTTCTTATTTTGGTCATAATCATGTTTTTTTAAAATTTTTGTTAATTTTAGCATTTATTTTTTTCCCTTTTTGGTCACTAAATTATTATTTTAAACACCTATTTTTTTAAAGGTGAAGCTTAAAATTTATGTTAATTTAAAATTAGTAATGATTTGGATGATAAAATAATAGTTATATAAAGAAGGTAAAGGGCAAATGAGGGTATCCAGATGTAAAGCAGCAGATGTGAAAATGTGGAGCCAGGGCAGCGCCTTGTTTGGTGAGAACTTAACGAATGTGTGGTTCTGAGAAGAGCAACCTTCCTGCAAGCAACACCCAGACTTCACGCTTCATAACAACTGCTCTCTTACTTTTCTAACACTTCCCCTCTTCTTCTTCTTGCTTCTGGAATCCAAAGATTACTATTACCAATACAAGTCTAAGCAACCATGGCTCTCTCTTTGACTCCATGTTTCCCTCGCACTACTCATCTCTCTCAGCCCCTTTCCACTTCAAAACTAACTAAACCAAACATAATCTCCGACAACCCATCATTGCTCGGTTTCAAACCAGCGAGCTTCAGAAACAACCAGACAAGATGCCATGCAGTGACTGATTTGAAGACTGCATCTTCTCTCGACCGGAACAAAGGAGAAGGTGATGATCATAAGGTTGTTATAGGTCCATCAAGCGAGGAGGATAGGGTCGTGGCGGATTATAATTGGACAGAGGAGTGGTACCCTCTTTACCTCACCAAGGATGTACCGGACGATGCTCCGCTTGGTCTCACTGTGTTCGATCAGCAGCTCGTCTTGTATAAAGATGGCAACGGCGAGCTTCACTGTTACCAAGATCGATGCCCCCACAGGTAAAATCTCTTGCCATTTTGCCCCCAATTGTGGAATCAGCTGATTTCTATAACACTCCTGCATGTAATTGATTCAATAAAACCTGGTTAGTGTGAACTATGAAATACCATGTGTAAGTTTGCACTTAGGCATTGGACCTGCTTGAGTTGAAAACTTGAGCTTCATATTAAAAAGATTCTACTTGTTTTAAGGTTGGCCAAGCTATCTGAAGGTCAGCTGGTCGATGGTAGACTTGAATGCCTGTACCATGGTTGGCAATTTGAAGGCAATGGAAAATGTGTTAAGATACCTCAGGTATGCATCTACTTACATTTTTATTTAATTCATTAGAATGCATTAATTTTTGATGTTATCATGATTCATCCATGTTGACAAGACTTTTATCACAACAGCTTCCAGCTGATGCCAAAATTCCTCGGTCAGCTTGCCTTAAAACATACGAGGTGAAAGAGTCCCAAGGAGTTGTATGGGTATGGATGTCACAGACGACTCCACCAAACCCTGAAAAGCTACCGTGGTTCGAGAATTTCACCCGACCAGGGTTTCAAGATACTTCAACTATCCATGAGCTTCCATATGATCACTCCATTCTCCTTGAGAACCTCATGGATCCTGCACATATCCCTATCTCTCATGATAGAACTGATTGGACTGCTAAAAGGGAAGATGCTCAGCCATTGCTTTTCGAGGTTACAGAACGTACGGATAGGGGATTTGCTGGTTGGTGGGGTAAAGAAAAAGATGGATCGATGCCCAACTTCTTACGGTTTGGTGCACCGTGTGTTCTTCAGAATAACAGAGAACTTGTCGATAAAGATGGAGAAAAACACTATTTTTCAGGTCTCTTCCTTTGTAGGCCAACCGGACAAGGGAAGTCTATGCTTATTGTTAGGTTTGGAGGAACAAAAAGATCTCCATTGGCAAAGATTTTCCCCAAATGGTATTTCCATCAGAATGCAAGCAAGGTCTTCGAGCAAGATATGGGATTTCTGTCATCCCAGAATGAGGTACTCATGAAAGAAAAGGTTCCTACAAAAGAGTTGTACCTTAATTTGAAGTCCTCTGATACTTGGGTTGCTGAATACAGGAAGTGGATGGATAAAGTTGGGCATGGAATGCCTTACCATTTCGGTCACAGCACCATATCTCCACCTAAACTACCTGCTGTGGTAGAACATGCACCGGCTGGGCTTGTTGCGGGAGTTTCAGCATCTTTGCCGGCTAAAGGTGGGATTGGAACAATGCATGCTCCGAATTTGGCTAACCGATATTTTCGCCATGTAATTCATTGCAAGGGTTGCAGTAGCGTAGTGAAAGCTTTTACTGCTTGGAAAAATAGGCTTAGTGCAGCAGCTGCAGTGCTCACTGCTTTGGCAATTCTAGCATCCAGCAAACAGTGGAAGACCTTTCTCCTCGTGTCTGCAACATTGTGCTTGGGTGGAGTCTATGCATGCTCCACTGCCGTGGCAATGAACACAACAAACTTCATAAGAGTACATAGGAGATTGTGATTTTGAAACCAGCATGTACCGACTCTTGTGACATATCGTCCTCTTAATCTCGGAGACAATTGCATACGTCCATATATTTATAAGATGTAAGTGTTGATTTTTCTTCTGATTGCTTCCAAATCCTATGGTTTCTTATTTTCCTTTCATTTTCCAGAGGACAGAAAAACAAACTAGACTCTTTACAGCTGGTGTGATTATATTCCATATCTGTATACCTGTCAACTACAAAATTTGAATATAAACACCAAAAGAAAAATGAAAATTCCAAACAACACAAAACTGAACTTGTGTGAGGCAAAATTGAATCATTCTCTTCTCATATATAAACACAAAACTCAACTTGTGTCGGGCAAAATTGAAGCATTCTCATATGTAGAAAAGAATATTGAAAAATAGCAAATCTAATTAGCCAAACTTCACTCTAATGTATGAAGCTAAGTAAACTGTACTCGAGGAATAAGCCATTCTCTTATGAGATGCATCAATCGTTCGTGGGATTCAAGACATGTATTCCAACTGGCTGGCTACTGTAGTCCAACATTGGAGCTGAAAGACAATGGTGGCTCTTCTGAGTAGAGTAGTTTACGAGCTCCGGGCGTACCAGATGACGGCATATGAGATGAACTTCTCTTACAGTTGGTGGAATCTGGAAATTTTGGTAATCCAGGACTAGCATCAGCATCGATGTTGGAACTCCACATCAGATTCAACTTCATTTAGCGCCTAAAACAGGCAGAAAAGTATTCAGTCAAAAAGAGGAAAACATGCTAACATGAAAGCTCAATGGTAGAAGAATGACTAGTAAAGTTGATATGCTAGACGCTGTACTTCAATTTAAAAACTAAACACAATAGTAAAAGAATATGCTGCCCAGTAGCAGCGACATATAAACACATTTCCCTCGATGATAAACAAATTAAAGTAACTACAAACCTTAACAGCTTCCCTCAAAACGCGTACAAGTTCTTTCGCATGCTTTCTTCTCGCAACAGTCTCTTCCTTCTCCTGGAACAGCTCTTCAAAAAGGTTCTCTCTGTGTATTCCAAAAGTTCAGACTTTAGTAACTTGAGCAACATGCATACTACATACAGACATCCCCACAACGATAACAGTGGAAAGGAGGACAAAAGAGAAAACTAAGTTCATATAAGTGAAAGAATTGTGCATTAATTATTACTGCAAAAAAAAAAAAAACATTATCCTATTCTGTTTGTATACATTTTATTCCTTTTATGATTTGTAACACAATATTTGGGAAATTAGAACATGAATACCTCCATGACTAACATTGTTTCAAGAGCTCATATTGGAAAATAATGCCAGCCACAGCTACTGGGTGCCAAATAAACAGTTTTTTTCTTCCATTTACCCATTCCGCAAATTGAAAACTAAAACATGATGTATTTTAAAACACCATCAACCAAAAGCAGGAGGCATACCGGTGCAATTTTTATAAAAGTGTCATGAAGGTTTCTTTTTGTATTATTGACCTGAATATTGAAAAAAAGGAGGAAACACATTTTAGATTCATCAGAATAAAAGTTCAAATTTGACCAACAGGAGACTAAAAGGAAACAGTATTACCAGAAAACACATTATAGCCTTTGGCACTGAGTCTTGAATGTTCTTCCGGACTATATCAAAGTAAGATTTCACAAGTAATTTGGTGACAACTATTTCTGTAGCTTCAATGTCCGACATTTCAAGCGGCCTTAAGATTGGGGGAGGCTGAGATAACCAACGGTAAACATGAAGGAAGTGAATTTAGGACAGGTAAGATAGTTTGCTATTAAAGAAAAACAAAGCAATCTCCACTTTCTCACACAGAAACACATGGCTTAGAATGTTTACCTCTCTCAGTTGGATTGTTGATGACATATGCTCTACCAGATGATAATCTTCAGGAGATTCAGTAGCTGCTGGCCCTCTAGACGATACCTTGCTCCTAAATATTGAAGAAATGCCCCACTTGCTTGTGGATGAACTGCCACCTAAATAACAGTTACCTAAGTTGATGTTTATAAATAAACGGCTTTATAAAACTGTTTACACAAAGGCCTATGAGTATCATCTATACCCATGTAATAAACTTGCTTAGAAGATTCAGAAATAATGATAACTTTTTTCTGCAACTATAAAACTGTTCCAATTTTCTGAATTGATAAATTTGGACCCCCGGGTCCCTTGTTCTTGGAGATGCAAATACCATATTAATGAGTTTTTGTTTGCAGTACATAACACAGAGTAGTGCAACAGTCTCTATATGAATAAGACATTTCAACAGAATGCAGTACAATATACACCTATCTCATACTATATCTTCTGCTAAATGGAATGTTGTCATACAAATCATACAAATCTTGAATTGCAGTGTGCTCTTGATACACCAAAACGTTCTGACCCACATCAATCACAAATACACAAAGAAGGAATTTCACTTTTTTTTTTTCAAAATGTAAAAGAAAGGGAATCATTCTTTCAGCCATTGCATTTCCCTTATGATAAAAAGATCAGTTAATCGGTCATACAAGTATCATGTGAAAAAGAAAAGAAAAATAAATGAGAGACAAACAAACTTGGACTGGCCTTCGGTTAAGAGTAAATTACCAGCTAATACAGGTCGCTCATTATCTGACTGAGGACTATTTCCCTGCCACATCCTACTTCTAATCTCATCCATCATAGATTAGGTGGTTAAAAAATATAGAAATGCAAAATAAGCATGAGTTATTTTTAAAAAATAAATGATTATTTCATATTTTTCATAATTAAAAGACATAAAACTAAAGTTCTTTGTAGTCGGGGGACCAAGAAGTTAGTTTACCCAATAAGTCAATAACAAAATACTAAAATCCAGCCGTCATGATTCATGAGATCACATCGCCCTAGCAGCCCAAGCCAAATACGAAATCAAGAAACACTAACAGAAAATAAAAAAGAAAATAATAAAGAAAGATGGAGAAAGGCAAAGGAGTAATGGGGTCCGGCCGAAGATGGGCCGTTGATTTCTCCGATAATTCCACCGCTCCTTCATCCCGTGATATCCTCGATCCCCCCGGCTTCACTCGTGCATCTGTAGATCAGGTTTCCCTTCCCTTTTTGTTTTATTTTTCTTAAATAAATGCATTAACTTTCAATTTTTATTAGGTTTCATTTTGTATTTTGGCAGGACGATTCGACTGTGAGTCGCCAAAAGAAGGATGCTGAATCCAACTGGAAAGCTCAGGTACCTTTTTTATAAAAAATCCTTACCTTTTGTTTTAATTTTCCCGATACGAGAAAAAGTAAGGAGATGCTTTACTAACGATTGAAATTGATTTTCTTTTGGATCTTAAAGACTTGAAGTTTTCAAATTTGTTGTGATTTAACTATGAACGTTGATGAAAATCAATGGATTTAAGTGAGAAATTTCCATTGCAAGTCATGAATAAGCATAATGGATGTTTAGGCTAATAAATTCAGATTGAGTTTCAGCATCTGGGGCTTTTCTAGTTATTGTAGGGGCTTTGTTAGTAGATGTGATTGCCTGACAATTCACTAAAGGGTATATTGATAATTGTTTCTCTATTACTGGTCCCCTGTTTACTATATTTATGGACGATGCTTTCTTCTCTCCGTGCATGATTGAGAGTTGTTATTTGGTTTAGGTCTAGTGATTGTCTGATGCACATATGAAATACTATTTGAAGGCAAGATTTGAGTATATCACAGTATCACACTAACCTTTTAGCTGGTTTAGGTGTTCCTTTAGGTAAGAGTTCAGTTTTTGCTGTTAGTTTCATTAGGTAAGAGCAGACATACGTTAGTATAAGATGTAACCAATCAAAATCTGTTATTTAAGATGATGTTTCTTTTACTGTTGAACAGAAAGCTTGGGAAGTGGCACAAGCACCATTCAAGAATTTGCTAATGATGGGCTTCATGATGTGGATGGCCGGAAATACAGTGCATCTCTTTAGCATTGGTATCACTTTTTCTGCACTTTGGCAGCCTATCAGTGCTCTTCAAGGTGTTGGGAAGGGTATGTGGCCTCTTACTACTAGTTTTTCTCTTATCCTGTATTATTACCTTATTGTTGCCTTTCCCTGTGTTCTTTGTTCTTCGCGATTTGCTCTATTTAGTTTTGAGTGGTTCAATTGTCAAAAGAGGAGAGAATAAGGTGGGTAAGAATAAAAGATACCCTAACCGAAAATGAAATAGTTAACCCATTATAATTATATGGTACTAATTAATGCCACATAAGCATTTGGAAGAAACCTATCGAGTATGCTTCTATAGAGCTTCATTGTTTTTGCACCATATAGTCAATTTTCTTCTTGAAAAGTGTATAAGATGCATAAGAAAGACAATAAAAAAATGTTATTTGCCAAAATGCCACCTAAGGCTTGGGATGTTTTGGTCTGCAATTTCCATTACTAAGTTGAGTCATCCAAATTTCACTTTGATTTTGCAGTTTTTGAGCCTTATAAAGACAGTAAAGTAGAACTTCTTGGCCCTAAGTTGCTTTTCATTGCCCTTAATTTGGGTGGTTTAGCACTTGGTGTTTGGAAGGTGAGCTGCACTTTCCTTTTCTTAAAGTTCCTAAAGATTTTCCCATTTTAAGATTATTGAACAGAAGGGAACAAAACACGAGCCATCCAATATTGTGCATTTTGTTTTATTTTTGTTTTGGCAGCTTAACACTTTGGGGCTTCTTCCAACACATGCATCGGACTGGGTGTCATCCTTACCCCCTGCTCAGGTTTATCAGTTTTTCCTTTTCCCTTTGTGCAAAGTTTATGTTCAGTTCTTTTTCCTGTGGAATAATGAATATTTTCATCTAATCATGCAACATGATGTGTTACTGGTTTTAGCAGATAAGCCATTTTATGCTACGGCTGTGGTGTTATACGGAGCCTTTTTTAATTAACTCTAGCTTTAAATTGGTAAAATTTTCAGGAGGTAGAGTATTCGGGTGGAGGCATTCCTCTATAATGACGTGTTTGTTCATCTTTGGTTCTGTGATCAATTTCTGGAGGCGGTGAGTGGACTTGAGGAAAGCTAGTGGAACATAAGACGTTTTGTGCTGTTTTGTTTTGAAGATGGAGAACACCGCAGAATTTTTTTCTTAAATTTTATGGAACATGTAGCTGTAGTGTGGCATGACATGACATGATTACGAACATAGGTTTATTTTATTTTTGTGACTTGAGAATGGATTAACATAAAAAAATCTAAAATTATGTTTGAGGCAATATTTTTCTTATTATCGGGAAATTTTTTTGATTTTGTTACCATAATAGTGAAGTTTTTAAATTTCATAAATGAGATTAAAAAGTTGTCTCATTTTCTTTATTTGCAAAATCCAAAAAGTCGATAACTGCTTTGATGTGAATATGACTCCCCATGAACTCGGTCAATTCAACAGCTGCGACTCATCAAGGCCCATAAATGCTGCAGCCAAACTTTCAGTTGCATATTTGTTGGATAGTTTATTATTAGTATCTAATCCCTGGGAATTCATTGAGTTTCAGCTCGGGCAATTATCTATTATTAGTTGCTGCATGGTATTAGTACTGATAGGCAATGAACAAAAAAATGTGGTATTGGTAGGTAATCCATGATGCAGACAGAATACAATAGTAGAATATTAATTCTTCAGAGTTTTTTTCGAACTTTATTACTTTCGGTGGAAACCTACAAACTATTATAGTCTTATTATTTTGAAGGGAAAAAAAATCAAATAATCCCTTTTTAAGTTATTTTAATTTTATGCTGTCATCTATTTTATTATGATAATCTTGAAACTAGTTAGTACCATGAATTAATGAAGACACCGGTTCAGGTTAGAATTGAAGGTTCTTAAATGTTTCATGTGAAGGAGCTTGGTCAAGCGCAACTAAATGCATGACTTAACCCATCTACCCCTCTGACAGAAGAAGCTAAACCCCATAAATGCAGCTTTAATTATAGCATAATTCATGGGGGCATGACGAGCTTTTGCGTGTTGAATCATGAATGCCTGTCAATTAGTTTGTGTATAAAATTATAAACCAAAGGCCACTACCAGTTTTGCACTTATTCTTCACAATCAGGGTCTCAATTGAGTCGAAATTTTCTATCTTTTCCCCACCACCTAATCTCTGCAATCTTCTCATTCTTGTTTTCTTCTCTTTTGCCCCCTCTCCTTCACTCGGTCGCCTCTCTTTCAACTTCTATGCAACATCATGTCCCGCTGCGGAGTTGATGGTGAGCAACACAGTAAGATCAGCTTCAACCAATGATCCGACCATCCCCGGGAAACTACTGCGCCTGTTGTTCCATGACTGTTTTGTGGAGGTCAGTCCAATGGTGGTGATTCAATTAAACACCTTCTCCCCTTCAAAGTTGCTTGATGTATTTTTTTTTTTTAATCATGTATCATGTAGGGTTGTGATGCATCAGTACTATTACAAGGAAATGGGACAGAGCGAAGCGATCTTTCAAATACCTCTCTCGGAGGATTCTCAGTCATCGATTCGGCCAAAAGGGTGCTCGAAATCTTCTGTCCTGGAACTGTTTCTTGTGCTGATATTATTGCTTTGGCTGCAAGAGATGCAGTTGCAATTGTAAAAAAAAAAATTTCTAGTCCTCATTTTCATGTTCTTACCATATCTGCAATCATCTTCAGTTGTGGGATTAGATTAACCATAGTGATCCTGGAACAGGCTGGTGGACCGGCATTTCAGATTCCAACTGGGAGAAGAGATGGAAGAATATCAAACTCTGCAAATGTCAGGCCCAATATCGTAGATACAAGCTTCACCATGGATGAAATGATAAAGCTCTTCAATTCCAAAGGCTTATCTCTTGATGATCTTGTCACACTATCAGGTATTCAAAAACATAAAATCAAATCTTAATTTCCATAAATTCAGGGTTTAATGTGTTCATATTTCGGCTTCACAGGTGCACATACCATAGGCCTAGCTCATTGCAGTGCATTCAGCGACCGATTCCAACAAGACTCCAAGGGAAACCTCACACTGATTGACACATCTCTAGACATTACCTACGCACAAGAGCTCATCAAAAAGTGTCCAGCAGGTGGAAGTAGCACGTCCATCACTGTCGGCAACGATCCCGTGACGTCTTTCGTATTCGATAATCAGTATTATAGCAACCTATTGGCCCACAAAGGGTTGTTTCAGTCGGATTCTGTTCTTGTAGAGGATGGAAGAACAAGGAAACAAGTGGAGGAGTTTGCAAATAGTGAGGAAAGTTTTTTCAATAGTTGGGGAGATTCATTCTTGAAGCTCACTACCATTGAAGTGAAGACAGATAATGAAGGGGAAATCCGGCACTCTTGTTCCTTTACTAATTAATGGGTTAAGACGGCATGAATTGTATCATATGAATGGCCCTTGATTATTTATATGTATTAGACTATTTTAATGTTCAGAAAAATATTGCATGCACTAGTAGTGAAATTTTTTTCTATAAGTGAGTTTAATTTAGGATTTAGGGGTTAATTTAGAGTTTAAGTTTTAAAATTTTAAGGTTAAAGATTTTAATTTTAATTTTTAAGATAAATATATAAATTTAGACATGTTTTTAAATTTTTTTATTTATTAATATGATATAAACTTTTGAAATTTTTTTCATTTAGGCCCCCACCCATAATTCTTAAAATAACTTTTAATGTTTTATTATGTCAGTTCCTTTACTTTTTGTAAATTTTTTTAACAAATCTTAAATTTAATCTTAATTGGACACTATATTTTAAATAAAATGATTTTAGAGAAAGAAATTTTAATTTAAGCCTCTATTTTTTTTTTAACCAATTGTTTGTTTTCTTCAGAGAACACAACTATGGTTTAAAATTAGAATATTCGATATGTTTCCCTCTAATTATAACTCTTTGTACTTTTGAAATGTAGTCCTCTATTTTTAATTAGAATTTGTTAATAGCAACTAGTGGGATAATGGCCTCAAAAAAAATTGAAAAATTAAAATTTGGTTCTTTAAATTTTTTAAAAGTTTTAATCTAATCCTCTAAAAATTTTTAATTATTCTTATTAAACTTCAAAATTCACCTCCAATAATTTTTAAAATTTTTCATCAAGTCTCTCAAAAGTATTAAAAATTTTAGTTAGACACCATTTTTTTTTTGAAAAACATAATTTAAACCTTTTAAAAAATTAAAAAATTTTAATTTGAAGCCTTTAATTTTTTTTTTTTTGAAAATTTTATGTTGTCACGGGATCCCACTATGGAAGAAGGGAGAAACATTTTTAGGTCAACCTTTGTTATTGGAAATATGCTAGCAAAGTAATGGCAAAGGGCCAAGGACATGATCATAGTAAACTTTTAATATTTAAACCCGTTTATGGAGGAGAAGAGGTGAGAAAATACTTGGGGGAAAAGAGGTAGGATAAAAAATGTCTGCAATTTACTTTTGGTTGGTGAATTTAAGATATAAAACAGACCACTCATCCACTTCCATATTGAAAAAGAACGATAGCAGTATCAGATACCGGCATGGAGGTTAATGCCATTGATGGAGCTTTTCTTGACGTGATTGTGCTGAGGCCTGAGGCAGCCACTAACTATTGTTTGTCCTGTTTTAAGTCTGAAAAGTAACAATATTAAAAAAATGGACCCAATTTAAAAGTTAGAAAATGAAAAGTTGAGAAATTATATGATGATAAGTGGTTACCCCATCAAGCTCTCACTTGCAGTGGGGACATAAGAAATGAAAAGTTGAAAATTTTTAGACATAGCTTTCAATTTCAATCACCAGCCAATACAAGATCCAACGTTGGTTGAGTTACGGCCAAACGGGGTTCCAATCATCAAAACACATCACCACCTAAAGATCCCAACTGTATTTAATGAATGAATTGGCCGCTACCAAAACTAGTTTTCAATCACATAATTGAGGACTCATTTGTTTAGTGTTCATACAATATAACTGAGAGACCCTACTGCTTGCATTTCTTAGTAGGCATTGACAATGATGTCCATAAAGTTTGAAAAGATTCCTGGAATTTCCAAAGCAACTACTCTACAAGTAATGATCCCTATAATGGTTTATGAGATAGTCATTAAACTATTGATTTGATTATATTTTGATTGTTAAATTATAAATTTTGTCAATTAGATCATCAAACCTTTAAAATGGTTCTTAATCAAGTCATTTATATTGACAACGTGACAATTAAGTAAATTCATATAATTATATATTTAGTCCTTATTATTTACACATTATATCAATTTGATCTTAATTTTAGTTTAATTTAATAAATTTAACCCACCAATCAGATGATGACATTTAATAAATGTTGACGTGTCACCATCTGATTGGGTTTTTTCTTAAAGTATTGTTGGAATCAATCACTAAATGTATAATTATACAAATTTACTTAATTATCACGTCATCATTTCTGCCGTAAGTTAACAATCAGTGGTTGGCTTGATTAAAATCATTTTAAAAGTTTAGTAGTTTAATTGACCAAATTTATAGTTCAATGATCAAAATATAATTAGATGAATAGAATAATAATAATAATAATAATAATAATAATAATAATTCAATGTGTGTATCAAAATATAGTTTAAGGATTAAATTAAGAAATTAAAATATTCTACATTAGTTTTTATGTACACTTTTAACAAAAAATTTAAAGACCAAAACGAAAACTTTAAATATAGCACAGGGTCGATTCACTTCACTAATTAAGATAACTGAAATTTATATATGAAAAGAGTAAAAAGTTCTATAAAAGTAATTAAAATGTCCTCTAATCAAATTAAATGAGCTGAAGGATAATTTTGACGCACCCCGCGGTTTCAGTTCCCAGTAGTAGAAGAAGAAATTGAAACATAACAATAAGGGAAAAGTACATATTTAGTACATCAATTATGTTTGTGTTATTGTTTTAGTATCTATCTATTATTTTTGGTAAAATAGTACCTAACGTTACGTTTTTGTTCTATTTTGGTACCCGACCGTTAAAACCTAAAGGATATGATGATGTGGCTTGGTCTAATCACATTTTTAGTTCAAAACTCTTATATATATTATCATTTTAGTCCAAAAACTATCAATTTAAAACATCATATTAATTTTGATTGAATTTTGTCTCATCTCCTTCCCACCTCTCGTATTCTCGTTGGTATCTCGATCGTGGATTTTGGGTCCTCCAATGGATCCTGTATTAGCCCCCCTACAAATCCTACAATTTTTTGTCCCTATCATAGTTTTTAAATTCCAAAACCCTAAAAAATATTCGACTGGAAGAAGAAGAAATATGAGAAATTTACAATTATAATCTAAAATTAAAATAATGTTTAAATTTATAAAAGGATAAACTATATCAGCAGTCATCAAACTATTGTTTCTTTCCGGTTTTGGCCATCGAACTAATTTTTTTAGCAAAATCGTCACTAGCGTTACATGTTTTTCCTATTTTGGTCACTGACCGTTAAGTTTATGTTAAATTTTAATGGAAATAGTTATATTGCATGGTATAATAACAATTTCAGTCCCAAAACATATATGTTTCATCAATTTGGTCCTCGTTTTTTAGAGCTTAACGTATTTTTTAACCTTTTTTTTTAATAATTTGGTCTTTTATATTGCTAAACACAATTGAACCCTCCAATCCAGCAATTATGGTGTCATTTTTTTCCAAATTCTTGAAAAATGGGTAAGTTTTCATAGTTATAATAAAATCTTATGCATTTTTTAACTCAAGATAAAAAAAACTGAAACTGAAATAAAAAAATCAAACTATAAAAACTACATCGGACCTAACAGTCCATGGCTACTGCCATTAATCCTTTACTTCCCCGTTCTCCTCCCCTCAAACATAACATTTCCTCTTCAACACCATGGATTTCATGCAAACCCATCTCAAATTTAACCCCAACTCTGTCTATTTCCCATTTCACTCGAAAAAAGGACAGTTTGCACCCTATGTTTCCTTAAGTCCTTTTGGAAATTTTGACCTCTCCTTGTATAGTGATGAGGATGGTAAGGAACTGAATTTCATTAATAAACTTTGTTCCATACTAAGATTTTGTGATATTTCCATGTTTTTGCTCCCGCTTTTTAGCTCGATCTTGAGTTAAAAAAATGCTCAAGATCTCATCATAGTTATATAAACTTACCCAGATTTATGAATTTAAAAAAAACGGAGTATGAAATTGTTGAATTGGAGTGTTCAATTGTGTTTAACAATATATAAGTAGACAACTTCGTCTAGTTCTCCAGCACTAACATCGGAAATCCATGCATCCGAAACTGTTTCCTAACACATTCCGCTTGACTAGAGCCTCCAAGTATGGTTTCGAAGTGAAAGATGGTCGAAGGTTCTCATCGGAGAAGTCGACGATAAATAGAGCGACGATATGATTTCTAAGTGGTGGATATGGTTATTTTTAGGGAAATGAAAGTGAGAGGACTAAATTATAATTTTTTTAAAAAAAGTTAAATTCTAAAAAATAAAGACCAAGTTGATGAAATGTATATGCTTTGGTACTAAAATTATTATTATGCCATGTAATGTCACCAGCTCCGCTAGAACTTAATAAAAACTTAACGGTCAGTAACCAAAATAGGAAAATTTTGTATTAGTGGCTATTTTGCCAAAAAAATTAGTTCGGTGACCAAAATAGGAAAGAAGTAATGGTTCGGTGACTACTGGTGTAGTTTACCCTTGATAAAATTTTAGACTAAATTGATAGATTGTATAAGTTTTTGAACTAAAACTGTTATTAACCCAAATCACATCACCTTTTTCGTTAATTTTAAAGGGTAGAGGTAACAAAACAGAACGAAAATGTAACGTTAAATATCATTTTGTCAAAAATAATAATTGAGATACTAAAATAATAACGCGGACATAATTAGAATACTAAATATGTAGTTTTCCTAATAATTAGACGAAGAAAAAGTTGCATGATTTTCTATGGAGTTGCGCGATTAATGGCAGTAGAACCGACACTTATTAAATTGCCTATTTTAAATATGAATTAGTTATGAATCAGTTAGACGGCGAACTCCATATATTGCTAGAAATTCTCCCTTGTTCATCAAAACTTAGAAAGCATACAACTCGTGTAATAAAAATAATGAAATGAGCCATGACATCCAACTTAATGAAATTAATGAAATACCAAAAAGCTCCTTTTTATATAGAAAGCATCCAAAAAGATCTTAATTGGCCATTCTTAGTTTGAGTAAACAAATCATTTAATATTCAGACGTATTAGCATTTAAGAGATTGTTATATCATCTGGAATTTCATTTAAGAAGCAAAATTAGCGATGCGCTCAAGATTTCCGATTAGTTTTAAAAATGATTTGATCCTACAAAGTCTTAATTTTTAAATAAAATTATTGTTTTCAAAAATATTTTAAGGTAGAGTTTGATTTTCTTTTGATGAGATATAGTCGAATTTGTGTTGAAGGTGAAAATACTTTATCCTATCCTATCAAAATAATAGTTTAATTTTATTATAAATATTTAAATATAATTATTATAATACATTATATATATATTTAATTATCTTCTTATTTTGTTTAATAAAAATAAAATAATTATTATAATATTTTTTTATATTTGTATTTTTTAAAATTAACTACCTACTTTACCAAATAGTAATAAAAATAATAATTGTTTATTAATGTCGGACTAAATCCGGTCAGGTCTAAATTTTTACTCTAAAACTCGAATTGAATTCAAATCGGATGAATCATCATAAAAATGTTAAATCGGGTCAAATTCGAATAAAAACATTAAAATTTTGAATCGGAAGTGGACTAACAAAAAAACCAGACCCATGACTATATCTAGTTAATGTGAAGAGAGCCGCTGGTATCTTCTTCTTACTCAATGCATGAGAGAAACAATGCACGACAATTTAATAACGATATGTAATTAGTGTTCAGTGAAGATTCAAATATTAATAACAAGAAAGAAATGTGTTAAACATTTAAATCCAATCCATCCGTGTTCAGTTTAAGAAACTGTAGCTTTTTTTCCTTCTACAAAAATCAGAGCTCATCGTATCATCTACAAACCCATCAATCTCCTCCAAAAAAGGACCCGGATTCTCGTAACGTGAAAGGAAAAACAAAAAAGAATGAATGAATGAATGGAGTTTAGAAAATTAAAAAAAATGGTTTTAAGATTAACCTCCGTCGCATCATTTGTAATTATCATCGCCACCCCGGACTTAAGTATTCCGATTCCATTGCCTGCCGTTGTTTGAATCGATGGCGTTACGACATTAACCTCCGTTGCATAATTTGTCATTATCGTCGCCATCATCGGATTCATGGGGACTAACCTTAGAGCTTCCCATTCCAAGGCAGCCCGCCGTTGTCTGAATCGGTGGCGTACCTGCGTCAATCTCAGTCGCAGACGACATTTCCATCTTACAAACCCTAACAGCGCCGATTAATTTTTCCGGTAACTCATCCTCGGTCTGTCCTTCCACCACAAATCCCATATCGATTACTACGCTCGTCGCGTATCCCAATGCGAGGTGTAAAATCGCGTTGGCAATCGCCGAGCTGGCAATGTCAACGTCGATTTCCAAGTAATTAGCTCCTCTGTGATAATTACACGTCAAAGCTTTACCGATCAAGCACGCCGAATAGTTGCCCACCGATTTTTTGACGACCCACGGCCCCTCAACAATCTTGTTAACCATCTTGAACCGTTGGTTCCTGTAAGCATCGTCGCCATGGACGAACTGGTAAAATAACGTATCGGGAGGGATAGGATCCTCTGTGGCAAAATAAAAAACAGCGCTATAATTATCCTTACTCGGGACCTGGATATTGACGGCAAAAACGAAGGATTTCATAGATTCGCCTTCGGATTGAGCTTTTTTCAGGGCTTGAGAAATACGGTTATCGGGACGGGCGAGTACGTTTTCGAGCTTGGAATTGGACTTGAGCCAGTCCATACCGATGGGGGAGAGTAAGTAATCGCCGGCGGGGCATTTTTGACGTTTGGTCAGATAGGCTTTAGAACGGAGAGAGAAGAGATCACCTGGGGAGAAGCCCAACCGTTGGTTCCGTTATCAAGGTCCACTTGTGGAAGGGCCCCACCGCCGATAGACTCGATCATCCAATCGGGAATGGTTGTACTGTCAGCCGTTGATCGGGATCTAGGGTATTCGGTGGCGGATTCCTCATCGGAGCCCTCGAGATTTTGGGCAATCGGGCACATTTTCATTTCTTTTCTATTTTTAAAGAAAGAACTCTTCTTCTCGCCGTCCTTTCACCCGCCTTTTTAATAGGAAGACAGAAATGAGGCAGAGATCAAAAAGGTTGTTTTGATTTGTTGTTGTTGTTGTAAAGTAAGGAGGGGGAGGGGGAGGGGAGTGGCGTGATAAAATGTTGGAGAGAAACTGCCCCTGGATTTCCCCCGAAACTACGATAGTGCCACACTATTTATTACGGGGCAGGGAACCTATGATTTCTAATGAATCCTAATGATAATTTTATAATAATCCTTGAATTTATAGAGTAATTAAAACACCGTAATTTTAGTCCTTCTGCAACTCCACCAGAAACGATCCACAAATGAGAGAAAATCAAGAGACGAAAATTATTTACTATTAATTAAAATAATTGGCAATTCCCATCTTTTTTTGGATAATTAATTCCCAATTTTATTATACTTAACTATTTGCGTAGTTTATTCATAAAAAGTGGGCTTGTTCCATTGGGCCTCCAATGATGGCCCAAGCGATAATCCAGCCGAATCTAAATCCATTAAAACGAGAGTGGGCTCTCCTTTTCTTGCAGTCTGATCCATTTTTTTTTATAGAAACTAGAAAAGAGAATCTATAGAGAGATAGGCATATAAGGTGCCAAAATTTCCCCAGTCGGAAACAAAATTTGTTCGCAGGCCATAATCACACGGTTCCTTCAATGACTCATTTTCACAAACGAATGGTGTTCACTGGTTAAAGCTTACGATGGGTGCCTGACCTCTTTTGCACTTCTTTCTATGATTGGCTCAATGGGGAATGCATTTGCCGCTTTCAACCGTCATCGCCTTCTCTTCACCGGTAAGTGGTACCATTCTTTTTATTTTTATTTTATCCACTATTTATTCCGTCTACATCGTGTAGACAATAAGTCGATTTGCAATCTGTTCCGAGCTTAATTTCATTTGATACTGGTATTACTGTAGTATTTTTTGTTTTGGGGAAAAATAATTGTGAAACTCCTATTATAGCATCAAGTTGGGCATTTTTGGAACTTCCCTCTAGTCTGATATTTGTTTGGATCGTTTATCTTTTCTAACTGGAATAAAGAGGACAGATTGTTCTGTTTATTTAGTTATATATTATTTCAATTTGTCTTTTCGACATTTGTGGGATGTAATTTTACGTTTACCTTAGTTCAACTTTACCTGTTGCAGCAGCACACTATGATAGACCTGTTGGAACTATCTTGCGTCGTTCTATTTCTCTGCAAGTTCAGATGAAAATTGGAACTGCAAGGACACCGGATACTAGGCACCCATCATACTTGTTGCAACGAAATGTGTAAGTGCATGGATATTTACCACTTATTTTGATACCTGGAATTGCATTCAGTTAGTGCCAATAATTAAGTAAATTGGTTTTGTGTGAATGTGGGGCTTCTTTAGCACTAACACTGTAAAGTCTTTTGTGCAGGTTTTTAAGGGTTTTTCAGTGTGCACAGGGAGAGGCTTTCTGCCCAGTATGCAAAGTTGAGGAAAGAATCACTGGAAAGTGAATTCGGGCATACAGTTGTAACACACAGCTCAAAAAGTGTCTCTGCTGTCTACAGATTTGGTCCATTTTTGGCTTTTATAGAGCATCAATCGTTTCTTGGTATTAAAGTTGACCATTTGGCAATTCTTTTTTAGTGACATTAAAGATCGTGCTGCCAAGGTATTATATGAATTAGATTCTTAAACTTGTTATGCACTATATATGGAGCATGTTAAAATAATGGACCCTCGACGTAGTTTGGCTAACTTTATGCTAAAAGATTACATGTTTTAAAGTTGCAATTTCATGTTATTTAAACATGGGCTTTGTTAAAACTATTGTATCTTTCTATGAATAAGCCTTCTCTATCTTTTGGACAGTGCAAACTTACTGCAATTTTTACACAATTCCAGTTTCGGGAGACACTAATTCGCTTGGTCCTTTCTACGTTAAGGCAAGCTACTTTATCTTTGCTTTATCATTTTCTGTATAACTTCTTTATTAGGTCGCTTATTGGGCTTTGTTATTGTAGCTTCTCTTTATCAGAGTTTGCAAAATGTATCAATCTTGACTGTTCAATCCTGCTGTTTTGGGAAGTTGAAACCAAGTGCATGAGCTTTTCATTATGAATCTGAACTCTGAATATTGATCCCAACTTCTGATAAGGAGTTTGAAGATTCGTCGGAGGAGCCATATTGTCTTCATACCTTTAATGACTAGGGTTCATCTCGTGTCAGATAGCAGCCATATCAGAACAGGCATCTGAATCGTCGGAGGAGCCTCCTAAGTCAGACGAAAAAGGTCCAAATCCCTTGGGATGGAAGTCATTTGATATGCGTGCTGTTGTTGCAGCCACAGAAGATCTCCTGCTTTTCATTCTATCTGAAAAGGGTCAAGTAGTTTGGGTCTTCCTCCTGCGGGATATAATTAGAGCAGCAGACATATTTCTACAGGATGAAGTTATGGGTTGTAGAGTAGATGCTGAAAATAAAGCAAGGGAAACAACAAAATCAGAGGTTTGTGACGTCTTCTTGATTAAAACCCCGTAACGCTGAACAATTTACATTTTAACATAACCTTGCTCAAGGAAAGGAAGCAGGTATCTGCCTTGACCAAGTTATTGGTGTGGCAAGGTTTGTTTTGATACGTGTTTGGTTTGCTGTAATATTTCAGGACCGTGCAATTCCGACAAGAGTCGTAAATGGTTTTGGGTCACTCCGTGCAGTGGTGAAGTTGGCCCCAGAGGTATGGACCCCAATGTTCATCCGCTTGGCATTGAACCCACAAACCCATAGCTTTTTAGCAGACACGATATCGGCCTTGATGATGCGGCTCAACAACAGAGTTCCAGAGAAACTCTGGGTCTGTATGTCTACACTAATACGCAAATGGGCGAAAGCCCAAAGATCTCATAATCCATGGTAATACATCCATCAGGAATAGATAGGACATGAAGTAAGATTAGGTTTGTATTCCATTTATTTTAATTAAATTAGGCGTCCTCTATATTACTGCCATTTGGCAACTGATGCCAGCTTCCTTGTGGGATAGGGTAATATGATTCATTTGTACAGAAAAGAAGTGGGGCTCACAATGGCATATGAAATGTCCTACTCTGTGTGCTACAATTACCATGATGTGAGGCAAAGGGAATTGAATTCATTAATTTATAAAAAGATCATATGTCGGCAAGATTTGACACTCAGACAGAGAGAGACCGTGATTATTTATTATTCGTGTTAGATTGGATGTATATGGAACATTATTATTTTTTATTGATCGATTGATTTCTAAATAAAATACATAGATTAACAATTGTTTTGTTATTTTGATACAATAAATGTCGCAGTCATACGAAATGGACATATTGCGTCGCTCTTCATGTATTCATTTACGAGTGTTAAATCTTAATCATATTAAATTTTAAATTTAATAATTTAAATTTTAGAGTTTAGTGCTAGAGTTTATATTTAAATTTTAAATTTAATAATTTAATTTTTTTTTAAAAAAAGTTGCATAAAATAAAACCCGATAAATAAATAGTAACAAATACTAAAGGACGGGACGTACTGCACTCTCCTCTGCATGTGCACCACCTGTATGCTTCAACGTTCAACAACCACTGGGGTTGACTTAGTCATCCCGCAATAACCAAACACCTTTCGCACGCCCCCAACTATTTTCTTTTATTTTCATCTCTCTAAAACCGCCTGCTAATCTCCAATTCTCCATTGCCAAAGTCTCGTCTTTTTCTTCCCTATAAAAACGCTTTTTATGAGCTTCCCCTTGCTTTTCCATTTATCTCTCTCTCCCTTCCTCCTTCACAAATCACACCTATTATTATGCATGGCATTTCATTTCCATCCCCCTTCCCCTTCATCGAGGTATCATTTCTAAACTAAACTTTCATTTATTGCATTGGATGTGTTCGCCTTCAGTTTGTTTTTTTATTTGGTTATGTTCATTTAAGGGTTTATCACGAGATTGAGACCTTCAGATCTGTCCATGTCTAATTTGGTTTTTTAAATTGGCTCTGGAAATTTTGATTTCTCTGCAGGTTATGATTCATAGTTGGCTCAATTTTAAGATGATCCTCCAAACCTGAAGACTGATTTTTCCCCGTCTTTCGTCTGCTAAAATATCTATTACTGAATACTCATATTTTTGTTATTTCCTGATTTGGATACAAGGGTTGAAGCGTCAACATTTTGATAAATTGGAGCCATAATATGGGATATCCGAATACGGTTTTGCAATTTTCAAGCCAGGTTCATGAAGATCGACTTGTCTGCGGCGGAGGCCTTAGGTTGCTGCTTTTTTTTTCTTCTGTCATCATTCTGTTCTTTTATCTACATTTTGTTGTTGGATTGATGCTCTTTTTTGCTTTGCAAATTACTAGCTCCCCGCCCTAAATTCCATATGGTTCAACATCATGTTTATGGTTTATTTTTTGCTCTGGTTTGGACTTTGCATATCTTCCTAGTTTTCACTCATTTATTCTGAATTCCTTTTTGCTATTTATTTATTTATTATGAATTTTTAAATATCTGTTCATAATTGAATATTGAACATATTCTTTAATATTTACAATTCTTGATAGTGTTACTGTTTACTAAATTGCCATGTAGACAAAGGTCCCTGTTTATTTGGATAGTTCGCTTTAGGTAAATATGTGAATACATCTCAATTAGATAGGATGGGAAAAAAAGAAGGCAAAAGGGAATAGAGGGAATGGAAACAAATGAATTTTACCATAAATTTGCAAAGTTACACATATATTCTCAAATTTGGAGTTTGTCATGTGCTAAATTCTTGTGGATGTTTACCATTTCATCATTTGCCACTGTATGATGTGGGGAAACAAGCAACGAAATCTTTGATTTTTTGTGTACAAAGTGTTGGTAATTTTTCTCTTCTCATCACAATAATGAAGTAAACTTGTGTTCGTTCCATTCTTTTATTCTGGATAAAGACTTTTGTCATGTTACCGGTATAACTCTGGCTAGAATGAATTACTATTTTGCTGTCTATTTCGTGTAGAATCTGTCTTAATCCCGAACAGACACTTTGTGGACCTTTCTGGTTTTATCATAAATTCGTTGCATCCCGTGCATTGAAAATTTACTGTTTGTTTTGTCATGTGATTTAATAATCCTTGCAACCTTTAACTATGGTAATTTGGTTTTGTTAAATCATTGCTTGGAATGAATTAAGAATATAAATACTTGAAGATTGAAGAAATATCTTTCAAAATGATAATCAAGCACAGAAACGATTTGATTGTAACTTGTAAGCCACTGCAGCATTTTTTTTCATAAATTTGGTTATAAGAAATATATTTTTATTGAACTTAAATATTTTCTTAAATGATGCAATGATTTGGACAATATCTAAATTCAAGTTTCCCATATTTTCTGGCAACAGTCATAATGGAAAGTTCAGCTATGGCTATGCAAGCTCTCCAGGGAAGAGGTCTTCAATGGAAGATTTTTACGAAACAAGGATTGATGGTGTTGATGGAGAGATAGTTGGTCTTTTTGGAGTATTTGATGGTATATTCTCTCTTACTCTTGTGTATCTTTCTCTGTCACACACACTCGTGCAAACATGCATGAAATGCATAACTTGCTAATTGTTATGCATGCTTCACGTGAACCGTATGTAAGCAAATACTTTGTAACATCTGTGGTGATTATTATTTCTGTTTTAAAGAGTGTGTATGATTGATCAATGTTCTCCTAAGCTGTAGCCTTCCTTCAGTTGGTAATTTTTTTTCTCTGTTCACGATCTCTTTTCTGTTTTAAAATTAAGCCTTCCCCCTTTAATCTGGCTATAATCTGTATGCTTAAGTGATTAAGATTGCTGGAAAATAAGAGTAGAAACCTATACCAACTTATAATGATACACTATAGTCTCAATGCAGAGAATGTATCTGAAAAGATTTTATGCAGATTCTGGTATTTGTTGTCTGCTCCAATGGGGTAGCAGTACTTGAAGCCATTTCTCAAGGGCTGCTATTGGCTCAGGATGGAGCATTGTTGTGGTAAACTATAAATTTTATACTGAGGCAGTTCATACCATTCTACTCTGCCATAAGAGTAGTTGCTTTTACCATGCAACATTGAAAATCGTATCTTCGCTGAGTAACGTAAAAACTACAATTGCTGGTTAGTTATGCTTAGTTTCAAATTGGTTAAATCAGTCTTTACAAGTATGTTTTTTCCAGGTCATGGGGGTGTACGGGCTGCTGAATATGTGAAGCACCACCTTTTCAGTAATTTGATTAAGCATCCAAAGTTCATATCTGACACCAAATCTGCTATAGGTATTCAACTATAATTACTAATCATATGGTTGTGACTTTTCTAGTGGGTTGTTTGTTTGTTAACTTGTCTTTAAAAATGTTTTTCCAATTCCAGCTGATGCATACAACCACACAGACTATGAATTTTTAAAATCAGAAAATAACCAGAATAGAGATGCTGGATCGACTGCTTCAACAGCTATACTTGTGGGTGACCGTTTGCTAGTTGCAAATGTTGGGGATTCCCGAGCTGTTATCTGCAGAGGAGGCAATGGTAAGAGTCATGGTTTTTCCTTTATCTTTTTGTTTGTTTTCTTTCTTTTAATTTCACCTCATGTCTGAGACTCTGACAAAACATGAATGGTTTTGGTTTTGCCTGGAACATGAAAACACACAAGGCTTCTATATTTTTTGTATAATTTCAAACGGGTTAAAACAACAATGCAATCATATATAATTAATTTCTCTCACCCATTTCTTTAGTTGTGAATTTGTAGATTTTTTTTTAAAAAAATCTTGTTAATGGATTATTTGATTGCTGAATTGATTTTTTGTAAATGGCTTGTCTATTGTATGTCCTCTTTCAGCTATTGCTGTGTCTCGTGATCACAAGCCTGATCAAAGTGATGAGCGACAGCGGATTGAGAATGCAGGAGGATTTGTCGTGTGGGCTGGTGCGGGTTCTTCTTTTTTTTTCTAAGCTCTGCTATGATTTGTTAAATTTCTTTTTTTTTTTGTGGCTGAAAATTATCTCTGTAGGAACTTGGAGAGTGGGAGGTGTTCTTGCATTTTCTCGTGCATTTGGTGACAGGCAATTAAAGCAGTATGTTGTTGCAGATCCAGAAATTCAGGTCTGGTCGGAAGACTTTGTTGAAATAAGCTTGAGTTAATGAGATGTAAATCATACATCATAATTAAGATAGAAACCTGTAATGCACAAACCCAGCATGAAAACTCTATAGGGTTCTAGATGATTATAATGTATATGGGTATTAAAATTTCATTTTGTACTAGGATTTCTATTGATTTTTTAGCGTTTTGTAATTTCAGGAGGAAAAAGTTGACAGCTCTCTTGAGTTCCTTATACTTGCAAGTGATGGACTGTGGGATGTTGTATCAAATGAGGTAGGAAACAGTTTGTTTATTAAAAGCCTTGTCACTGAAGAAATGAGAATAGTTAATAACTGCATCTTTGCCTTTGATCAGGAGGCGGTGGCAATGGTAAAGCCAATACAGGATCCTGAGCAAGCAGCAAAGCAGCTGATGCAGGAGGCATCCCAGAGGGGTAGCGCGGATAACATCACTTGTGTTGTGGTCCGTTTCTTGGTCAATCAAGGAGGTTCTTCTCGCAATCCTTCTGCCAATCAAGGAGGTTCTCGTCGCAATGCCCTTCAGTTCCAATCAGTTCTCCTCGTTCTTCTTTCAATGTTTCTGCCAATCTAGCCGGTTCTCCTCGCAATGTTTCTGTTAATCAATGGCATGGTTTTTAATGTTTATGGTTCTCTAGTTGATTCCAAAAATTGATGGTTAAATAAACTTGCCACCCATGGTTTTAGGTTATGGTTGCTATTAGCTAGTTAAAAAAAACTACAAAGTAGTAGCTAGCCGGGTAGAGGTATAAAGAGAGAAACAAGAAAAAAAAAAAACGTGTGCAGGCTGCTGATGTACATTACATCTGTTACAGAAACGATGTCACATGTAAAGGGTTTCGAAGTCTTAAAAAGTCCACTTATGTATGTTGTAAATGTAGTAAAGTTCTATGTATGGTTAATGAATTTTGATCAAAATCTCATTTCATCTCTCAAATTTCAGATTTTCTCTCGTAAACTATGTCACCATAACACAAGTTCTTTTCCTTTTTTTTAATCTCTTTTAACAAAAAAAGAAAAAATGACATGATAACCATGCCTATAGGGACATAGCCAGGATCAAATACCAAAAGAGATCTAAAAATGTAAGAACTTGTTAAGCATTTAAAAGTTTTATTCATCTTATATTTAAATTTATAAGAACCTAAATTGTTATTAGACAAAAGAAATTAAGGAATGTATCCATTATTTTTTAATTTAGCTCCTACTTAATTAAATATTTAATCATTTTTAATATTTTAAATTTAAAATATTTGCTTTTTACACGAACTAAATTATTATTAGACAAAAAATTATCAAATATTTAAAATTTATAAAATTAGTCTATACTTACCGATTACTCCTTGTAAGAACAGAACAATATCAGATACTAAGTTTATAAATAATCACCCACAAATCACAGCAAATCTACAGCAGAATAACTTGCATGGTATATTTACTATTACTCAATCTATAATTATAGTTTAAAAATTTAATAAAAAATACATAAAATTTTTTGTAACAAAATCTAGTACTATATATTTTGGAAGCAAATAAAGTTTGAAAAAAAAAAGATTCAGAAAAATGGAGAAGATTTGATAAAAGAGGATTCAGAGCATCAAGAGTCAACAAGGCAAAACAGCCATTTTGTACGACGAGCGAACCTTTGATGTTTTCATCATCACCCTCCTCGATCCCAACTCAAAACCAAAGTGAAAAAAAAAGCACCAAAAGAGTTGCATTAATGACATGCATGTACGTTAACATACAAAAGCAAAACTTTCATACAGCTTCTTCTTCGCCCTCTAATTGTTTTAGCATCATTGTTTCTCAATGAAACCAAAACAAAAAAATGAAAGAGCGAAGAAGAATCATTTCATTTTTATGAGGGGAAAAAAACGAGAGTGACTGAAGCGGGACCAAGCTCAGGGAGAAGTGAAGTGCAAGGCCATCTTACATAGTCTTCCATGGCTTGGTGTTATATAACGATCATTAATATATATATATAGTATAAAAATATTGGTGAAAAATATAAATAAGCATTGAAAAAAAAAACGGATAAATTTTGTTCTAGTTTATCGCAGCTTATGTTTGACTATCACAACTTGAATGAGATTGGCAAGGAATGAATATATTAAAATATCGATTATTGTGTACTGCAAGGAATCTTGAGCTTGATCCCCAAGGATTGAGTTTATATAACAAAATCAAATCAAATCTCCTAAAGAAGTCTCTTCAGTCGCCAACCATGACCTAACCCCACTATGACTTTAACATATTTGTCTGTCCATTTCCTTCTTTTTTTTCTTTTCCAAATGAAGAATAATTGGAAATTCATGTTCAGACGAGCCTAATAGCATGCAGACTTGGTTTTTTTTACGAATAATAATGGCTTATTTTATTGAATAAAGAATAAATAAAATAGGATGAAATGGGTTAAAAATTTAATAAATAATTCGGACAACGATAGATAAAGCACACACTATTATCGATCATGAATTATAAGCATCATCAACATAAACATAAAAATACATATAATTAGGACGGCTTGTTAAAAAACTAAATTATCAAAACTCAATCAACTTATCTTTAATGATTGTGAATGTCTATTAATATTCAATGTGAGGGTCCAAAGCATAATTATATCAACAAGATAACATAATAAACATCATTTGGAGAGTCTTCCAGCGGAGATTTTTTGAATACACAAAGTCCCAAACTCAAAATTTACTTAAGCGATTATACCAAACCGCTTACCACTTAAATCAACCCCGTAAGTTGTCTTGTGAATTTTAATCAAACATAAGCTTTTGTAATAAATGCAAAGTAGATTGAAAGTGAAGCACAATATCCATTACTAAATAATGTAATTTTTAGTACAACTGCATTACATTGATTCACCGAAGTTAAGTGTGCTACACAAATCGATCTAAATTAATTAAGTTGAAGTTTTAGAGAATCGAAAGAAAAAAAATACATTACATTCAAGAGAGAGAATTAGAAAAAGTTCGAATCTTAAACATCTTGGAACAGAATTTGAACCGCAGCAATTATTTCCATTGGACCAATGTTGGCAAATAGCATCGTCTTACGTTATAAGAATTTTTTCAACGCCTTAAGTTGAAATCTGCAAATGCGAGGGTGACAAAAGTTGGAAGGTCGTGATTGATGTCACGGGCCGTGAACCAAGGTCCGAGTCATTAGCACCACAGGGTGCACACCATGATGTCCATGAGGTTCTGAGGTACACTTTGGGCTTGAAGAGACCACCAGACTGGCCCGA
The DNA here is from genome assembly GCA_019671005.1 of Hibiscus mutabilis. Taxonomy (NCBI): domain Eukaryota; kingdom Viridiplantae; phylum Streptophyta; class Magnoliopsida; order Malvales; family Malvaceae; genus Hibiscus; species Hibiscus mutabilis. The sequence continues at coordinate 52,204,512 of CM033752.1, read as the reverse complement.
TCCGTGGGAAGATCCAAGAAGGCTTATTCATCTACACCTATGTGAACACTCCATGTGAACATAAGAGATTCTTTCTATAGATAGTTAAGGAATATTCTTGGCATTATGCCTTGTGGTTGATAGAGTTGTATCTAGGCCGTTAACGTAAATCAATAGGGACCGTCGGATTAGAAGGAATTCAACTATAAATAGAGGCCTCCCCACCTCAGTTGTAATCATCCATTTTTTTCATATATTCTTGAGTAATAGTGATTGCATTTACTCTAAATTCTCTGAGTTGTTCTTCTTTTGTTCTTCGCGTTCTTTCAGAGTTCTTTTAGAGGGGATTCATTTTGTTAAAACTATAGTTTAAGGGCTTATTTTGCCCAAATCATAGTTTAGGGACTTAAAGTGACCAAAAATAATAGTTTAAGACTCTATTTTGCCCAAATCATAGTTTAAGGGCCAAAAATAAAAAAAATGAATAGTTTAGAGCTGTTTTTTGGTTTAAGCCTTTTTTAAACCCTAACTTTAAACACTAAATTTAGTTTTTTTTTAGTGAAACAACAAAATGAACATAATTAAGCCACATACAATTTTCGTCCCATAAAAAAGGTTAAAGATGCACCAAATCACTTTTTGGAAGCCAATGCACCAATGGAGTGACAGATTTTGATAACCTCAATTAATCACCTTTAAAAAATTTCTTAAATTATCACCACCACCACATATATACAATACTAACCAGAACACATTGTTTTCGTTTAAACGCTAAACAGAAAGCAGGCGGAATAAAAGAAAACGAGCCGATGATTACAACGTAAAAAAAAAAAAAACACTTGTACAGAAACAATGGTAAAGATAAGTTCCCGTGTTGGCTGGATTACAACACCTACTTATATACATAAGCAGGACATAAACACTCATTAACGAACCCAGAATCCCTCAGGACAAAAAAAAAACATTTACCGGTCAAGCAAAGCAAAAACACTTGAGAATTGAAGTTTCAAAATTTTACATGAAAATATTATTACCGGAGACCGGAGAGGAGAGGGTTAACCTTAAAGCGACGGGACGACTCCAAATCCATACGCGTTACTGCCATCGACTTCGACTTCTTTGTCCGTACGCTTGGCGAACCTTCCTTTGATCCTAGGCCGCATCTCTGCGTACGCCTTTCTGGAGGCGTAACGGATCGTCTTCTCGAATTTTCTCTTCTTTCGCTTTTCTCTGTACCTCAGAACCCTCGCTTCTCTGTCCGCCGGTGATAGCTGCACCACCGGCTGATGTGTTGACTCAGTCCCTTTGCTGCACGGGTTTGATATGTCCGTCACCGTGCTTCCATCTGGGACCACCCCAACATCGAACGATGATGATGATGATACCTGCAAATCGACAGCAGGAAACAAAATTCTAATTCTAATTCAAAAATGATTACGAGAATTTCAAAGCTCTTTTGCTTACACTGTGACTGGTAATGTTTGGATTGTAGCTATAAGCGAAGGGTTTGGATCCGGTGAAGTCCAAGTCGAAGCAGTGACCGTTGACCGACGGAGCTTGAACACTCTTGCCTTGGATAGGGACTACTCCGTCGGTTCCACAGCTGTTCTGCTCTTGGGCCTCCAGTTTCGAATTCCCATGTCCGTAATCCAGATCCAGATACGGGTTCATCTCCCGGAGCATGTACTGCCCCGTGTTCACGTCCGGGCTGTCCACGACCTTATGGTTAGGGTTGGGAAGCAGCCACGAGGCCGCCTCGGCTTCCTCCCTGCTGACGTCAGCGTCTTCATCACCGTCTGAGAAGTAACGTTCGTCCAGAAAGTTTACGACCCCGTTGGGCTTGACGGCTGGGACTGAGTTGACGGAGTCGTAGACGGGGGTTACGGGGACGCGCTCGTGTCGGCGAGCGAGAGGATTGGAGGAATGGATGTCACGGTCGCAGGTGACGCAGAGAGCGGCGGCATCGGCCTTGCAGGTGACGTGAGCGGGTGCTTGCTCGCATACTTCACACACCCAAACTCGTGCGTGACGCGAGGCGAGCTTGTTGGCCGCATGGATCTTGGAGTCACAGTTGGAGCAGAGAAACACCGAGTCAGCCCGGCAGAAAAAAGTCTCCGACGCTGATTTGCAGAAATCGCATAACTAGGATGCCATTTCAACAATTCACTTGGTTAAAAGTTCCCCCTTTCCCCCTTCCTCTCTTTCTTTCCTTGGGTACGTTGAGTTTGGGGAGGCTTCTGAGTTCAGCTCTCCTGAAAAGTATTTTCGATGGGTAATAGACTAATAGTAACAGGGTTTATTCTATAATATTAGTTTTTATAATTTAAAAATTAATTACGAAAATATAAGATTAATTACTGAAATGATTCGTGACACAATGTGAATAAAAGGCTTGTTTGACAGAAAGAGATTTTGGTGTTTTTTAGTTGGCGTATAGATTGTTAGAGATGAAAATGAACAAAGAAAAAGTTATGAGGAAAAGAAGAATAAACAATTTTTTTTTTCAAAAAGATATAAAACGCGCTATATATGTCGAAGATATGTGTTATGCGAACACAAATTAGATCAGGCAAGACGCCTGCATGAGTATTTCCTTCAATCATTTAGTTAGCGTTTTTAAAATAATATTTGTACAATCACACGTATAATAAAATATCAGTTTTTTTAAAATACTTGAATATAATTTTTTATACTTATTTAAAAAACATAACATTTCACGTATACTTGTTGAGTTGGTGTTTGTGTAACACATGCCGCACATTATATCTTTTTGAAGATAACTCGTTTAATTTTTTCTTCCTTTTCTTTAATAAATTTTCTTTCCTTTTCATTCTCGTCTTAAATAATTTATATGCCAACTAAAAACCCCAAAAGCGCTTTTAGCCAGACGTGTAATGTAGCAAAAGTAGGCCATATCAAATGCACCTTACCACAGTTTCAATGCCACGTATACAAAAACACGTCGTGTCAAATGTACACTTGCTCAAAAATGTTTCTCATTTCGAGAATTAATAATATTGGGCATCTACTTCAGTACCAGGCCTTCAAATAGAAAGTGTGGACGGACAAAATGAACCTGAACAAAACCATTTGATACACGGCTCATGAATTCCTCAGTTCTTGTGCCCATCTAAGGTCCAAATCAAAGAAAGAATAGTGCTGCACCCGAGGCCAAACGTGGCCTTTATCATGGACATTCAATAAAAAAAACCTTTCTTTATTTAATAATATTTCAATGATTTGAAAATGTAGTTTTGTTAAGGAAAAAGAAAATTAGTTTTCAACAATGAATTTAGTATAATGGAAAGGCATATTACACTCTCAATGAGAGAATTCAAATTTAAATATTAAAGATAAAATTATTTGAAAAAAGAGTCACGATTTTTAAACATAGACCAAGGAAAATAATTGTCTAAAGTTCGTACTTACAATTTGATATTAATCAGAATTTTGTTTCCATAAAATATTTTTTTAATTGTCAGTGAGAATAAAAGAATTGCCAACTCGTGAAAGAAATACTCTTTCATTTCAGACAACCCTTATTTATTGTTTATTTATGGTATCCAACACAATCTCCATGACAGACCATTAAAGTCGGTTACATTTCTCATGATTTATGAAGCTCGCGCCTCTCTCTTCCGAGCAGCAGCTAGATTCCATGAGACTCGATTGTACTACTCATGTACTACTCAGGCGCATACAAAAATATCTCCGCTTTGAAAATTGCGAAACAGTAAAATATTGAGTTAATTTCAACAACACAAAATGGTGGCGTCGAGTCGCCGCGCACTTGGGACACGGGAACCACCAGTCTCTTAAGGGGCTACTTTAATTAACTGTCCCGGCACGTGTCTCCTGCTTGCTAGAGAAAACTGCTGACTTGCAATGCAATTGCATACACTGTGAATCAACGTCCCTTTGTCCTTCCTCTTCAGGGGATGACAGCTCTCTTTTAACAGCACTAAAACTATAACTCTTTTGAGGAATATGTGCTTTTGATTTCCATCATTTTCTTTCTTTACTCTATCCCCATATTTAGCACATTAAAATTGAAATATATAATTCATAAAAACAAAAAAAAAATCATTATTCAGTTTTTTACCATTTCATATTTTTATATCTTTTAAAAAAATTATTATTTCTGAGCCGATTTGTATTTTTATATCATATCTCTTGTTTCTAGGGACTTGAGTTTGGTTCTGTAATTCGCTTGAAACTGTAACATGCTTTGTTTTATGGAATTTAGATGGGACTTGGGATTTGGGAAGAGAACTTGAGTCTAATTTATGTTCTCATCAAAATTTACATTTTCCGACTATCAAAATCGATTAAAAAAAAAAGTGGAAGAGAAGAAAAGAAACAGTGAAAAATCTCACTCTCTCCAAAGAGAGACCAAACTAAAAAGAAAAAGAAAAGAAACTAAGAGCTAACTGGTTTAAATTTGGTCTGGGGTTGGTTGGCTGTCATGGTTCTCGTGGTTTTCAGAGTTGTCTGTTATAGTTGGCAACCGTTCATCATCGTCCCCGGCCATCTCTTCTTTCACTTTCTCACCACTTTCAGGTTTCTCTGATCCTTCCTTGTCCTCAAACTTACCATTTTTATCACCGAACGAGGAAACTTTAGTGCATACAGGGGTAGCCAAGAACGTGGGCTTCTCCTCGCCGGCCATTATAACCAGAAACTTCTCCTCATAAACCTTCACCGGCTTGATTGATTCACCCTCATTTTCACCACTCTCGACATCCCTTTCGGCGTCACCGTCTTCACCGTGGTTGTCCAAGCGACCGGAAAGTCGCCAGTAGGAGCAAGCTAAGATCAAGAGGGCAAACGCAATGAGACCCAGCATCGCTGCTAGGCCTCCGAAGAGGTATGGCACGGGTGAGTGCCATGGAGAGCCTGGTTGCGCCATTCCCGGAGGCGACAATGAGGGCACCGTTGCTGCTTCTACTGCGTTACCGCTGCTAATAGGCCTCATCTTCAATGTTTCTTTATAATACTTCGATTTTTTGTTAATGGAGAAGGTGGTGGTTTGGTTGAGGAAGAGGAGAAGAAGGTGAAGTGTATGAACCTGCAAAGCTGAGAAGGCGAGGACTGTTATTTATAAGTGGGAAATTGAGGGAAATAAAAAATTAAATTAATTTTGTTGTTAAAAAAAATCTGCTTTTGATTAGGTTAGGGTCACGGACTTGGCCCTGTTTATACGTTGTTTTTCACTCTAATAACGATGGCAGGGACCAGGGTGCGGTGTGATGTTGGCTCAGATTCTCCGCATCCGGGTAGTGAACAATGGTGCGTTGTGGTCGGGCCTGAAGGCTAAGAAAGATTGGACCCACATTGCTGGTGTGGGTCCCGGAGAACCACTCATGTCAGCAAGCATATTGGGCATTAGCAATTTACATGGATAAATTTGTATTGATTTTTGGCAATTAAGATTTAAAAAATAGTACACTAAACTTAAAAAAAATCATTATATCTAACATGATTTGAAAGTTGGTGGATGCTGATTCTATTATTCCATTTCAAATCTTTAAAGATTACCCATTTTCGTCTTTTAAACAACAAAAACAACAAATTTTACAATTTAATGTAAAAACGAAATGTTCAATGTTGATTAAATTTAATTAAATAAAATATTTTGAATGGAGGTGATATATAAGGGTGTAAATGAATCGAGTTTGAACAAACAAGACTATGTTCGTGTTCGTTTATTTATTTTTAAATGTGTTTATGTTCAGTTCGTGTTCATTTAAATTTTTAATAATTGTTTAAAAATCGTTTATTTATTTTAGAAGGTCAAAATTTCGTTTGTTTATTTTTAAATGTGTTGTATAAATTGTTCATTTAAATTTTTAATATTGTGTTCATGGCCGTTTATTTATTTTAGAAGGTGTTCGTGTTCGTTTGTTTAAGTGTTCGCGAACGTGTTCATTTATTCGTACTCGAACATGTTCGTTTTTATGTTCAGAAATATTAACTAAATTAACAATAAATAAATAAACGTAAATAAGAACAAAATAAAGCTTACATCTCAAGATGGAACTATATAAAAATCGATTTAGCAACAAAAAAGTAGTATTTAGATACATCCAAAAGCATTTTCATCCTAAAAAATGAAGTCTATTTCTTGTGTTTGAACCTTAAACAATATTATTTATAAACAAAGCTTATAAACGAGCCTATAAACGAGCTTGTTTGTGAACATAAACGAACCAAACACACATCTGGTTGTATTCGTTCGTTTATTAAACGAACATAAAAAATTTGTTCATACTCGTTTATTTAGCTTAATAAATGAACGTTATACGAACGGTTCACGAAAAATTCGTCGAACGCTTTGTTCATTTACACCCTTAGTAATATATGATTATATGCTGACGTGACGCAATAGTTTCATATAGTTCTTTCTTTATATGTATATATTGATTTGTATGTTATCTACAGATATTGTATAAATTTATTCAACATTAATGTCTATAATCATATTAAACACACCATTAATAAATATTTTTCAAAATCACTAAGATATGTATAACTATTGTGACGTTTTATACTACACTAACTATATCAAAACTTATAAATTGATCCATATATAAAATATAAATCTGTATAAATTCTGTTTTAGAAAATACAAATCTCAAATTCCTCCCACTAAACCCCCTAATGTTTAGTGCCCAATAACTCACTATTCAAGCTAGATTCATGTTAATCCAAAAGGCATTGATGCTTCAAGTGTTACTCAACATCAATTGACGTAAATAGGATCAAATCATGCTCGTGTTCTTAAGATGGAATCAAGAATTAATCTATTTGGATATAATCCGTCCGATGATGTTGTTGCTATTTGTTGAATGTTGACATAGAATGAAAATATCGGTTCTTGTGTTTGATTGTGAAACAATATTCTTTAACCCCAAATATATAATTATAGGATTGATTCCTGGCAGCACATTGATTTAGTTGCTGATGACGCTAATGATAATACTTGGGAAGATTGTGTTATGTAAACAGACTCTTCTTCCTTTTATCATGCCAATTTGTCAAATTACATCACATAAACAATATAAAGTTTTAATTCCAAGGAAAAAATAAATGCAAATGCCTTTGTATTAATTGTGTTGAATAATGAAGAGGGTAAAATTTAGATAATTGTTTATTAATTTTGTTTGATATAATTCATGTCTATTTTATAATCCATGTTTGAAATTTGTAGTTTTTTTTTAAAATATTATCTCTAAAATTTAAATTTGACTACTTGTTGATTAATAATTGGATATGAATATCGTCATCCGAAGACATATTATCAAAATTATCAGTGCGGGGTCTTCACAATAGAGAAAAATGAGTGTAGTGTTCTTTACTTTCAAATTTTAAAATGATTAGAAAAGAGTGTCCAAGTAATCCACTGTGAAGTAATTATAAGAGGGAGGCACTTGGATCTTTCATGTATAATTCCGGGGGGTCCATAAATATCTTAGGTGCACCAAGTCCAAATTGCTGAGATCAACCACAATCATTTAATTAATAATAATAAATAAATAAATAATGAAAGCATCATCTTTGTGGGGAAAGTGGGTGTCAATATTGGGATGCCAAGAATGCATTTTAAGAGGAAATAGGTATAATTTTTATATATATAAGTTGGGTAGAGTATAAAGTATCTTAGATTCTCATACTATTATATTATAAATATTGTTGAGATTATACAAATTAAAAAATCATTTAATTTTAATTTTTATGAAAATTTTTATAATTACTCCATGAAAATCCCATCTAAATATTCAAAAAATTTCATGGGGAAAATGGGTGGGAATTTTTGAATAATCAATGCCAACAATGATGATTTTGGCTTTCCCCTTCATTTCGTGATCAATAGCTCTCTCATTTGATCTCATTGCGTTTTCATCTCTTTCATCAAATTGAATTATAAGGCGAAAATTATAGGACAAGTCGGGTCGATTTTTTTTGAACCATTTCTATTCTACGGGTGGATTCATTAGCAATTAATCAGATTAGTTGGAAAAAACCAAATGGTCAGGCGTTTTCTTCAAATTGAAAAATATTTATATTCACCACACAATTTGTTTGCATGCATGGATTTAAAAGTCAATGCCATGTGAACAGTTGTGTGCAAAGACCATATTTCCCTTCAAAAGTCAAAGGACATTTGTCATGATCAAACCTGGTTTGGCCATGGGAAAGTTTTGGACACGATTTAATGAGTCCAACCTACACATCACCAGTACCCTCAGGGCAGGAAGAATAATGACTCACTCTGGTTGGACATTAAATGAACCAAATTTAGTTGAGTCACTCACAGGAAATAGGTTATTAGCCCGTGAAATCTAGTTGGACCAACAATTACAGCAGCAGCAGCTACCAACCCTCTCCAAATTTGCCTTTTAATCTCCAGTTCCCCTTCTATTCGTTTCTGGTAAACTCATCATTCTGACAATGATCTTGCATTGACTAGCATTTATTGACATCACATTCGCCACTAAGTTATTCACAGATTACAGGTAAGAAGATATTTGATCGGTCAGCTAATATCGCAGTATTGGCCAACATTAACCTCTCACTTTCTTCATTGCGATTCGGCTTCAGCCTCAACTACGACAGTAGCGGTAAATAATTGAGCCTTGCGATGGGGTCGTTGTCCTAACGAAAGCAACCCAACAACATGAATTATGGCAATGAATTGAGCGTCCCCTTCCAATTCCTATCCTATCTGTCGTGTCCGTACATTAGTTCTTCTGTTCAAAATGACCAAATGACGGATGGAGTTTTCCCAATTTTTCATTTCCGTACCTTAGCAAGGGTATGTTGGAACCTGGAAAGTGGAAACTATTCTTGCAGACAATAATAGAAGTCCAATAAAAATCAAATACAGGAAGCATCCCCATTTATACATTTCCAGGCAATTATTTGGCAGTATTAAGGCTTTGCCCTTCTCTGTCTTCATCATTTGGCATGATTAAACTTTGACTGGAGTATGGATAACAAAACCCAAACAAATAGTATATATTGTGATTTTGGTGGGTATAAAATCAGCATTACAAAAATTAATACAAATTAAGCAAATGTAAGTCTAAAGCTTATTATTTCTAAAATTTTCTAAAATGGTAAAAGTTTCAATATATATAAAAATCCTTACAATTTTTGTAAGTATTTTGAATAAAATAACAGAAATTTATATATTTTTAAAGATTTTTTTTTTTATTTGTTTCATTTTAGAAAAATAACTTTTCCCCACAAATTTATATGTTCTCAAAAATGGTGAAATTATATCAATTTTAGTCGTTTATTTATTTTTGTTCCTTAGGTTTGTGATTGTTTACATTTTTAATAGCATATTCGTTCATTTATTTTTGAACGAACAAGATTTTGTTTGTATTCGTTTATTTATTTTTGAAGATGTTCTTTCGGTTTGACCAACATTTTTAAAATGCAAAAATTTAAAGAGAAAGGTGTTGTTTGTGTTAACGAGTTTATAAACGTTTATATTTGTTCATAAACATAAACAAAATGGTAAAATTACATCAATAGTCCTTTGTACGCTTTTTGTTTAATAAAAACAGTGTTCAAACATTAAAATTTTAAAATTAAAAAATACTAGGTAAATGAGCTTAATAAACAATTTATTTATTTAGCTTAATAAATAAAATTTTTATACATAATTTATTTAGTTTAATAAACAGTTTGTCAAATGCTATGTTCATTTACACCCCTACTTGGTGTGATAACTTTAGCTAGAAGGAACTGAGGGGAGTGATCAGGTGGAAGATGAGTCGGGATGGGACCCAAGAAATAGTCGATGAGAAAGAGGAATTTGGTGCACTATCAAATAGTTGAAGACCCCACGAATAACACCACCATGGGGCAGCACTTTATGCTTTTTGCCCCTCTCCGGCCTCCGCCTGGCCCTGGCAGTGGCAGGTCCCATTGCTCTCGGACTTTGGCGCATTGCACTTTCCCCTTTCCTCGTTGGACGAAAATGAATTCATAGCTAATCATCCAATATATGTACCGTACAGTGACAGAGCGACGAGGAGCCACCGCACTTAAACCTATGGGGTCCCTTCATTTATCGTGAACGACTGTACCCTCTTAATTATTTTCCTTACCCTTCACCCGAAGGGACAATTGCAAGTGCTTTTGGCTCTATAGAGGTGGCTCAAACAATCAATCACTTGTGTTATTACAAGTTATATGTGACACGTATACAAGACATTATCCGTATTAATTTATTGATAGATTATTTTTTATAAAAGTATAAATTCAACATAATATATTTTCTCATTTTTTTTAATTTGATGTTTGGTGTTTACTTTGAAGTCCCATCAAATGGCAAAACTTGTTTGTATTTATGGTGATGTCCTCCTGGATCTGCTTTTGCTTTAGCTTGTTTCTGTCCCCTTCATCTTCGAATTTAGCAATATTTGCAGCTATTGATATTTTTAAATTTTATAATTTCCTTTGTTTTTAATTTTTGACAAATTTTTATGACTTTTTGTCTGCCCAAAAAATTTAATTTGTTACTCACGTTTCTTTTTCTCAATTATGTTTTTCCTTTCCAATGACAAAAAATTGTTTTGTATTTATGGTGGTATTCTGGATCTCCTTTTGATTTAGCTTGTTTCTGTTCCCCTTCATCTTCGAATGCCACAATAATGCAGCTATTGATATGCGTAGGCACTTTTTGCTTTCCTTTAGTTTAATTATTCTGTACACAAATCTGCACTAGACCTTCTTTAAATTGATGCCCAATATTTTAGTGACATGGAAAAAGAGGACGTTTTTTTGATTTTTTGGATCTTTTCCTTTCCTGGGCAGCTGTGCGGATCCATAAAATAATTTCTCTTACTTTCTGGTTAATTTTATGTGCATTTTTTCTCAGAAAACTTAAAGACTTATAGATCCTAATATATAACTATATTTTTTATCTACTGGTTTTATCTTATTAATCGAGTTATCATCTTAAATTTATTTTTAATGATGCGATAAATATATACAATTCCTTGTTCCTAAGAATGCATTTGTAATAATTAGCTTTGTATCTAATCATATATTTTACATAAAAAATTCTCTCCCTATCCACACTTGTCTGCAACTATTTTGATGCTTTGTTTTTTTTTTTTAAAGTGCCTAATCAATTATTATTCGTTTCTTTTCACCCTAAGCCACTTGAGCATGAAAAATTCCCATTAACTTTATTTTATTCTTGATTGAATTTGATGGTGTCACCTTTGTTTTGGACATCTTTGCAATATAATCAGATTCCACTTTTGTACTTATAGCCCTTCTCCCTTTATTAACCGTAATCTTTTGTCATCTTTAAATCATAATATTCCCAATCATAATTAGTGTCTGTACAACCATTTTTTTTAAAAGTCTATGCCAGTGTACAAGTACGACTATCGTATATTTATACATATCAGGTAGTTTATACATATAAGCATGAAATTATATATCACTAAGATAATACATGGAATTATTAAAAAACTTTTTATACATTTATCTATGTTTTATCATCAAACATATAAGTTTAGGGTTTAAAGTCAAAGTTTAGGGTTATAGTTTTGATTTGAAAAAAAAAAAAATCAGATGATTTTATAGATTTGATTTTTAGTATTGTGGTACAAAAAAAAACATCAAAAAGGGACAAAAAAATTTTGTCCTTATAATCAAGTCTTTTTATATACTAAACAATGGGCTTAAAAAATAAAATTAAAAATAATTTGGTTTCTTTAAAAAAGAAAATAGTTTTTAAATATTTAATTAAATAGGAGTTTAATTAGATAATGTTGGGCTTGCACTCTCAATTTTTTTACTCTAATAACAATTTAACTTTCTATAAGTTTAAATGTTAGACAAATTACACATTGTCTTCTGGATTTAAAGTTTGAATAATTAATAAATTCTTAAATTTTTTAAATTTAATATTTTAACTCATTCTAATATTCTATTGTGGGTGGTATATCATTATTACTGTACAAATGTAAAAAAAATCAAAATCATAATAATATGTGATCTATTGAGATAATCAGGTAATGGGTACATTATTTTACCTTTAAAATATTAAGGGACCCACTTTCTTTTACTTGTTCTTGTACATCGTATATGATTAAGCATATATCTTGGTTATAGTTCAAATTATTTTTTCCCTTTGCCACAATATGTATAGATATGGAAGAGTGATGAGCTGAATATATTAGTTCTAAATGTAGAAAATATTATCATCATCGTCAGCTGCTTTATGAGGTTCCGATGCTTAAACTAATCACATCCCGTTTTAGTGTCATCAAGTGATTAACATGACAAGATAGAATGGTAATATGGTACTAATGAAGTACTGATTGAAAACATTATAAAAATAAGGAAACAATATTAAATCATATCTACAAATTTTTTATGATGTTAAATATAATTTATTATATGAGAAAATGGCTAAAGTAGTGGATAGAGCACTTTGTATTGGCAATATGCATTAATTCACAATTTCAATCAAAGGTTAGCGTCCAAACTAATCTATTGAACTTAGACTTTTGGCTTGTTGGAATCTTTTGTCACAGCACAAAATAGAGGAATAAGAAAAGGAAAGGCAGTCCGAACATGGTTTAGCCGGCCGGATTGGAATAGGAAGCTATTTGCAGAGCCTTTATCTGTTGCTTTCATGTCAGGTTCATGTGGAATTAAAAGGTTTGACTTTATGAGATGAGAGAATCGGTTGAAAGGAAATGACTTGCATATTTCTTTATTCTTTGTCACTCAAGTTTCTTTTATTTAGTTTGCATTGGCATGTGTATCGGCATAATGAAGCACTGGATTCTTTACTCATCACTATATGCTGCTGCGGCTTGTGTCGATGTTATGCTTTATCTCGTTTTCTCGCATTTAGTTCTGAGGATACAATGGTAGACCACTTCAGGTTTCTGTTTATATTTTAGACACGTCTTGCATTCATATACCTGACAACCGGCAAGTGGAACCTTATAATTATAGTGTACTTAGTGATGCAACTTGCCACCGCCTCCAACTGTTACATAACTCGATGAAATATCACCAAGAAATTACATAACGTTACATTATAAAAATGATTTGAGACTAAATTCAGCATAGTTTATGACTAATGATATGATGTTATTTAATTCACTGATATTCCACTAAAAATATTACATATTTATGATTAGTAGGCTTAATTCACAAATTAGACCTCTAAGTGTACAAGTTTTCCCATATTTACATATATTTTTTTTTAGTCTCATTTTAAATTAAAATTTTTTGTTTATAATTTTGTAACATAAAATAATTTCTTACAATTAAGTGTCACATGACATCTAAATTTTGTTGTTATGATTGTCACGCATCACATGGAATGTTTTCATTGATCCAAATTGTTTGAGGGTATAAAATGAGAAAACGTGTACACTTTTAGCAGCAAAAATAGATAAAAAAAAAAGAATTTAGGATATAAAATAAAAAAGAGTATAATGGAAGGGGCAAATTATGATTTAAACCTGATTAGTATCCTTACTCAAAGCGGACTTCTTCATATAATGCATTCATTCACTAATTTTAATCAAAGGTTAGCGCGAGTGAGCCATCTATCACATACATCGATGCCTTGTATCGTTTTAAATATCATTCTGAATCCCCTTGTAGAACATAATTAACTCCATATGCCATTTTAAGCCCTAAATTAGCCCATAACGTTACATTTTAAAAAGATTTTTAACTAAATTCATTTTCTAGTTTATGACTAATGATATGATCGGTTATTTAATACTCAACCTCTGAAAATATTTCCATAGGCTAAAAATATTAACATATTTATGTTATTATTAGCGCCACCTGTACTCCCTTCTCTTTTTTTTATAATAAAAATTGTATTTTTGTTTCGAATATTTCTAGAAATTACAAGGCGCCACCTGTTTACCTTCTCATGCCTTTTTAGTTATCATTTTAGTTCTAATAAACGTAAAAATATTTTCTGATTTTGAAGCAAAAAAAAATTCCAATCAACAAAAGAGCGGTCGAAAATGAGTGTTTTGAAATTTTGGTCTTTTTGATTCATTGTCGCCTGTAGACCAGTAATGTATATTTTATCTTCAAATTGTTTGATTCGTGGTATAAGAATTCTAAAAGATATTCGAATTCGATCATTCATAAAATGTTGGAAACTATTGATATTTCTGGATTTTTTTTAAAAAAGAACTATTCTGTGTTTTGCCATTAATTGAAATTCGAATCCCTCTAATTAGGCTATAATGTTAGGATTGATTTTATTATGTGGAGATGAAATTGTTATTTTCTATTATTGTTGCTATATGGATTGAGAATGTAACAGATTAAACTAAGAACGGATAGAAATTAGTTAGAATGAAAGGAGGATTTTTGACCAAAAAAACAGAACTGCAACAACAGACGCCACGGCAGCTCAAGAAATTGTATTTCCATGTGGTAATATTCTCCATCATATATTTTTTTTTTAGTACTTTAAATTAGAGCCCAAAATTAAACCCAATTTATTTTTTTTTTAATGTTCACTTTCTTATACGTGACCTGCTTTAGGGTCGGTCCAAGAATAATACCCAAAACCTCTGAAAATATTTCCATAGGCTAAAAACGAGCCACATACACTAATTTTGGATGTGTCTCTACCATTATATATACGAGCCACCTGTTACTACCCCTATTTAAATACATGTCTATAATATGAGTTAAAAAACCCTTTTTAATAAACTATAAAAAAGTATTAACAAAATCGATTAAAAGCAAAAAGTTTCATAAAATTCCAATCGAAAAAAAGGTCCTTGATTGATAACAGCGATTAAAAATTTAATTTAATATTTTTTGAAATAAGCTCCTAAAAATTAAATTATTTTTAATACTTATTATTGATTCATTCCCCAATATTTATTCACTCTCTAGACTTACGATTTATTTTTTTTATATTGTCATTTCGGCTTCATTGATTCGTGGTTAGATTATTTATACTAGATATTTTTTTTCGATTCATTCATAAAATGTTAAGAATTATATTTTTAATTTTCTGGATTTTCTAAAAGGAACTATTCTGGACAAGCGCCCCTGTTTATTGAAATTCGAACGGCCTGATCTGCATATTCCAACCCCAGATAATCAGGGTTTTAAGGATTGATTTTGTTCGACATAGATTGAAAATGTTAAATTTATTTTCTCCGTTTATTGTTGAAAACAGTGGATTGAGAAATTTCTTTTTTGGTCCTTCTCCTTTGTAATAATTCAGTGTAATGGCTGGGAACAAGAATGGGAGATTTCTTTCAACTGAGTCTAACAAGATTGATGAGCCTTTTAAAGTTGAGGAAGCAGAGACTGTAAATGTACCACCTCCTCCTTCTGAAAAGGTGCTAGTTAGAACTTGAGACAATTTTCAAGTTTTGTAACATTGGCTCCTTTTTATTTATTATTATGTATTGTTTCATTTCAGCTGCTTGTGTTGGGTGGAAATGGATTTGTTGGCTCCCATATCTGCAGGGAAGCTTTGAATCGTGGTCTGAGTGTTGCCAGTCTCAGCAGGTATTTTGATTTTCTTAAAAGTTCCTGCCACAAATGGTTTTTACCCCCTGGAATTCTTTATAGTACGTTAAAATTTATTTGAAATAGTGCTCAATGTGTTTTTAATGATGTACTTGAAAATTGTTTTAAAATTATCTTGCAAGACGTAGAGTAAATAAGAAATTTCTGATTGTTGTTCAATGTGTTTTTAAGCTTAAATTTTCAATTATCATGGAAAGTGACCAGTCCTTTAGCTTTGTACACTTTAGCTGGAAATATTCATCTAAAGATGTTTTTTGTCGTTATATGATCTATATACAAAGGCTGCTTATTTATTTTGCCCCTGATATGCTTCCTTTGCCTGTTACAAATAAGCTCAACTCTTTCTGTTGTTTCTCTCCCATTTTTTCCATTTTCATCAATTACTTGTATTATTTCAATCCTTAATTTGGTTTCTTCTTTTGATTAGGTCTGGCGGATCATCTTTACATGACTCTTGGGCTAAGAATGTGACATGGCATAAAGGTTTCTTTTCTTTGTTTACTTTGCTAGATGTTATTGGTTGTATGCTGTGATGTATCCAACGTGTTACTTCTGTTCAGGAACCTTCTATCATCTGAGTCGTGGAAGGAAGCTCTTGATGGAGTTACATCTGTTGTATGTAGTCCCTTGATTCTGCAGATGACTTAACATCCAAAAATCAATCTGAGCTAACTTTACTTTCACAGCC
This sequence comes from Hibiscus mutabilis, assembly GCA_019671005.1. Taxonomy (NCBI): domain Eukaryota; kingdom Viridiplantae; phylum Streptophyta; class Magnoliopsida; order Malvales; family Malvaceae; genus Hibiscus; species Hibiscus mutabilis. The sequence continues at coordinate 52,188,269 of CM033752.1, read as the reverse complement.
ATAAACAATGGTTCCATAATTTAATTCTGACATTCATATTAAGATTTCCTGGTTTACTTGCAATTCAAATTGGATCCTTTGATATTCTTTTTTCCTGCTAATTAAGTTTAATTTTTTAGATCTCTTGCATCGGCGGTTTTGGATCTAATTCATATATGTATAAGATTAATGGGACTGCAAACATCAATGCTATCAGAGCTGCTGCAGAGAAAGGTATATGGATCATTGATTGATGGCTCTTTTTATAACAAACTCACAAGACTGTGGACCAGTGTTTTATTTCTTGTTTGTGTTTTACCACAAGGTTGATTATTTATATGTTGCTTACAGGTGTTAAAAGGTTTGTTTATATCTCGGCTGCTGATTTTGGTTTGGCAAACTATTTACTGAAAGGATATTATGAGGGGAAGGTACACTTTTCTCTTTGCTCTTGTTCCTATTTTCCATTTGTTCAAGTGTCTATTTTGTGTACTAGTTGGCGGGTTTTATTCTTAGCTTTCTGCTCAAGATGTGGTAGGTTAGCGCATACGTTGAAATTTTTATTTTGACAAGTTATGGGATAATGGCTCAAGAAGTCTTGTGGTTATTATCTTCTCTCTGATATGAAATTTCTCTTGTTCTTGTCTCATTTGGCAACAGAGAGCTGCAGAAACAGAGTTACTCACTAAATTTCCTTACGGAGGTGCATTTTCTGATTTACTTGCTGTAATTTGTTTAACATTCTGCACCTAACTTCCACATTGCTTATTATTCACTTATTGATATGGTAATCTCTCATAAATTTTAGTTTGGATGGTAGCCTGCTACTGCTAGTAATAACATATGAAATTATCACCATCTTTGTGTTATGGTTCTCTACATCACTTAAGAATTTCCATCACCTATTGCAGGAGTGATTTTGAGGCCTGGCTTTATTCATGGGACTCGCAGTGTTGGAAGCATAAAGTTACCTCTAGGTGTTATTGGTTCACCTCTGGAAATGGTAAATGCATTTGTTCTAAATTTCCTTTTTCTTTTGTTTGTTGTCTTCATTTGATCTATAACCTGACCTAAAACTGCAAAATGATTGGGTCCATGATGCATCCTAGTTTGTATGGAGTTGGCAGAAGTATTCAGCATTCAACGTGTGATGAAATGTGCCTAGGTTAACTGTAATGATGTGTCTGTTGAAGCTTAAGCTTCGTTGTCGTGATTCATGAGACTGCCTCAAAAGTCATAAAACTAAGATTCCTTCCATCTCTGCAGGTTCTCCAACATGCAAAACCATTGAACCAGATACCACTAGTTGGCCCATTGTTCACTCCTCCGGTTAATGTTACAGCTGTTGCCAAGGTTGCGGTGAGAGCAGCAACTGATCCAGTTTTTCCACCAGGCATCGTTGATGTCTACGGAATAAAACGATTTAGCCAGCAAATTCAAGATAGATTATGAGTTGAACTTGGGAGTTTTGCGTTTGTTTCCTATTATTCTAGAGTAAAGAGCTGTCAGCATCAAGCGGTTAAAGGTGCATGTGGCTGATTGTAAATTCCTGTAATGGTTGCTGCGTTAAGAGAGTGAACAAAACAAGGTCAATAGTTCATTCTGATGCAATAAAAAATGTCAGGCATTGGCTTCTATTGTAGTGGAAGAAGGTGAACTTTTCTGATTCTCCTAATCTTGAAAGAGGAAGGCTGTTTTTTGCTTTCGGTTTAAGCAATGAATTAAGCACTTCTCATGGTTTTATACAAGGTATAACACTTTTTCCCCCTTTTATCTCGATACAAAATTTAATATAAAGTAAGGTGCACAAGACTTGTGCAAAAGAGTCGTTGGTTAATGATATTTCTGGTTAATCTTTATAATTTTTATACAAACATGTCTATTTTAATTCCATGTTATAAAATTAAAATTTTTTATATATAATTTTAAACTCTAAATTTAAAATACTAAAATCTAAACTTTTTGAACCCTTACACTAGAGACATTTGTTTGAAAATATTTTTTTTCTAAATGCGTGAAATATTTTCTCAAATGAAATATTTCGCTTGACTTTTTTTTGTTTTGAAACTCGTTTCAGACAAAAGACATTATAAACTTTAACCAAAGAATTAACTTTTTTTTTCAGGTTTATTGAATTTTAAAGTAAAATAAAATTTTAATTTAATTTTTTGGTGTAAAGAGTAGTTTTGATAACTCATTCCAGAGGCTTAATCTAGACATTGCAGAATAAGGTTACTGGAGACATTTAACTATACAATCGATATTAATGAGATTGTAATGGCTGAGAAGGTGATGATACGTCGACAAAACTTTCCTAACATGCTGCCATTTTTATATACACATGGCGTTAATTTACAAGGAGTTATCCATCATGGCAAATATTGTTCAAGACAGTCTTTCAGTTTTTGGAAAGTTACAGGCTTCGATACAAACGAATCCATGCCATTTGCAAAACACTGATCGGCACTCTCCGACAATGCATTTGCAGTCATCTGCATTTATACAATCATTTTTTTTGTTAGTGTATGCATAGAGTCGAGACTTATCTTCTAGGATAATAAGAGCTAAACTTGATTATTCAAGGGCAGTAAAAGTGATGAACTTACTGCAATTATGGGGATACGCTTTGGAGGTGTACAATCTGGTTGAAATGAATCGGAAGGCAAAGGTTGTTCTATCCCTGCCTTTACTGCTGCATCCCAGTTACCGGTTTCTTCAAAGGAACGGATCAATCTCGTTGCTTGAAGGCCATCCATGATTGGCATGCACACATCCTGCAAGATAAATTTCACAAACAGTTGCTAATTTACTCAATAATGCAGTTTTTAGAACTCAAATGTGTATATGATATTTCATTTTAGACAGTAAAACTTTAGCAGATTTAAAACCAGTAGAAAGCAATTCATGTTTACTGCAGGGAAGGATTTACCATCAGGACGAGATCGTAACTATGGCACTGAACTGCACGGACGGCTTCGACACCATTGTTCACAACATCTATTGTGTGGCCCAACTGCTTCATCATGTTCCGTGTCACCATTACGTTAATCTTGTTATCTTCCACCAGTAGGATCTTAGGCTTTGAGATAGAATCTGATACTTCTTGACTGCTGTTTATTGTGGGCTGAGAACTGCTGTCGGATCTCTCCTGCCTCTTAGGCAGTAGCTGAGGCTCACTTATCTTCATTTTTACATCCATATCTCTGCTTGTGTCTGAGCAACCTGAGACATCTCTGGTAGAAGCTTTGTTCTCAGAATTTACATCATTTTGATGATGCTTGTCTCTGCAAATTGCACTTCCATTTTCGTGGTCCGGGCTATGACTAAATGAACTTTCAGGCTCAGATGATATCTCAACAGCTTCAGCCACAGAACAAGCATCTTCAACCAAATCCATCTCCTTTGTTCGACCATTACTCATGGGGAATGAATAACAAGTCTCTGAGAACCCATCAAGTTTATGTGAACTTGCATAACCAATATTATGTGTAAATAATTTTTTGGTTCTGCTAGATCCATTAGAAGAAAATAGAGAACCCAAAGTACGTGGCTGGAATTGGAAAAAAAAGGCCGTTGCATCATCATTTATAGCACCATGATCATCCATATCTGAGAGGTCATCCGGGTCATCAGAATGATCACATGATAGAGAAACCTTGTAAGGTAGGATAAACGTAAATGTAGAACCACAATGCACTCGGCTAGACACTGTAAGACGGCCGCCCATTAGCTCAACCTATAGCAAACGCATAGAATGTTAGGAATTAGGACAAGGAACAAGATTCAAACATCAAATCATATGCTTTTCTGTCCATTAACTGCAGAACTAGGATAGCCAGTTTAAACTAAACTTACTGAGATTTATATCATAATTATCTGATCTGCTAAACTGGTTCATTAAAAAGAAGAAGATAGAAGAGGGAAGGCTATTATCTCAATTGTAGGGGAAAAGTTCAAAACCAAATAAAACATCATTGTTGATGGAAGGAAGAATTCACCAGCTGTTTACATATTGCAAGCCCCAGTCCTGTTCCACCGTATTTTCGGGCATGATCAGCACTGACTTGCATGTACTTCTTAAAGAGTGTGGGTAAAGCATTTTCTGTCACAGAAAGACAGGAAAATTCATCAAGTTTTCCCCATCCTGAATCAACTTATATATCTAACAAAATCTCAGATTTTTTGTAATAATGTAGATGATTAAAGACAAACGTACATACGTACCTGGTATTCCAATCCCAGTGTCATATACGTCACAGCATATCCACACAGTTGTTTCAGGTAATTCTTCTTGTTCCTCTGTTGCATCTATTGCTCCATTTCTTACTGGAGTACCAGGTTCACTTTGTGAATGGTTTTGGCAAGCACCTTCGTGTTTCTTACCATGATATCCTCTCTGATCACTGCTAGTTTGAGACGTTGATGTACATGTCTCTTCTTTGGCTACATTAGTTTTGGATTGATTAGCAGATGATCCATCGGATACGCGCTGAGATGCTTCTTTTGCAAAAGGTGGCTCTGGTACTACATAAAGTTTTACTCCTACCTTCCCTTCATGTGTAAACTTGATCGCATTGCTGAAGAAGACAGGTTGTTTTACTCAACATTTGAGAAATGAAAGTTATGAAATAGTAAATAATTCATAAATGTCTTCTCCGCATAATTGTTAGAACCATTCATTTCCAAATCCAAAAACAACATACACACACAATTTTACAGTTGCAGGAACATGTCATTTAATTCTCAGAATAATCAGTTATTTGGTCCATATTAAAGCTATCAAGTGCAACCTGTCTATTACAAACAGTGTTTTCATGATAATCTATAGGAAAATTGGAACATATATTATGACTTCTCATAGTTCAATACCTGATCAAATTGGTGAGAATTTGTCGAATTCTTAGCACATCTCCTGTGACCTGAAATCAGTGAATAAAGCTCCAGAAAATGAGGGTGAAAAGGGGACTTTAATTTTTAAATATAATACTCGATGGAAATGTGTCATAAGACTCTCACCTCAATAGGAACATCATCTGCCACATTTCCTTCCAAGGTAAGAATCTTTTGCAATGATGCTGCAGCTGTCTGGAGAACATGCTTTACCACCTCTCTTGGTCGGAATTTTGTAGATTCCAACTTCATGACACCTAATGTAACAGAGAAGATAAATTTTCAGACAAAAAAAAAAGGTATGATGTGATTGTAAATCCGAAACAGAAATGCAACTTTCTAAACATGCATTACGATATCATTTTAAGACCAGATCCCTCCTACTTGTTGCTATATATGGTAGTACAATGTTCAACCTCTAATCAGCTCTAAGAAATTAACATATAAGGTTTAAAATTGAAAAATAACACGAGTATGAGCTTTTCATGAAATTTCAGGGCTAAAATCCAAACCTGATTCGACCTTGGAAAGATCAAGGATGTCATTTATGAGTTGAAGGACCAAATCTCCTGAAGATAGCATGACATTTAACAACTGTCTTTGCTCTCGATCAAGTTTTGTTGTGGCCAGAATCTCAGCCATGCTAACAACCCCAGATAGAGGAGATCTTATCTCATGAGACATGGTTGCCAGCATCTGTTTTGCACGCATTGTCTCCTCTAGAGAAAGTGTAAAAAGAAGGCAAAGCAAAGTTACTTCAGTACTTTAAAAGGGATAGCTGAAGAGAAATTCACAAATATTTAGTTGTCACTCTAGTAAAGGAACCTGTTATATGTATGGTTCTGTTGAGTTCTGTTTCCTTGGCCTTTTGTACTGCAATCTCCTCCCGAAGCTTTATCATCTTTTCTCTTTTCCTTACCTATTGTGCAATCAGAAACATAAATACCCATTTTCTCCATCTCAATTAATAGCTTATACAATCAATATGAACAAACTGAATATACCTGATCTGTTATATCCATTCCCATATAATTTATACCAATAGTCTCCCCTGCCTTGCTAAAAACAGGTTCCACATATATCAAAAATGTCTTTGACCCAAAAAGTTCTGTCTCAAACGTGATTTCCCTTTTTGCAGGTAACCCTTTATCCATCACTTCCTTTTTAAAATCCTGAGACTCCTTAACACCAGATCCAGTAAAAATTTCTACATCTGTTTTTCCTAGAATGTCCTGAAATGAGAACCAATTAAGTTTCAGGTGATTCTTATGCCACTTTATAAATAAAAGGACTGCAAAAGGTGAGGGAGGAAAGTTACAAAGGAAACAAAAAACTTTAACGTAAGGGAAATCATTCAAGCGACCAACACTTAAACAAAAGATTACCAAACCTTGAATAAGAACTTCTGGTGCAATAAATTACCTCCTCTTGTAAGCTTGGAAAATGGTTATAAATAAATCGATAACGCAGCTCTTTATCCTGAAAATTGATCAAAAAATAAGTTTCATTAGTTGAAAGATTATAATATATGTCATCATACTTCAAGATATGTGGACTATTGGCTTAAATGAATTATTTGATGATATCTCATCAGCTCAAAAAATCAACTATTCAACAAGTTTTAAATTGACATTAGGTAGCATATTCATCATTAAAACTTTGTTGATTACCTGATGTCCAAACACAACTGGTGCAGTTTGAAGTACAAAATGTAAGAAATTATCTGCTCTTTTGAGAATCTGGGACAACTCTTCTACTTGCGAGGACTGCTTTTCCAGATTTTTTATGCTTTCCTGCAACTTTTCCTTGAGTAGTTGCTCTCTCTGCATGCTGGCCTCTAACATTTTCTCCAAATGCATGGCTCTCTGTTTCCAGTACATGACAGTATCATACTCAGCATCAATTTCAAATCTTTTACTTGGAACCACAATTTTATTTTTTCTCCGAGGAACTTCTTGCCATATATCATAAATTTCATCCAGTATGGAAATCGAGCGTTTATCTCTTCCATACCTTTCCTCCTCGAAACGATGTTCCTCCAATATCTCGAATTTCTTAAGCTCAGATTCCTGCCTTTGCCTGCTTAGATTTTTAAGTTCTTCTCTAAGAAGACGGACAGCGTTCGCTTGCTTATATTCCCAGTTCTTTACAAGGTATGCTAACTGAGGCGAGCCCTTGTCAGTATAATTAGTTAGCTCTATAAGATGTTGGAAATCAACTATAGTTGGCTCCTCCACAATTGTCACCTCCTCCAACATATCTTGGTCACCTCTTGGCTTTTCTACATTAAACTGTTTTCCAGCTTCGTGCTCTATATCTTCAGGCCACATTGAAGAAAGGACTTCGACGTCCACATCTTCGATTTGATCGGTTTCCATCTCACAAACCATTGAAATCACTTAATTACGACCTGTTTGAATTGAAATGCTCAAAACATAAATTAACATCAATTGATCACCAAGCTGTCCTTCACTACTCCCTTGTATGCTTCTGGTATGTCTCTATAGAGCATCTTTTAATCAGAGCAAATCCTGCACGAGAATTTTAAATTAAGAATGTCCTCTTTCCATACTAAGTTTAGCCTTTAACATAATACAATTGATTCTAAGATTTGTCCAGCCTGAGTACTTTCATTTCAAATCAAATTTTATTCCAAAGCAAATTACATGACAAAGATGTACAGTTCTTGAAAAAAGAAAATTTTCAATTCTAGAAAAACCATCGAAAACATAACAGAATGGAATAGATATGTTGACTGATGAGGAAAAACATCAATTGGAGACGGAACAAACTGTAGAAAATCTCTTTATTCGATGGAAGTCGTATAAATTCCAGATGTTCATAGAATTTTATATATTAAAAAGATGAAAACAAAAGTCTTTCAAATTTTCAGGCAAAAGGAATCAAATTCATCTGAGGAGCTGAAGCTAAATTTGACTACAAAGTATAAACTTCCATTGATCGTTAAGAACAGCTGAATTATATCTCATTCCAAACAAGTAAAAGGGAAGTCAAATACAAATCTGAGTTCAAAACAATGGCGCTGGACTGCTGGAGATTCTTTAAACAGAACAACCGAAAACAGCGCCAACGATAAAGAGGACAAAGTTTAGTGAACAAACACATTAACCGTTTTTTATAATTTTTTTAAGAAAGCGAATCAGTCAATCAATTAAGATTAAGAAAACACAAACAAACACATTAGTAAGAGGCTAACCTTTGAAATCGAATCACATCCACCACCAGAAACTCAAGGAGAAAGAAGAAGCAAAATGTTGAGAATAGCAGCCAAAACTCAAAACATTTTCCACTGTGGATCTGAGAAACACTTTTTCTCTTCGACTATTCTGTGTACAGCCTTCAAATGCTAATGAGAAACTGTTTTTTCATTCAAAAACCTCAAGAAAAACAGAAAGAGTTAATTCAAGAGCATGTGACTGAAAAGAAAAACAAAAAATGTAGGAGAGAAGGGGATGCCCAGGAAGCCATGTGCGATCGGAGGTCAATAACAGTACATAATTCTTCTTAGTATTTTATTTGTATGCCTTAGCTGCCTCTGCTTGTTTTTGGAGGTTATATATTAAAAGTTCCTTCTGCTGCAAAAAAAGAAAGAAAAGTGAATGATTGAGAGGTTATTATAAGTAGTGATCGTTGTAGTGGATTACTATCTAAAATGATACAGTGTATTTTTCTGGGACACTAAAAAAATAAATCTAAATTAAAATCATAACCCTAAAATAAACCCCAAACTAAAACCCTAAATTCTAAACATTGATTCTAACAGACATCCTAAAGGATAAAGGAAACCCAAACTATGTCTTTTTTAGTTAAATGTTTAAGTTTTTAAATTATTTTCAAATAAATTTTACTATAAGTATTTTTTGGGAGAAAAAAATATAGGCATAACTGAAAAATAGGTGCTTAAAGTATACATTTTTGAACTTTAGGTTATATTAAAAAATATGTGTAAATCTTTCAAAATTGTAATTTTATATTAAAATTAAATAAAAAAATTTAAACAATCAATATCCTCTAATTTTATTTTATTTTAATTTTTTAAAGAAAAACAACCAAAAAATTTAATTTTTCATAAAATCCTAAAATTTTACAAATTTTACAAAACAGTCCTCAAATCTCTAAAATTACCCTAACCACATCCTTTTGTCGAAATGAAGCGGTCATCCCCAACATGGCACAACTCAAAATTGTTTGTCGTTATTCCGACCGAACGTTCATTTCACGTTTCATTCGAAACGAATCATTCGACGTTAATTTTTGCGTTTCGCATGGTGCGCAAGTCCATTTCTTCGTTTTCGACGACGCCATGTTGGGAGAAATGACCGCCTTAGTTCGGCAACCAAAGGGATATGGTCAGGGGCGGCGATTTGGAGGTTTAGGTTTGGGTAATTTTAGGGATTTGGGGACTGTTTTGTAAAATTTTCAAAATCTCGGGATTTTATAAAAAACTAAAAGTTTTTATAAAATTATTTTAAGTTTTAATTTTGAAAAATAAAATAAAATAAACATATTATATGTCAAGCATTGATAAAGTCAATTTTAAAAAATTAATTTTATTTATTTTTAAAATTATAATTGTATAAACTTTAAACACCTAAAATTATAAGGTTAAAACTTTAAGCACTTATTTTTATAAAAAAAAATACTTTAAGCACCTAAAATTAAAAAAATATATACTTAAGCTCCTATTTTTTATTTAAGTCAAAAAATATATATAATAAAATTAGAAAATAAATGACTTTTGAGAGTTGATAGACAGACAAGGGAAGAGCAAGAGAGATAGCTGGTGGGATATTTTTTTAATTAAGGGACCTTTTCTTGTTCCCTTTTCCCCGCCAGCTCTTTACCAAGCCAAGTTGACGTGATGGGACGGCGTGTGGATTGACGCGCAGCGATGCTGCTAACTGCTGCGTGCTGTCGTCCAATGATAATTTTTCTTTTACCATAAATCGTCGATGATAATTCAATCCAGTAAGAGTGGTTTATATCCTAAGTACGAATAATTAGTTGGGCTGATAAATGTAAAATGTTTTATATACACAAAAAAATTTGATTTTAAGATTTAATAATTTTTAAAATAATTAGTTTAAAATTAAAATTTATAATTTATGATTAAAAATTTAAGATTTAAAATTTAGGGTTAGGAACAAATTTTTATTTTCTTTTTAAAAAAATTGTTCAAGTGTTTGTGAAAATATATTTCTAATAAATTAGGGTTTTATATATTTAAAAATAATATATATTTATTTAAAAATATAATATATATATATATATATCTTTAAGTATTTAAAGTTCAAATCTAATTATGAATGTAACAAATTAAATTAGTATTATAACTCAATTAAAAAAATATTTGTGGTTATACAAATGAATTAAATAATAATTGAATTATTATTATAACAATTAATATTTTAAATTTTTATATTTTAGAACGTGTTCGATTAAAAATACTCCTATTTTAAATGTTTATTATAAAGTAACTTGTTTTATATAAAACTATTTTTTGAGCTGAGTTTAGCTTTTCTCTAAAATTCAGTGCGGCCTTCATTTTTCCTTCTTGTTTAATTTTTTATGGCCGCTTTCATTTTAGTTCAGTTAAGACCGGTTGTCAACCGTCGGTCATTTTTCTTATTTATTTGTTTTATTTTTTTAATTTTAGTCCTTTTAATTCAATAAAATTATCTTTTGAGGCTGTTAATTTTATCACAATGATTTTTTTTTATCCTTTTTAGCATGTATTACTTTTCAACAGCAGCGGCTTTTTGTGTGACAGACTGCTGACCAATATCCATAAGCCACATCGTCCTCGCATGCCACGTGGTGTACATAACCAGACAAATGGCAGGTGTCTTTAGTTTCTAACAAATTCCACACTTGCTTTTCCAGGTAAATTTTGCTCATAGCTGGTTCTCGACTGGAGAAATATGATATAGAAGTGAAACCAATAATTTCAAATCCAACTTGCATTATTATTAGTTTTCTTTATAATAAAGTTCAACAGTGATTGCAGAGCCACCTATTTTCCATACTTTAGACACTTATAAAAAAATATAGAATTTGAAAATTTATTTACCACTTAAGTCATGTTATTAGTTTTTTTGTATAATAAAGTTCAATGGTAATTGTAGAGCCACCTATTTTATCCGTAGTTGACATATAGTAGAACATTATTATAATATTGCGCCATTGCTGTACTCGATTAAAGAGATGGTAAAAAAAATTTTTTTATATTTTTATATTAGTTTCAGGAAAAAATAAAATTTAGAAAATGGCATTATTTAATGAGTTTTTGGATACATGATAAATATATTTGGGAAAATTTTTATCATTTTATATATATTTATTAAACAACTTTTTATAAATGGGGTAAGCAATTAATTCATATTTCATTAAATATAATGTAATCTGTTTTACTTTAATGATTAATTAGAAGATTTATCTTTCTATTCAGAATCCCTTAATAGAACGATGTAATTTGTCCTTTGTCTATATGTTATACCTATAATAAATTATTATTGATATCATGAAGTAATTTAGACAAATCAAGTGTAATAATTTTATTAATTAAGACGTAATGTCAAAAATGTATATATTTGTCTATCATAGAATTTAAAATTCACTTTAATTACATTATTTTATTAATTGTATTTAACTCTAAAGCCTTTTTATTTTAGGTCAAAATCTATTTTTGGATGAAAATTGTTTACTAAAAAATTTTTAAATAACTTATAATATATATATGTGTTTTACCTTTAAAAAATTTTTTAGATCCACCACCGGTCAAAATAAATTGATTTATTAATCAGAGATATACAGATTTCTTTATCTTTTCTTTCTGATTGGGGTGATTGAATTGGATAAAGTTATTCGTAAAACACGTATCTTTGGCAATTCAAGCTCATTATAAAGAATTAGAAAAGTAAATATTATCATCATTGTATCGTCCTCATTTAAACAGTAAACAGAAAGCCGCCTGTTTGGTGGGTAGGAGACTGGCGGTGGGGGAGGAAGAATGGGGTTTGCCGGCACATTTTGGACGGTAGTTTATTTGATTGGTTCAAGTCAAATAGGAGGAGAAAACTAAACCGCAGCTTCAAAATACAGCCATTATAATAAAAAACCAACATTTGTGCATTGAAACTACCTCCTAATCACGTTTCATTTCCTGTTGTATACGTCATTTAACTCATATAACCATAATCAAGTAGCCTCAATTAGTAGGAAAATAAAATATTAGTTTTGGTAAAAAATTTGAATGGGAAAGATGGTAGAAAATAAAATATGTTTTTAATTAAAAGTATTGGAAAAATATATACTGTTTGATTATAAAATTATATGGATATATTTAAAAATATATTAAATTTGTATTTCCGAGACGATGACATTATCTAGCACACATATAAGATATTATATCTTACAAATTAAAACAAATAATGAAACCTTTTTTTATATGTATAACATGTATGAAGCCAGTACTCACAAAAAAGTATTCACTTTACTTTTCTTTTTACTTTCCAACCTCCCGTAGTTAAAAAACTTTGATTAAATTTGAAATAAAGTCGACGTCAAAATTTATTTCAAGGACAAATTATTTTATAACTGTTTTTTTTCTATTAACAATATTCAAATTCAATCGACACCTTATATAAATAAAATTAATTTTTATAATCCCAACTTGCATTGTTTAATATCTTGATTTTAATATATTTCAACAGTGAATGCAGAGCTAAAATGAATTTTATCCGTAGTTGACAGCGAATTACTAAAACATTATTATAAATCTACTGAAAGAAGATTGATTGGTAGTTAACGGCGATATAAAGATGATTAGTTTAAGGAGAAAAACAATAATCGAAGGTGACATCGATACATTTGGTAGAGTTTTTAGTTTTATTAAAATGCCTTGGGAAAAGATGGTCGGGTCAACATATACAATTGAAAATGTGTATATGGAATTGGCAACAAGTGGACGTCTTTAATTGGACATCCTAATTTATCTGTTTTATAAACAAATTAAAGATTTATCTTTCCCTCGGAAATCCCTTAAACAAATGTTGACTGTAATTTGTCTTTGTTAAATGAATGTTATACATATAAGAAATTATTATCGATAAAAGGAAGTAAACTAGACTTGTCTGGCAGTGATACTTTAAAACTACCTTTCAATCAACGGGTCCATGATTATTTTCCATTTTGAAAGAGTAGAATGATAAAATCCGAATCCTATTTTTAATTGATTTATTTTAAATGTAATAAATTTTTAAATGAATATAGTGGTTATAATAATTATTTGTTCAGTTTCATAATATTAATTTATTGTTTTATTTTTACACATGTATATTTATTAAAAGAACAAAAAAATAAAATAAAATATATACTCTTTTATACATAAATCCAACAAGTGTCAAGTGATGCAAATAAAAAAGAAATTTTTACTCAAATATAGCTTTAGGAGTTTTTCTCATTATAAAGATTTAGAAAAGTAAATATTATCATCATTGTATCATCCTAATTTAAACGGTGAACAAAAAGCCGCCTGTTTGGTGGGCAGGAGACTGGAGTGGGGGAGGAAGAATGGGGTTTGCCAGCACATTTTGGACAGTGGTTTATTTGATTGGTTCAAGTTACTATATCTGCCCCCATCAACCTCAACCGCAAGCTCAAGGAGCCAAGCCATTATAATAACCAACCAGCTTTGTGCATGTTAGCTACCTTAACTATTTCATTTCCCGTTGTATGTCAATATAAAAAGGCGGATAATTATGGAAAAAATTGAGTTTTAAATAACTTTATTTACAAGATGAGTACATTTTAATGAGGAAATATAAATTTTTTCATATGAATTTTTTAATTTTTAAATCTACCGCTGTCGATTTTCAAAAACTTTGTTTTATAGTAGAACACACATGTAAAATGAAAGGAAAATCCATTAAATTAAAAAAAATAAACCTTTGAACGACCAACAACAAAGGTACAACAGAATAAATAGATAGATATAGCAAACAGACATAAATTCTGTTAATGATATACCATGAGAAAACAATTAAGTTGAAGATTGTGTGCAAAATTGTAGGCTGCGGGCCAGGAAGTCATATGATTCGATTCACAGTTGAATAGCATTGGAACAGGTGCGGACAAAAAAAAAAAGTGATATTGGTAAAAATATAAATCCGTACAACCTCAAAAAAATCTAAAAATAGGAGCGGGGGAATGAAATCCAAGCCCACAAATCCCGGATGTTACCCATTCGGATCCACCTTTAGATTTCATTTGGCAGACAACTTGTGGACAAAATTCTGTTTTTGCCGTTACATTTTCCCATCCTCTATATTACTACTACTGTTACAAAATATTTATCTCGTTGCATTTTTTTAAATAACACATCTAAATTTTTTCCTTTGATTTTTAAATTTATTATAAATAAAATAATATTAGAATTAGATAAGAAGGGACTATTTACTAAATTATTATTTTTTTAAAGGTGTAAAAAATTTTTTTAATTTAAATGAAAATTAGTATACTATCAAAACCTAAAAACCTTTATAAATCTTATTTGTCTCGATCCATGGCTTTTAGTACGTTTTTGGCATATGAAAAGTTGTTTTGGTGATCACACAAAGAATCAATTATTTTCTTATTGTAGATTGTTCACGTATAGTCAGATCCCTATTTGGTAAAAAGTTATTTATCATCAATTTAACAAACCATCAAACGATAGTTTGGGGATCAATCTTTTTTATGACCAGGCAACATAATCAAATTAGAAGGAGTTTTTATGAAGGCTCTGGATTCTTTTGATGAACCAAACATCATTTTATGTATGATTTTTTGGTGAAATTGTCTCAATTTTTCTCTATAGATTGTAATTTTAATTTCACAAATTATTTTTATTTCTCTCGGTGCCACAAAAAAAAGTAAACACGTTTACATTTTTTGGAGATTTTTTTATTAACTATAAAAAATTTAAAACTTTAATTAATTAAAAATAATAGAAAATACATTTAAAAACAACTTGATTCAAGTTTTTTTAAAAATATATTTTTTCATATTTTTATAAATAATAAATTTTAAATTATAAAAGTTCAAAGTTAAAATAATTTAACTAAAAAAATATTAATTTAAGACAATTTTAATAGTTTTTTTATAATATAATCTCATCTCATTATTTAAATTCTCAATCCTTCCATTTCGTTTATAAAAACAAAAGGATAAACTATAACCATAATTATTAGATTATTTGTAAGATTATATTTGTACCATTTGATTTTAAAATTATGTTTTTATCTTTAGACTATTTATTTTGTATTATTTTAATCACTATACTTTTAACTTTTAACAGAATGAATGATAATGTAATCAGTAAATAATTGGTATAATAACATATTTAGTTTAAAAATTGATATATTTTATCAATTTGATCCAAAATTATAAAAAATATATTTTATATATTTTTAGTCCAATCCCTAAAAAAATTAAAGAAATCAACATTTCATTTATTTAATTATCACAACATTATCAAACAAATTTCTGTTTTTCTCATCTTATTTTCCTTCAAACAAAACAAAATTCAAAACTAAAAAACAACTTTTTAAACCTTTTAATTTGGAACACTTCAAATTCATAGGTTTTTCAGCAATATAGTTTTGGCATCGAGACGGGTAGTTGAGTTGTTGAGAAAGGGTAATATTTGATTTTTTTGCCACTAAATGGTTAATTTTAACGTTTCTCCCCCTTGGTTTTCAAATACAAATAAGTTGCATGTCATTATCAGTGCTTTCCCCATGTAAGAAAACTAAAAATTTCATGTAAGAGGGTGAGAACATATATCAAAAATTATAGCTATAGTCCTTTTTTTTAAATTAAATTTATCAAAAAAAATATAAATAAATATATAAAATATTGAAAAATTTAAAAATTTTCAAGGGGTGCAGAACCAATGGGAGTCCCTAAATTGATTGCAAATCAAAAGAGTAGAGAAACTAATTTTCAAATAATATAAAGTGTACAAAACTAAGAACATAATTCTAGACTGAAGGAATATCTCTCTATGATCTTCCTAAATGTCTTATATTAAATTTTAGCAAAATTTGATTTAAATTAATCAATCAATAAATTAAATACTGTTCAATAAACAAAAAAAGATATAGTGTAGAAGAAGTCACCCCCTTCCTCCTACCAAAAAAAAAATCCTATAAAAAACAAAAAATAATATAGTGTAGAAGAAATCATCCCCTTTCCTCCTACCAAAGCCCACAGAGAACGAAAGTGTTAACTATCTTCCTGGGTTTCGTTGAGTGATGACCCAGATCCAAGCAATCGTATTTTCCTTTGGTTGCTTTTATGTCATCAGAAATAAATTAAAATTTAAATTTATATAAAATTTTTAACGTTACAATTTTAAGGTTTGATCAATTAGTAAATTATGTTTATAAATTTTTAATAATATTGATGTTATAAATACAAAAACTTAAATCATAAGAATTATCTCATTAATGGACATTTATAATATTAATTTTGAATTAACCAACTAATTAACTTGGGAGTGATAATTGGCCCCAAAATTTGATAGACTAATAGACATCTATAAATTTTAAAATTATTTTAATTTTTTGTATAATGTCTTAAATAAACTTAAATTTGTTTCAGTTTTTACAGATTTTTTGATTTGAGTTATAAATATAACATCATTCTTATTTTTAATTATTATATACATAAATAATTATATTTGTCTAATATAAAAAAGAAATATATATGCCCTTCTAAAATAAGAAAAAATTTATCAAAATCAAAATTTCAATGTGTAATTTAAGTAATAAAATTTATAGAAATATAGGTTGACCAAAGTTGGCACTATATAGAACGATTGTGACATTTGTGTTTTTTTCTTCTTTTCATTAACAGGTACCTTCTCCATTCCATATGAACAATTCTAAATTAAAGGGGGAACCTTAAAAACAAAAAATAAAGGTTTTTACCAGATTAATTAGGTTTGGGTGTTACCAATAATTGCACCATAGGCCATAACAATGTTAGTCTTCAACATTTGATTTATTTCAGATTAATGATTTAATAACTTGAGATACACTTAACACAACAACCTTTAGAAGCCAAAGCAGTGGGCTGCTTTTACTAATTGTAAAGCTTTCACCTATACACATATCCGAAACATTAACAAAGTCTACTTTTCCTATTGTTTAATAACATATTTAATCATCTATATTTACACATTCAATTTTCGTTACCCAAGTTTTTTTTTAAAGATTAATACTCACACCTTTTGATTCTTTCAATAAACTTTATTAGAAGAATAAATCGGAAAATAGTCACCTAATTTTTTGGGAAATGAATGGTAAAAGATTTTTGTTAACACTTTGCCTTAATTGTGAAAAATGTTTTTCCTTTATGAAGTCTTACCACTTGGATCAATCTTTGGTACAGTAGTTTAAAATGATTAACTAAATTTTATCTTCCTAAATCTCTATCCTTCATATTAAACAAAATCTAAATCATAAGATAGAGAGTAAAGGTTAAGCATATAATTAATAAACTCTATAAAACTAGTAAGTTTGGTAATTCTCCTTGGAAGGAAGGAAGCGTATGATATTCTGAATATTTATAAAATTCAATTCAAATTAGTCAATAAACAAACCAAGTACCACCGAATAAACAAAAAATTATAGTGTAGAAGAAAAAAAAATACTCCTCCTACCAAAGCCCATTTCCCGAAAAAAAAAACTACTTTACCACGAGTTCAAAAAAAAAAAAAAAAGACCCAGATCCAGATATATATTTCCTTGGGCTGCTTCTATATGTCATCAGCTGAAATAAGCCCTCACGTTGTGCACTTTTTGTCCTTGCTGTTTGCGAGGCTTTCAATTTGAATCTCTTAAACATGGAGGGAGTTGAATGAATGAGAAAATTTGCCGGTGTGGTATAAATAAAAAGATTACACATGGGAAAAAATGAGACCATGCGTTTATTTTTGTTTCTGTTTCTTGTTATAGAGTTTATTTTTATGAGTTAGTGTTTCTTTAGGGTTTAGTATTCCAGTTAGGAATTTAGAATTTTTTTTATAAGGTAAAAACACTAAATTGATAAAATTAGTTGTATAGAGGTATAAAAGTTTTACCATTTGAATATTGATATTATAAATAAAAAATCAAATCAAAAGAGTTGTTTTTTTAATGGACATTTATAATATTCATTCCGGATTAATAGACCAAATAATCAAATACCGGTAGTTATACTAAAAGAAATTATAGATATCAAAATTATACATTAACTTTAATTAAATGTATAATGTGATAAATAAACTTCAATTTGTTTTGATTGTATGCAGAATTTTGATTTGAGTCATCGATACAACATCATCTTACATTTAAATATTATATACATAAATAATTTTAGTTTATCCTTGCATCAAATGGATTTTAGTTTTATATATAACATTGTTGCTTTTATCTTTTAATCTTGAATTGCAAAATAAAAAGTTGCGAGTAAGATTTGCAAGGCAGCAATTAATATTATAATGAAAGATTCAGATGACACCGATCAGACAAAGTTCATCTAATGCAAAGGAATGAATTGCCCCAAGTATAACGTCCCTTTCACTTTCAGCCTTCAGGGCTTCAGCAAAGCCTTATTGCTCTTTTCTGCTTGGTTCACAATTTACAAAGTACAGTATTTGCAGAGATGCATGCATGGACCATAAGTTTCTTGCGCCAAATAACTCAGTTTGACCACAAGCTACCATTTCTCTTGTTTTATCAACGTTTGCCGACATTTTGATTTTGGGTTTTGAAAGTGAGGTCGAAGTGGCCTTTGCCTTTACTATCAAGTAGGGTATTGCATTTCTGTGGCTACCTTCCTTGATTCCAATCTGGTCCACCAATCTCATCCATCGGATGATCACTTTTTTTTTTTAGATTACATGGTATTATAGGTAAATTACTCTTAGTCCTTTAAAAATGCGTACACACCATACAGGATAAAGTCAAAATTTAATTGGGTGTTATAAATTAAAACTTTTGTAAATGAAATTTTCTAAGTAGTAGAAACAAACAATGAGACAAAAATTTCCTATCATTTTCGTGTCTCTTTCTGTTGTCTAACACTAAAAATACTAAATTCTAAACTTTAACCATAAATTTTAAACCCTAAAACCTAAAAAATACATGCTACCCATAATTCCCTAAACCTAATTTTATAGTGTGAAAAATTGAAAGAGACATCGAAAAGGGGCAGAAATTTTTTATTTCAAACCATGAGTGTCAAGTTCCTTTAAAGGGATATCGATTCAATTAAAGTTGTATTAATTTTATTTTTAACATTATTTCATATTAAATTCATAGAGATTTTTTTTTCTCTAAATTTTTAGAGTGTCAAATGACTCCTATGTTCATAAGGTGGCTCTGTCCATGCACTATATATAAATAAACTATTCAAACCTATATTTACGAGAAATAACAATATTTTTTTCTAATAAACTATTTGATAGGTTGGAAGATCACCTATTTATTTCTACTATTTTTTTTTTCAGGAAATGAACTCTTTTATCTATCGTTTTCCATTATAATTAAGCTACATGTATAATTATGTTTATATCTATACATGTGGATCAAACCAAGGATCACAGGTGTTGGAAATATATTTGTGAAACACCAAATGGAAAGAAAGAGTTATATATATTATTACACCATAATTTTGTTTGTTTGATGGTGACAAACTTTATTCATTTGATTTAATTGAGTGGAGGGTAGGTGTATTGGTGCCATTACTAATATTAAATTGGGTTGTGCCAACTCAAGTGCACACCCTACAATAAGAACCCCAAATCATATTCTCATCCTACTACTATGCCCAACCGACATTTGGGGTTAAGTGTTCTTTTACCTTCTCTCAAAAAATAATGTCAAAAACTTTAATATTACCCCAAAATAATTCAGGACTTTTTAGGATTTAGTAGTAATAATTTGTTATTATTTTTTTAATTTTGATGCCATCTAGTACTCTATCATTTACTTTACACTTTAAGTATTTCATTATTTGTATAAATATTCACCGGTATTCATAAATATATATAATTACAAAGGAAAATATTTTGATACACAAGTCTTTTAATTTTTGAGTTTAGGGTTTTAGGTTAGGGTTTAAAAGTTTAGTTGTAGGATGTAAAATTTAAAGTTTATGGTTAAAATTTAGAATTTATGGTGCTAGAGTTTAGGATTTGAGTTTTAAATTTTATAAAAAGATTGTGTCAATTTTTTATACAGTTTGTATATCAAAATATAACATAATTACAAATTAATTCAAAGTACACTAAAAAGAAAGTTATGAAAGATATCTAATTTAATTCATATGAACCTATAATATGATATGAACCTACAAATCATCTGAATCGTTTATTTAGTAGAGAAACCAACTGTAAACATATATAATTTAAATAATTCACGTAATAAAGGAAGTTCCAACCATAAAATATGTAACTATTTATTGGCACAGCCGAATAAAGCTTAAAATTTTATAAAGTAAAGTCAATAATTTAAATATTAACATTACAAATGCCCAACCGACATTTTGGGTTAAACATTTTTTACCTCCCTCGTAAAAAAATAATTCAAAAACATTTTTTAAAATTACAAACGATAATTTTGTTACTATTATTTTTAATATAAAATAAATTATATTATTATAATTTTAAATTTCAAAGTCATACAAAGTATATAAGTATATCATTCGTTATTTTTATAAATATTCATAAAGATGATGCATAATTATGTAAAAAAAATAAGAAAATGACAAAAAAAGTGCGGGATAATAGAAGAATAAGAAAAATAAAAAAGAGATTCAAAAATGTCTATAGTATAATACGAACCTATAGATCATTTGAATCGTTTATTTAGGAGAGAAACCAAGTGTAATATATATAATTCAAATAATTGACCTAATAAAAATGAGCTTTTGCTCAAAAAGTGACATTTCACCCATAAGTAATGCTAAACACTTTTTTTATTTTACCTTTTGAGGTAAAAAATCAATTTTAGGTGTAAAATTATTTTTTTACTTTTAATTATTAACACTAATATAATATTAATATTAGTATATTAAAATAATGTTAAATATAATAATTATCATATTAAACTAATATTTTAAATATAAAAATTTACTAATGAACTGTCATTGTTTTTATATTTTTATTATTTAAGTTAATTTTTTTATATAATAATATTAATAAATTGTGTGATAAGGAATTTAAACATCATTAACATTTATTTTTGAAACTTTATAAAACGGATGGTTAAAATAGTTTTTATTTCCTTTTTAAAAAATATTTTTAATCTCCTTCCGTTTTAAAATCTTAGATTAATTTTTTAAAATTACTTTTAAAATTACTTTCTACACCACTTTTAAAATACTTTTTTTTTGGTCAGCACCTAAAACCTGCTGCTTCCAGATTTGATTCTTTATGTATTAAATTCTGCAACTAATTGTGGAGTGCTTGTTTGGTGTTTACTCTCTAGTCAAACTGGAGACAGTGGAGAGTGGTTTTCGTGATGCAAGTGAACTCCAATTTAAGTAAAGTAATTAATGAATGCCTCCTTTGGTAAACACGTTTAGCAGATTCTTTGCCTGCTCTGCTATATAAACTAAAAACATTAACCACCGAAAGAAGAGAGTAAGTTCTGGGTATGGGAAGTAAACCTTAGAAATGGACGGGCTGAGCTTGTTTGGATTATTAGACCGAAAAAAAACCCACATGGTGTGATGGTTTGTTTGTGTTCTTAATCTTACAGCTGCAGATACCTTTCCTCATTTTTACTTGTCTTCTATACTGTCATTTCCTATTACGTACAATCTCCTACACTATTCCTTTTTCTTCGCTTCATCTCCTTGGCTACATTTTTGATTACCTTTAATTCATCTTCACTTTGATTTGATTTTTTTGAGATCTGGGTTTTGAACCATTTTTTTTTTTTTTGATTTTCTGGGTTTTGAATTATTTGCCTGTTCCAGTGAGTTAAAAGAAATGGCTCCTGGATTAGATTTCTCAGATTGGTGGGCGAAGGACACGAGGAAAGGAACACCGGTGGTAGTGAAAATGGAGAACCCAAACTACTCGGTGGTGGAAATCGACGACCCAGATGCTGCATTCAGGCCGGTGGAAAAGAGCAGAGGGAAAAATGCAAAGCAAGTGACTTGGGTTTTACTTCTCAAGGCTCATCGTGCTGTCGGTTGTGTCGCTTGGATCGCTACACTGTTCTGGGCATTGCTCGGAACCGTAAAGAAAAGGTTGATCTTTAGGCAAGATGTTGGCATGGCGAGTGAAAAGTTGGGGAAAGGGAAACTGCTCTTCACAGTCATTAAAGCCTTTCTGGTTACTTCCTTGATGATTCTGGCTTTTGAGATTGTTGCTTATTTCTATGGTTGGCATTATTTTCAGAACCCCAGTTTGCACATTCCGAGAACTAGTGATATCCAGGGACTGTTCCACTTGGTTTACGTCACTTGGTTGTGGTTTCGGGCCGATTACATTGCACCATTAATTCAAGCCTTGTCTAAATTTTGTGTTGCTCTATTTCTTATCCAATCTGCAGATCGTTTGATACTTTGCTTAGGCTGCTTTTGGATTAAATACAAGAAGATTAAGCCCAGAATTGAGGGGGATCCGTTCAAGTCAAATGATGTCGAGGGATCTGGTTACCAGTACCCCATGGTTCTTGTTCAAATCCCAATGTGTAACGAGAGGGAGGTAATAAACTGAAATCCCTCCTCTGTTTTTATTTTTCTGACAAAAACATGTTTCAATTTCCTAGCTATTGGCATATTATGTGGGTTTTTTTCTGATGTTGACAGCTTTCTTCACTGACCTTGCACCAGGTATATGAGCAGTCTATCTCTGCTGTCTGCCAACTTGATTGGCCGAAGGATCGATTATTGATTCAGGTTCTCGATGATTCCGATGATGAAAGCATCCGGTGTTTAATTAAAGCTGAGGTTGATGCATGGAACCAAAGAGGTGTCAACATAATTTATAGACATCGGTTAGTAAGAACTGGTTACAAGGCTGGGAATCTTAAGTCTGCGATGAGCTGCGAGTACGTGAAGGCCTATGAGTTTGTAGCAATATTTGATGCTGATTTCCAACCTAACCCTGATTTTCTAAAGAAAACAGTTCCACATTTCAAGGTGAAGAGAAACAAACCAGAATCATTTTTGTTTAATAGTCCCTTGCCTACAATCTGCTTATTGGTTTTTACGTTATATATTTCCCTTGTCTTGCAGGACAATCCCGAGTTAGGGTTAGTTCAGGCTAGATGGAGTTTTGTGAACAAGGATGAGAATTTGTTGACTCGTCTTCAGAACATTAATTTATGTTTCCATTTTGAAGTTGAGCAGCAAGTAAATGGAGTGTTTTTAAATTTCTTCGGTTTTAATGGAACTGCTGGTGTTTGGAGAATTAAAGCTCTTGAGGAATCCGGAGGCTGGCTTGAAAGGACTACTGTAGAGGACATGGACATAGCCGTTCGTGCTCATCTCAATGGTTGGAAGTTCATCTTCCTAAATGATGTCAAGGTATCCTCTTTTTCCACCACTTCGATTTCCTTTCGCTTGAATTTATTTTCCCCTTTTTTCACTGTTGCATGTTATACATGTACCAATTTGTTACATACACTATATAAACTATATGTTATAGAAGAATCAAGTTCAAGAGTGTCCCGATAACAGTCACTTACTTTGTATAAACTTTAGGTCCTTTGTGAAGTTCCCGAGTCTTACGAAGCATACAGGAAGCAGCAACATCGATGGCATTCAGGACCGATGCACCTCTTCCGCTTATGCCTACCGGCAATCATAACTTCCAAGGTACATTGTTACACATCTTCCAATCATGGTTTTATTTACAGCATACTGAAGTACCTTTAATACCGTAATTCTGCAGATAGCTATATGGAAGAAAGCAAATTTGATACTCCTATTCTTTTTATTTGAGGAAGCTTATCCTTCCCTTCTACTCCTTCACATTGTTCTGCATAATTCTTCCTCTAACCATGTTTGTACCCGAGGCCGAGCTTCCCATTTGGGTCATTTGTTATGTACCTGTTTTTATGTCTTTCCTCAACATTCTTCCAGCCCCAAATCATTCCCTTTCATTGTTCCTTACCTTCTGTTTGAGAATACCATGTCTGTGACCAAATTCAATGCAATGGTGTCTGGACTATTCAAGTTGGGCAGCTCCTATGAGTGGGTTGTCACCAAGAAGGCTGGCAGGTCATCAGAATCTGACTTATTGGCTGCTGCTGAGAGGGAATCAAAGACGACAAACGAGCTGCAAATCCAGAACAGAGCTTCTGAAAGTGAGCTCACTGAATTAAACCGATCAAAGACGGTTCCTGTACCAGTTAAGAGGGTGAATAAGATATACAGGAAAGAACTCACACTGGCATTCCTCCTACTCACAGCCTCGGTGAGGAGCCTGTTAGCGGCACAAGGAGTACATTTCTATTTCCTCCTCTTCCAAGGGGTGACGTTTCTCCTAGTCGGTCTAGATTTAATAGGAGAGCAGATGAGCTAAGGCTGCATAACATCCAGTTCAGTAACCAAAGTTTCATTTTCTACATCCGCATTGAGATATGCAAATGCAATACATATCTGCAGCCAGTTTTCATTTACATTTTTATGTCCTTTTTTTTTTTCTTTTCTTTCTCACAATGGATGGTGGCCATTTATTCTTACTTAGTCGTTGGAGCATTGTTTGTTGTTATAGGTAGGATTCGTATGCCACCCTGATTCTTGCTTGAGTGTGGTTTGATGCTAAAGGATTCAAGCCAAATTGTATTTGTAAAGTCGGAAAAAGCTTGAGTAAGGCAAACGAATGAACTTGCATGATGCCTTTCTGGCTCCATATTTACGATGAGGCATGTAAAACACATCCATCTTGTACATTGTGTTATGTCAAATATATAGCAAATAAATTTCTTTGTTTGCTCTTCTTCCACTTTGCTGGTCTTAGTTAATAGTCTTCTTTTCTGTGTGTCGGCAAGCAAAGGAGATGGACCAGTCGCATTATCATCACATGACAGGGGCCCAGATATCTTGAGTGGGCTTGTGTTGGTTCTGGTTCTTTGTGAATGCCTTTGTCATGGGAGGGTTGACCACCCGATCTCGATCCGATATTTCTACCATACTCTATCAGATTTCAACACGCCTCGAAAATAAAAATACCCGATGAGAAAAAATTGCTGAAAAAAGAAAAATCACAAGAAAAAAAAATCAAAATCTGAAAAACCAAAACAAGTTTAAATCTTTATAAAAAAAACGTTAAATAAGAAATTTTACAAGTAAAAAAATCTAACTTCTCAAAGTATACAACGTCCTAAATTTTTAAAAATTAAACAAAAAAGAATAAATTTTACAAACAAATAAATCCAACTTTCCAAAGAATTCAACAAAGATCTTTAAAAGCTTATCAAGGGTGAACTCAACAACTTTGAAGATGATAAATTGAATAAAATATAACTGAAAAACAAACAAAAAGTGAAGCTATATTATTAGAAAACAGGAAATAAATCAAAACTCACAGATGTTTTTAAGATTTTAGGGCAGAGATCGGTATATTTTATCATGCTGACTTCAAAATCAGTTTTCAAAATTAAACAAAAAAGTGGCCTTGAGTAGTTATATAGGATGAAGAAATCGAAGACGAAACGGAAAACTTTGATAAAAAAAAATAGAAGAAAAGAAGTGAACAGAAGCAAAGTATTGACGAATTGGGTGAAAAGAACTCTAAATAAGATGATATTCTTGTAAATATGATATTAGAATCAAAATTTCTCGATTAAAGATTTTAAAATTATCTCTATAAGTTCAAATCAAGACACGTTAGATCCAAATCAAATTACCATCCCTATGATTTTTGCCACCCCACAAGGTAAGCATACTACATAGACTTATGAATTCGAATTCAGACATTATTTCACAAAATACTTTAGGATGGGACATAAATCTTCTTCCTCCCAACTGTTTCCGCTTGCTCTGAAAGTAACCCCTTTCTTTTACCTTAACCATGGGAACTATTAGTTAGTTGAGTGAGAGGCATCTCTAGTTTGATTCAGCAATCTGTTGATTAAAACCGTGGAGTAATTGCAGAGACGAAACTGACGACGTTGCCAACAAACAGATTACTGGAGAAGAATGCGATGGAGATTAAACTTAAAGGTGATCCTTCACCCTGAGCACCACAAACATCGTTCCAACCACGTGCGATAAACTTCAGAAATAACAATACTGATGGCTTTTTACCGTTCAAAATTAAACAAGATAATGAATATCAATCTTTCCCAAGCAATGGCAACACAACACACAAACACCACCGCCAAACTTTGGTAGTTGACACCAAAGAGAGCTGGCAACTATACTTGTTTTGCAGCCTCTTGAGAAACCGAATATATAGCCGGGTGGGTAAATCATGATTTACCAAAAAGGGAAGGAAAAAAAAGGGTTCGCAATGGTAGAAAAAGGTAGTAAACAGCCAGTCTAGAATAATCAATCACCAGGATACTAGAAAACAGAAACACTAAACCAAGTTCGGCAACCAAACAGAAGTACAAGACTTCAAATTCATTCTTGCTTGTCAAGCTGAATGATCAGAACATATTAGAAAAGAAATTAGATCTATGAATTACCAATCCTCTAGCAAGGGCGCCAAAACATCAACTTCTGTAGAACAGATATAAGTACCTGCCAGAAGCATTTGAATCAGCTCTGCACCCACTTAAGCCAAAGCAAAGAAATGCCGCTAGTGGTCGAGGAAGGTTCATAACAGCCGGAGAGATTCAATCAAACAGAGGCCACAAAGATCAAGTATTGAAGATCCCATAGCTGGGCAGCAAAGAAGTAAATCCCTTAGGTGTAGGCTGTAGAAGCAGAAAAAGCAATGATGCAGACCCAGAAGAAACCAAATGGGACTCACAAAGATCTCAAGTATTGAAGATCCCATAGCCAGGCAGCAAAGAAGTAAATCCCTTAGGTGTGGAAGCAGAAAAGTAACAAGGCAGACCTAGAAGATACCAAATGGGACCC
This sequence comes from Hibiscus mutabilis, assembly GCA_019671005.1. Classification (NCBI taxonomy): domain Eukaryota; kingdom Viridiplantae; phylum Streptophyta; class Magnoliopsida; order Malvales; family Malvaceae; genus Hibiscus; species Hibiscus mutabilis. The sequence continues at coordinate 52,161,302 of CM033752.1, read as the reverse complement.
ACAATGATCAAGTATTGAAGATCCCATAGCCGGGCAGCAAAGAAGTAAATCCCATAGGTGTAGAAGCAGAAAAGTAATGAGGCAGACCCAGAAGACACCTCAACAAAAAAAGAAAAGCATGAATTTTTCAGCAGAGTTCCAGAAATGATCTCAATAAACTTTTAGAGGTAAGCTTAAGCTTCTTTTTCCTTAACATAACATAAACTACGTTTTAGCATAGATAATGCAGAGAAAAGTATCATAAAACAAAAGGATAACAAAGAGGAACTTATCCAAATCCAAGAGGCTGAGGGCGTCGCCCAATTAAAAATAGTAGCATTGAAGTCCAAACAAACTAAACACACTTAAGCCCAGTCTCTTCAATAAAAGCTACATTGTTCTGCTGCTTAACTCCTACTCCTTCGGCGTTCCCTTGCACCGTTTCTGCACCAAATTCAGTATTAAATATAGTTCACATATACCATATCCCAAAACTGCAAAAACACTAAATTACAAAGATAGGGATGGCCGTGAGCATGATAAAATTTTTGACATTTATAGGCGACAAAAATGCAATATGAAAGACTGTAGCTACTAGCATAAAGTTCACAGAAATTTACCCATTAGCATATGGCAATTCCTCACGACCACGATATGGTGGAGACTTGCTGTAGCCACGTCCACGAGGAGAGGGACTGCGACGTCTTGGAGATCGACCACGAGGACTGTGACTTCTGCTTCAAATTGGTAAGTACCAATCAACACAAAATCAATCAATGTTTGCTTAGGAGGCCTTACCTGCGTCCATAGCTTGGGCTCCTACGGTATCTAGGACTGCAGCCGCGATGTCTTCCTGAACCACCACGTGTGCGACATTCTCGAGCAAAATGACCAGGCTCACCACACTCGTAGCACTTCAAATCAGAACCACCAGAGCATCCTGGACCACCTCCACCTCCTCGTCCACCTCTTCCTCTAGAATTATGAGAAAGCTCAACTCTCCAGCCATTCTTACCTGATTCAAATTCCAAAGACATTGACTTTTAAAGGTGGTAAATAACATTTATCTCAATTGATTAACTATGTTCATTAAATATGCCATTACAAGGATGGAAAAATCAATTACGGCAATAATTTGAAGCTCGGTTGTGATCAAAACAGTGTACACGAACTTCCTCTGCCAATGAATACATGCAACTGTAATCATTAGAAAATGCACATTCTTCATAAAGCTCATATGCAAAAGTAGGAAACCAAAAAAGGTATATCAAAATCAAGATTTTCATCATAAATCTAAATTCCTGCCTATTAATAAAGAAAGAGAATCTTGATAACTATGTACAGTTCCTAAGAAAGTCATTTATTTATTTAAACAAAAGAACCAAATTTGGCATCTTTCAGTTTCAATGAGCAATCATTATCAGAACTACGAGGATGTGGTTGGAATACCATCTAATTCACGAATTGCATCTTCAGCGTCCCTGTGATCATCAAATTCAATGAAACCATAACCAGGTGGCCTTCGAGCAACCCATACACTATCAAAAAGAAGAAGAAAAAATTAGCAAATCAAAAGAAAACAAAAGAAAGAATTACGAAAAGTAGTTCATGACTAAATGTAGATAATCATCGCGTATCATATATCAGTTCAGAAAATGACAAAGAAAACGTAAGTTATACCTTCGAATAACTCCAAAGACACGAAACTCGTCTTCAAGATCCTGGTCCGAAACCCGTGGGTCAAGGTTACCCACGTACACGCGAGCCATTGCTTTTAAGGGGGATTCAAAAGAAAGCTATAAAATTTCCAACGTTATTCAAGATTTAAGTTCAACAAAGAAAAGGAATTTCGAAACCTAATTAATATATTTAGAGAAGAGAAAGAAAGATGGATTAGCATATATTGATAATTTGTGGATGAAATTAGAACGTTTAAAAGTTTGAGGATCAATTTAGAATGAGAGTCATAATTTGAGGTTGAAACTAAAATGCTCAAAAGTTTGAAGATCAATTTAGAATAAGGGTCATAGTTTGAGGATGAAATTGGAATGTTTTAAAGTTTGGGGACTATTTTAAAATAAGTCTCATAGTTTAGGGACTTATGGTACAATTAACTCTATTTTTACGATATAAAAATAAGTATGAGTTATGAATATTTATCTATGTGGATGTCTATCATGATAAGAACTTTATCTAGAATATTTGATTTACTTTATCTGTAGAAATATTATTTTCATTATATTTATAGGTATTATTTTTTTAACAATCTTAAGGATTCTTAACTCTTTAACAATACACATAACTTGTAGACAAAGCGATTTAAACCCGAATCTCCTAAGATAAACATTATCCGTTTTTTCACTGAGACCATTTTGTTGGGTTCTAGGGAATCATTGATTTGGGAGACTGTGAAACAACGCCAACAAGAATGCTTAGACAAATCTTTGGGTCAAAAAGATTTAATGCAGCTGATATTAGAAAGTGCTGTGAATGATGCGAGTGTTGCGCCAGGCAAAAGGGTTCGCCGCAGAAGTTTATAGTTGATAATTGCAAGAATATATACTTTGCTGGTCATGAAACGACTGCCATCACTGCCTCCTGGTGTTTGATGCTACTCGCTTTGCATCCAGAGTGGCAATCTCGTATTCAAGAAGAGGTGGCTCAAGTTTGCACTAATGGCCTGCCTGATGCAGACTCCATATCTCGATTGAAAACGGTAAACACACTGATCTACAATATATCTTTGCTTCTTATAAGCTGTAAAATGTGGGTTTCTACCTGATAATATGCAGGTGACTATGGTGATTCAAGAAACCATGCGGCTTTACCCAGCGGCAGCATTTGTGACAAGGTGGCACTGGAAGAGACTCGGATTGGGAATATTTTGGTTCCAAAAGGGGTATGCATTTGGACTCTGATTCCAACTTTGCATCGGGATCCTGACATATGGGGACCAGATGCTAATGAGTTCAAGCCTGATAGGTTCATCAATGGTGTCTCCAAAGCTTGCAAATCCCCACAAGGCTATATCCCATTTGGTTTAGGCACTCGGTTGTGTTTGGGTAAGAACTTCGCAATGGTTCAATTGAAGGTTCTTCTAGCTCTTATCGTCTCCAAGTTCACTCTATCTCTATCTCCGAGTTATCGCCATTCTCCTGTTTTTAGGATGCTTGTTGAACCTGAACATGGTGTACATATCCAAATACAAAAGATCTGATAATGTGATACTCCGCTGGCTTTAAGCCTGATTATTATTACTATTGTATGAAATGAAGCTTTTATATATGTAATTTATTTTTTTTTTTTTTTTTTATTTTCCATGAAAGAAATAGAAGCTTACGTTGTTGTATAACCTGTAATGCCTCTGCTAACATTGCTTGTTTGTCTTCTTAATAGATTGAGAAGTGAGAATCAAATGTACTGAGGCATCCTAGGCAAATCTGTAAAATAAAGGTTAGATAGGCACAAACTGTAAGTGAAAATATATGCCAACAATGTATATAGAAATAACACTATTCAAAATGCAGCATTTCTGTTTGTGTAGTATAAACATGTAGACAAATCACTTAACTATAGTAAGCATCATACAACCTTCGGTTGGTTCAAACTGAATAACCCTTGTACCATGTCCAAAAATAATTGTAACACTAATTTTTTTCCTTATTGGACATCACCAAGCTACCTGAGAAGTGCATCCAAATAAAAACTGCAAATCACAGTTGCCTGGTTGAGCTAAAATGAATCAATGGATCATGTTCAGAAATTCGGGAAAATTGATTGGAGCCAAGTCAAAATCATGGTTTGCTAAACCTTTTCACAAAATCAACGGGTAACCTGCACAAAAGCATGAGCATAAACTTTTTCATGGTTTGTAAGAAAAAATCAACCTGCCGAAAAACAAGATGGAATAAAATACAAAAGTCTGATCAGGATTCACAGGTATAGAAACAGGACAGTAAAAAACCGATAAAACATAGAACCACATGAAATAACTACATCTCAGAAAAGGGCCACTAACCACATTGACTTGTCAAAATACAAAAGCTGCCAACAGTGTATGCAATACAGCCCAATAGAGTATAATGCCAAGCCGTAAGGCAGGTTGTCGCATGAGCGCTCGATCACAAGAAACCCTGGCACATTACATAAACATAGTTACTTGATGAAAATTAAATCTCAGCCCAAATGAACTTTGCACTTCTTTAGATGAAAACAAACTGAAAAGCAGAAATGACTCCTACCATAAGCCATCTATCATATCGGTTATCGGTCTTGTAAACCTTGGAACAACCCTTGATGTGGTAAGTGATTTGAAACCATGAACTGGGAAACAAAAATTAAAATGCAAGGATTAAAAGATCTATGAATTTAATTAAAAGTTATCTTCACTTGAAGCAGAAATAAGTATAAACATATAAAAATTTTTAAATAGTAAAGGATACCTTTATCTTCGTCTTCATCTTCTAACCTACTATTATTACCATCATCTGTATCTATAGGAATAGCAACTTGATCAGTATTGACTTTGCGTAAACTACGAACTTGGGATGCTGTAGGGGTCCCTGCTATTGCCCACTTGTTTATCTACACAGATAGTCAGCAAAATAGACAACTCAATATATATAAATATATTTATCATGCTATTGATTATGCAAAAGATTAACTTATTAATGTGAGGTAAGATTAAAGTATATATCAACTTTTAAAATCATTATTATTTGTTAAAGTAACACTCTTCTTTAGAAGCAAAATTATCAAATGCTGATATATTTTCCATATGAATTTTGATTCTATAGCTTGAACTCATTGCATCTATGACTGTTTCACTGTTTCATGAAACCAGACAAGATGTCTACCTCCCGCTCCCAGAGTAAAATGTGAAATGTTGATAAGAAAACAGAGAAACAACAAACTGTGAGATAGAAATTAGGTTTCATAGCTCACATCCCAGTTTTGTCCATCACTAGTTTTCTAAAGGTCCTAAGTCCTAACAGCATGCTGTTCAAGAAAATTGCAAACACAACAAATATCTTACCACAGGTTCAACCTCCACGATTTCAGAGTTCAAACTAGCTGCCTGACCCTGACCCACATCTCCCACACCTTCAAGCAAATTTAACTGGGATTCCATCTCATGCAAAGTCTTCTTGAGGGTTTCTTCTCTGTGCATCAACTCCTCCACTTTACTCCTTTCTGCTTGCAACAATTCATCCCTATTTTTAGCAACCCCCTGAAGGTCCTCCAGTTCAGATATCATTGAGCTAATTCTTTTATGTATTATTTCCTTGTATTCAGGCACCTGACTAATTCTTTGTATCAAAATGAAGATCAGGTAAACCAACACGAGGAACAATTGATTCAAACCAAATCAGAAACTCATTTATCTCATCTGAGTCTTTTTTATTGCTTATATGTGAGGCGGCAAGAACATCATTGGTGCATCTTGTGACCTCTTGTCTTAAGAAGGAAATCTCAGCATCCCGATCTTGTAGTTGTGATTGCAGCTGTTCAACCTGGGTAATAAGACTTTCTGATAGAGCACGAAGCTCATCAAACTTGCTCACTGTGATGGAAAGCTTTTTCACAGCTTTTCCACGGGAAGCTTCAAGGTTCTCTAAATCTGTGTTCTTCTGTTGCAGTACTTTTTCCAGTTCCTCAATCTTCTTTGTCAACTCTTCCATTTGGACCTCCTCCTCATCAATTGCTTGCATAAGGGCTTCAATTTCTGTCAGGGAATAGCATTCACAAATGAAGATTCCAAAACCAAATGAATATGAAAGGAAAATAAAAAGTAGGATTCAAACAAATAAACATGCCTTGGTCTTTCGATGATAATAAATCTGTCATTGATTTGACTCTATCCTGCAATTCCACTGTGTTGGCTTGCACATCCTGCAGTTCTTTACTCTCTGCTGCAGTGAAGTCTGTTCTTCCCTCATTACTTCCAGTTCTTTCTCCAAATCATACACAAGGGTTTTTGAAGATTGAAGATCTCGTGAATAATTCACGGCAGACGCTTCAGCTAACTTGATTTGATCAACAAGCTCCATGCACATTCTATCTTTCTGGATATCCTTCTCCTGAAGCTCTTTCTGCAAATTTGCTATGGTTATTTTCATTTCCCTTTGGCTTCCTTCAATAATTTCAGCTTTCACATTCAAAAAATCTTTCACTGTTGAAAAAAGTTTATCTGACATAGTCTTGATATTTTCCTCAGTGGCAGCACTATTTTGTCCACAAAAGAAAGCACTCCATCAGCTAATATAATAGGCTTCATGTTAGTCACCAGATCTGCAGCAGCCAAATTATTTCCTAACAGCTCGGCTTTTTGATTTTCAATCTCCAAGACTGAATTAGCACATGTCTCATAAAGCAAGGCAATTTTTCTTCTCAACACAACAATCTCCATGTCTTTCTCTTTCCCAACTGATTCTATATGCATAATGTTTCTCTTCATAGCTTCAAATGACTCTGTCATAGAATTCCGTTCTCTATACAAGATCCCCAGTACATTCCATATCCCATGACCTTTTTCTTGTAATGATTTTGACTGCACAATCAACTTTTCTTTCAGTGCAGTAATTTCAGTTCTCAAATCTTGCAGGTGATGCCAGATTAAACCGCAAACTTCAACTATTGCATTGTCATCCAAAGGGTCCTGCATATTGATAACCGGCCAAGTATCCACAAATTGAATGTTCTCCTGAAGCAGAAACCAAGAAAAAAAATAAAATTAACAACCTATTCATGAAATACCCCAGTGAGACAACAAAGGTGATTAATTTTTTGGCCAATCAAAAGGATTTTTGTTTAATATAGTTGACTTGCATGCAACTCAATGAGAAAAAAAATGGTAACAATACAAGTATGACCAACAATTGGCTGCAGAAGGAAAATACAAAAGAAACATGACAGAGGCAAACCACCACGTTTCCTGAAAAAGGCAAACCCCAAACTGAATGCACAAAGGAAAGACAGACCATATGTTACCTTGTCCTCTAAATTGCTGGGCGTACTGTATGGAGAACCAGACACATCTTGGGCATCACCCCTTCCAAGCATAATTTAATGTTAACCTCCAAATTTTGCAGAAATTCCAAGTCCTTTTGAGAAAACATTAGACAATAGGTTATGAATATCATTGACACCCTTCCTCAGAGCATTTATACTAGATTGAAACATCATTAATTCAGAATATTGTTTCCTTTTTTCTTCAGAATGATTTGTAGATAAATTTTCAAGACGTGAGAGAATGTCAACTTTTGCAGCCTCTGCCACGTCCTTTTCTTTAATGACTTCTGTAAGTTCACTGGCAAGTTTTGCTACATCTTCCTGAAGACCGTCATTTCTCTCTTGCACTTCATTCAACTCTGCAAGCAGTAGCTCAGCAGCTCTCTTTGACTTGCGTGACTCTTGTTCGGAAGAAGCTGCAGTTGCACGCAAATCATGGCAAATTTTCTCAATTCGTCCCAACTTCTCTACCGGATCAAAGATATTAATTTCACCACCAACATCAATGTCAGCTATTGTATTTGATATCCTGCTCAAAATATGCCCTTTCTCCTCCAACATATGCTCAGTTTCTGACAGATGATTCCTCAGGTTGAAACTATCTGCTTCTAAGGCTTCTATTCTTTCAGGGTAAACAGAGAAGTCTCTCATCTTCAATTCATAATCAGCCAGAGCATTTTCCCTGTGGCTGAGCTCAGATTTCAAGCGTTCCAGCTCAGCATTCATCTCTTCAATAGTTTTTTTCAGACTGTCCCGCTGCTGCACCAAAGATTTCCCTTTTCTAACGGCAACATTTAACTTTTCTCTAAGAGAAGTTGACTTCTGCTCTTCTTGATTAAGGAGCTCTTGCAACTCCTCCCTTTTCCTTTCAAGTGCTTGAACTTCATGAAGCAAAGATTGATGCTTTCCAAAGATTTCATCTCTTTCCTCCTTCACTTGCATCAATTCATGCAACATTGCCTCCAGCTCTTTCTTTAAAGAAGCTACATCCTCCTCGGAATTCAGTGTGTCTCTGCTTCGAGCTTCATCTAGGGTTGCATCACCTGGCTTGGTCTCTACAAGTTCAGGATTCCCAGACTTGAGATTAGTGTAACTCTCTATAAGCTTCTTCAATAATCCTTCCAAGCATGCAGTACTACTGCCACCCAAAATCAAATCTTCTGCATCAGTGTCCTGTAATACATCAAAAACCATGTGCTGCAATCTCCTTATCTCACCATCCATCTCAAGAAGATGTTCCTCCTCCTCGATCCTCTTAACCAATTCTTCTTGCAAACTAGTGACTCTAATCTGAAGTTTATCATTCTCACCTTCAAAATGAGCTGCCTTTTCCAAAAGGTTATGATGATTAGAAGTTGTAGTTTCCAATCTTTCAGAAAGCTGATCCCTCTCAAGCATAACTGATTGAAGGTCTGCCTCAAGACTAGATACTCTCTTTTTTGATTCTTCCAAATCAGCAGCTAGTGAACCACAATAATTTTCAAGATTATCAATCTTATTTTGCAAAGAATTTCTTTCATGATTAGCATCTGAAAGAGCATCCCTCTCCAGCATAACTGATTGAAGATCAGCCTCAAGACTAGATACTCTCTTTTCTGACTCTTCCAAATCAGCAGCTAGTGACCCACAATAATTTTCAAGATTATCAATCTTCTTCTGCAAAGAATTTTTTTCATGATTAGCTTCTGAAAGAGCCCCTCCTAACCATTCAATCTTTTCTTCAGGTTCCATGGACCGCAATTGTGAAGGCATATAGATTCCATCCAAAAGTTCCTCCCATTTTTGCACCAAGTGGTTCCTCTCCATTAAGGACTGTTCCAGCATTTCATTTTGTTCTGCCAACCCATAAAATTTGCTCTGAAGGTCCTCATATTTTCTTCTCAAGTCCTCCCCTAAAGTTGAGCCTTGTTGTGCATCTTCTTTCCAGGTATCCACAGAAACAACACCTGCATCAGAGTGTAAACCTCCGATTGAACTTTGTTGATCCCAATCAGTGGGAGGCAAAGAATTACCAGTGGTGGACCTTGCTAGCCAATCAACCTTTTCAATAATATCTCTAGAATGAAAATGCTCAGGCAGATCCAGGTCTTCTAAAATCTCTTCAATTCTCTGCAGTACGGAGTCTTTGAGAAGAAACGATTCTCTTAATGCAGTAGCTGAGTTGCGAATGTATGAAAGTTCAGATTCCAGAGCATCCACACGCTCACCTGCCTCTGAATAAGTTTTCAGTTTTATTTCTAATTCCTGAATCAGAGCATCTTTTGCTTGTAACTCCTGAGAGCACCTCTCTAGCTCAGCAGATGTCTCTGCAAGTGACTGCTTAAGACCATCACGCTGAACTACCAAACCTTTTCCCTTGGCCACAGCTATGCTAAGCTTTTCCCTAACAGAAGACACTCGCTGCTCTGACTGTTCAAGTTCACTTATTTTCTCCTGTAACTCGGAATGTGCAGTCACAAGGGCTTCCTTTTCCTGGAGCAGACTTTCTTTCAGAGTGAGGATTTCCAGTTCCTGCTGAAGCCTTCAATGCATCTAACTGATGTATCTTTTCCTCCAATTCTGTCAATTCTATCACTTTAGATCCAGACTCCTTTCTGCAATCACTCGCCTGCTTAACAAGTTCTTTGTATTTCTTAACAAGCAAATAAACTAAAAATTCAAGGCGGGAAGCAGGTGCTTTATCTGAGTCAGTTTCATAGTCTTCCAGTTCTATAACATTCTCAACATGCTCTATAAGCTTTTGAATGGCATTTGAATCAAGGCAGCATTCTCTGCTCATTTCCTCAAAGTCTCTTGTCCTATTCATCAATTCTGAATTAAGCTGGTCATTAACAGACTGGAGATGTAGCCTTTCACCCAAAACATTCTCCAGTTGTTCAATGAAGATTGTATACTTACTGTAATCTAAGAGATCAGGCAGCTTCTCAACTTGTGGGTTTATCTCAGCCTCACCCAATGCGCATGAATCAATCACAAGTTTCTTTAGGCCATTGTATATCTCCTGTAGCATCCGTGTCAGAAATTCGTTCGTCCTGAGCAAATCATTATACTTCTCATTCACTTCTTTGTATGAACTAGATATCGCATCATGACCTGCATAAGCAGCTTGTAGTTCCTCTTGCAGATCTTGGATTGACTTAATGGCAGAATTAACAGATGTCGTCAACCTGGCTACTTGTATCTAAAATACCATTGCTGTTATTTGAGAAGCTGGAGTTGGAAACTCTCCCAACACACTCATCAAGCCTCCTGACTGTTTCAACAATCTGAGTAACCTTAGATTTCCATTCTTGTTCAAGTGTCAATGTCCTCTCAGCTGCTTCCTTCTGCGAACTTTCTAACTGTTGATTCAAATCAGAAGCCATCTCATCTGACCTTTTCTGTAAATCAGAAAAGTGACCCTGCATTTCAGTAAGTCTCAACTGATACTCACTCAATTTCTGACAAAGCTCAGCATTTTCTGAACTACAGCCACTTTCTTGCTGCTTTAGAGCTTCATAAAGAACCTCAAGTTCATTGTTCTTAGCTTCAATTAAAAATGCATGCTGCTTAGCAGCTTCATACAGAACCTCCAGCTCAATGTTGCTTGCTTCAAGATTATCACTGTATTCCTTCAAAGCTTCATGTAGAACCATGAGCTCCCCAAATGTCAAATTAGCAGATTTTCTACGATCCCTCTCTCCTCTATATATGGAACTGGCATTATCAGCATCCTGAACCAAAAGCTTAAGTACTGCACTCAGATCTTCTGTTATCTCTTTAGTTGAATTAAACAGGTCCCCCAGAGATTGACATTCAGTCACACCTCTTTCCTCAACCTCAGCTTCATCATGAGGAATCTTTGACTCGAAGGATTGAATTAGTTTTGATATTCCGGGCACACCTGGTTTACTCCTGGACCGCTGTAATACCACTGATTGGGAGTGCATCAGTTCAATTGCCTTTCCAAGGTTTTGAAATATTCTTTCAGCCTCCATCAAGTGTTCCTTCAAGACTAGAAAACCAGAAGAATCATCAAAGATTTCCTGCTCATGCAGCTCAAGTGACAGCCCACCAACATCATTAGGGAAGGTTTTCTCCAATACCACAGTGGATAATTCCGGATCTTGCTTCCAAGGGATCTGGCAGGAATGTTCATTTTCAGTAGCATTTTCACAAACCCTGCTACCCACATCCAAATTTTTTACTTGACTCCCAGTTTCAACATTGTGGGTTTCCCTACTATCAATTTCTGCTAACTTGGCCTTGTGCAAATCTAGACTGGCATTGAGTAAACTATTTTCCTCTATTAGTTTCTCCATGCGTACAGTTACTTCTTTTAGCTCAGCCTCAAGTTGTATGTGTTGACCATGTTCTGTAGCTAACTGCTCTTGAAGAACAAGCAGCTCAGAAGCAAGTTTCTTGTTCTCATGGACAAAATACTCCTTGTCCTCCTCAAGCTTCTTTCTCTCCTCTGTAACTAAAGCAAGGTTCCCATTGAGGTTGGACTTTTCAACAGGTAAAGCAGCCAGCAAATCCTTACATTCTTCCAAGTCAATAGCTGCTTTCTCTTTCCCAAGTGCAAGAAACTCCTTTTCTTCTTCAAGCTTCATTCTCTCTTCTGTCATTAAAGCAAGACTCCTGCTTATGTCAGTGTGTTCTGCCTGTAAAGCTGCAATCATGCCCTTGCAGTCAGCCAATTCTGTCTGGAGCTTCTCATTCTCAGGAAGGGACATTTTCTGATCCAAAAGTGCACTGTTCTCCACAGTCAGTGAAGCAAGATTCAAATTTAACTGCTCAATCTTCTCCTGGAAATTGACCTCCAAATCCTTGTATCTAGCTAACTCTTTTTCAAGCTTTTCATTCTCAATGAGAGAAGATTCCTTTTCCTCAGCAAATGTCTTTCTCTCCTCAGTTAGCAAATGAAGAGACCTATTCAAGTTCTCATTATCCGCCTGTAAAGTGGCCACCTGATTTTTACACTCGGCCAGTTCAGACAAGAGGCTTGACATATCCTCTTGTGACCTTACCAGGGAAATCTGCAACTGGTCTGCTCTCGAAGAAAATTCCTTAGCCTGTGCCAAAGTAGTATTAAATTGGCTTTGCAGCTCCTCCCTCTTACTAGCAAAAACCTGGAGTTCAGACCTGCATTCTGCTAGCTCTTCTACAAGGGATGCATTCCTCTCGAGAACCTCGTTGATGGAAGAGCGAAGCACAGATATGTCATCAATAAGCTGCTGACAGTGCCGATCAGATTCCATATGAAGGTCAGACTGCTCAGCAAGCTGCAAGTACAATATATCTTTTGAAGAAGTTGCGAGATACAATTCCTCTTTCACTTTCTCAAATAAATTCGGATGGTAAGATGGCACTAAACTATCAGGCCCAATATCTGCAATAGAAACTAATACTTGCAAGTTTAGCAGATGTCTATATTCTTCTTCATCTAGACTTCTTATCACATCTACCAGCTGAGAGAGCCTGACTGGAGAACCATCTCTGAGAAGAGACAGAGTTGGATCTGATAAACTTGCCCATTTTGTCAGATGAGATCTTTCATGACTTCCATCCTGAGACACCAAGGAGCCCTTAGGTAAATGTTGCTGTTTTTCTTCTAAAGTCTTGTCATCACCATAATCACCAGATGGAGAGCACATTTCTTGTTCTTCTTCAAGATGTGAACAAGATATTGCTTCTTCAGCATGTTTATTTGTCAACTGATAACTAGCAGCCAAACTTGCATCTGCCTGGGAACTGCTGGCTGCCCCAGTAGATAGAGATGCATCATCTCTACTGATGGACTGATCTGCCTCACTTGATTGCCCCTCCACACTAGTTACTTCTGAAGCTGCCCCTTCAAGAGGTTGAGCACAGTCACCATGCTCTGACAAAGGAAGTTTACCATCAACATCAAACTTTGTTTCACCGCTTCCATCAAATTGGTTTAACCCCAAACCATCAGCTTCCTGCAATCCCCCTACCCAGCAACAAATAAGAACTTAATTATTCATCAAACCACACATAACTCATCCCAAATTAACCCAATGCAATCCCCTAATACAGAGTATATGAGAAAAGAAATTAAAAACTATGTACCAAGAGAAGAAGAGCACAACCTACATCTGTACCTGATCTTCCCTTTGCTTGAGACAAGGACGTATCAGGAAAATCATCTTGTGAAAGCAGTGGATTGTGCCCCATTTCATTGTTGGCATCTTCCAAATTGAGTTTAACCACTGTCTCTTCTATGGCATCAACTGAACTGGATGGATGAGGCACAATATCATGTTTTCTTTCCCCTTCAGGAAACCGAGATATCTGCAGCTGAGGAAGGAGATATGTGCCCTATTTCTGTGCTCATATCATACTATTAACACACTGAGTACTTTCCCCTCCATTAGAGACTGAAGAATCAACATCATGTTCACCAAGGGCTAAAACCTCAGCGGGTATTCCGGCATTATGGGCTACTACAGTTTCAACATTTCCTGCCACAGATACAGTAGGCTCCAGTGATGAGACAACTGCAGTAGAATCAAGCCCAGAAGGCAGTTTCCTCCAGACTTGAGACAGCCAAGTCACAGGACTGCTGGTTTGGCAACAGATGATGCTGCATCAACAGACATGTTGGATTTTTTGGAAGACTTTCCTCGACTGCTACTTCCTTTACCATCCTTCTTCTTGCGAAATTGTTGAAGCTGAAAAAGATGACATTAAATTATACACTAACCAAACCTATTACCTTAAAAACAGACAAAGAAGCGCACCTCATAAGCTAGAAACAAAATGGTTATACTATGTAAATAAAGGAAACTAAAACACCAAAACTTAAAATCCTATAGAATGTTCAGAATAACAAAGACAGGTTTGATTTTCTTCAGCTCTTTTCTTTTTATTAAAAAAAAAAACATAAACTAAACATGGATTGAATAAACACTAGAAATCAGCTGTGAGTGGAAACAAATCAAAATCAGTAGAACCATGATGGTGAACTAGGTAATTCCTGCCTCAAAGAAAAATATCATGGTTGAAGAAAAAAAGTATAACCAGACAGCCAGTGTACTTGGGAAAAAAGAGACAAAAGCACAAAATCAAAGATGAAAAGGTAAATATAATGGAAACCTTTTGACGTCCAGCGGCGAGCAGATCTGTACGATTCTTGTTCTTGTCCTTGTCCATCCAATCGCTACGTTTTTGCTTCCCACTCTGAAGACTGGAAATCAAAGCCAAGTCTCAATCACCATCAGGATCTCCCTCTTAACTACGCCCACAACAAACAATCATGAATGAATAGAGTGAAAACAATTACTATCAATTTATATAAACATTGAAGCCACCAATAGCAGCAGTGTTCAACCACGTCAGTTGAAGATTTTTGAAAAAAATATACGTGTGTGTGAAATTTTAAAGGAAAATATTAGCAAGATGAATAACTTATTTTGATTTTCTTTTTCTAACGATTTTCAAGTAACCGAAAATAAAACAGAATCGCCAATCCCAATATTCAAAAAAGAAACAACTAAAGATTACAATCCTGAACCGGAAAATCACGAAAAATGCAAATTTGATTGACGACCAAAACAAATGTTGAAAGATTGCAATAGAAATACCTGGAATTGCCGTGCTTTGCAAAATGAATAACTTAATTTGCTTTTCTTTTTCTAACATTTTTCAAGAAACTGAAATTAAAAAAAATCCCCAATCTCAATATTAAAAAAGAAACAACAAAAGATTCCAATCTTGAACCAGAGGATCACAAAAAAAAAGACAAATTTGATTGCCGACAACAAAAAAATTTGTTGAAGGGTTGCAATAGCTATACCTGGAATTGCCGCGATCTGGTCGATAACGTGGCGCCGTAAATGAGGTTTTTGGTGCCGATTTTTGCTTCAGATTTCGTAAGTTAGGCGAGATTATGCGGGTGCCTGTAATTTGTGTTCGTATATTTTAAATTTTTTTTCACTTGGATCTAAAGCAAACTTCTCAATCCTGTGCAGCTGAAATGTCCAACTCCGCATACTTTCGATTCTTGCTAGCTTTCCTGCAACGTTTATGTCTAGATTTGGGCCTGATCGACGGCAAAGGCCCAATAGAGTTAATATTCGGCTTTTGAGCCAATTTTAAAAAATATAGGTTTCAAGTGACTTTAAACCTATATAAAAAATAAAATAAAACTCAATTAAATTACTCACATGAAAAAAATACAAATTTAAAAGAATAAACTTCAATCATTGACCGTCATAATCATATATGTTAAAACTCGAACATCTAACAAAATTTACGATAAACACAAACTAAAAAAAATAACTTAAAACCCCTAAAAGTGTTTATATATAGTAGTATTTTCATAAATATATTAAAAAATATATATATAATTTAAAATATACTGGGGCGGGAAATTTCACTTTATACCCGAACCCGCTCCGTCCCAACTCAATGCATTTTAATACCCGTTCCGATCCCCAAAATTCAAGAGAGAAAAATCCAATTGGGTAAGGACGGAACACATTTAATATGATCGCGGTGAGTAATTTTGCCATCCCTAAATATGGATCACTCAAAAAAAATCCACTATAGATGATTAATTTATGCACTTGATATTATTTTTATCAAAATAATACTTTTTATTATTATTTATCAAATTGATTTTCAAATATAATTGTTTATAAAAAAAATATTTTTTTGTGTCACAGAATATAAATATGTCATGTTAATCGTGTTTAAAAAAAGCTCATTTTTAATTTATCGCGCCTCCTAAAATCACGTTTGATATATGGTGTCTTTACCCCAGGGATTGAACTATTACTAGGTTGGGATTGAACTTGTTGTCTCTTCCAAAATTTTTGATATAATATTTTAATTTGTTTATTTTGAATATTAGTCATATGAGTTTTTCTTTTTAACTTTTAAATTCAAAAGTTTAATAAATTTGTATTCCTCCCGATATTTAATTTTAGATCCTTTCTTGCTTTACCTTATGTGTTTTTGTTATACATATGAATTACGAGGATCAAACATTGTAATAACTAATATATATTAAATTCTTTAATTTTTCTAAATTTTAAATTTATAGGCTTAACAAGCACTTGTCCCTCTCAATATTATAATTCCGTTCATGCTTTATCCTACGTGTTTTTATCATACATACGATTTACGAGGATCAATAATTGTAATACATACAAAGAGAGAAAATTCATAATTCCATAAACATTATTTGTATACAGGGACAGAATCTTTCCCAAAATATTTTGGTATAATAATATTTGAGACCTTTCTAATTTTAAATACTACTCAAATAAAATTTATGTCCCTCCTATTTTTAAATTTAAAAGTTTACTAAAGTCTTGTCTCTCTCAATATTTGATCTTAACTTCGTATTTATTTATATAAATTCTAAAATCCCGTCCTACTCCCGATGATCATGAATTAACTTCAAATAACTTAATAACTCCAAATTAAGACTGGCCAAACATTTGACTGAGCCTAATCTGAAATTCCAATTCAAGCCGAGAAAAAAAATCAAACAACGGAAGCTAACGATAAATTATACAAAACTCGATGATCTTACTCATCAGTGGATTGGCATATCTATATTTGGGGATTTAATACACTTTTTTGTTCGCGGAACAAAAATAGCTTATTTTTCCATGGCCGACATAATAGAACTTTTTATAAACATGTTTTCTATGGAATTATGAACCAAAATGAACTTAATTTTTTGCCAATCTAGATGTACGCCCAAAACTTCTAGACTTTTCAATTCCGATGTAGTTTAATTTATTTTTATTCATTCTAATTTTTAGGTATTCGATATTAGAAAACAAATAAGATGTTAGATACTTATATAAATTATAAGTATTTAAATGAAAGTATTAGAATCGAAAAAATCGTCTTATAACAAATATATGCAATATTCGATTTTAATTAATTAAGGTCAAATATTAATAATTATAATAAATAAACTTTTAAATAAAAGGAAACTCTTCCAATGATTTATTTTCATCCATTTTTATTTGAAATTACGTATATCGTAAATCTATTCAAACAATATTAAAAAAACGAGAAATTGTTCAAGATTAACTCAATTAAATTTTTAATCTCTCTATTTTTGATGAGAATAATTTCATGTTCAACACTGAAAAACTAAACCCTAATTATAGCCATATTTTTTAAATTTTAAACTCTAATATCTAAACTTTAAAATTAAAACTTACATCTTACACACTGAATTTTAATAGCAAATTCTAAATTTAATTTTTAATATATAGAACATAAATAGAGACATTAATTCTGTTTATTTTTTATCAAAAAAATCTGTTTATTTTTAAAATTTTGACAATAAAATTTATGAAATTCAAAGTTTTCAAAGATAATTTTAAAGTTACGAAAATAAAAACTGAACCGAGCATAGTATTTCATTCAATATTCTCTATGAGCCGGCCCCACCACACTAGGCTAGGAAATGTTCAAAATAATCTTAGCAGTCAGATCAAAACTACACATTCCCCCCCTGCAAATCTGTTACCCTGTCACTCGCTGACCATCTAACAGCATAACTACATCATGCCTTTGCTCGCCTCCATCTTCAACTTGTTGAGCTCTCAAGCTATCATCCCTGCGCACTTCCTTCCCTGTTATTCGTCGTCGTTTTCTGAAATCCAATCAGTTATCCAAAGATGGATGATCAGATGGCTATCCAAGAGGCTGGATCACAAGGCTTGAAGAGCAAGGAGCATATGATCCGCCTCCTTTCTCACCATTCAAACCACCTCGAATGCACCGACGTCGCCGTCTCTAAGTTCAAAAAGGTCATCTCATTGATTAATCGAACCGGTCACGCCAGGTTCAGACGCGGACCGATCCAGTCCTCTTCTTCATCATCGTCCCCTTCTCTAACTGTTCCTGATTCTCACAAGAATCTCCCTCTAAACCCGGTTCCAATCGCAACACCGGCAATCATAAATCCCGCCACGTTCTCTGCTCAGGTTAGTTTCGTTCCATCGCAGGCACCGTGTTTAACTCTAGACTCTACAAAGCCTAGTTTTTTAAGCTCCAAAAATAAAAGTACCAAGCTGGAGTTTACAAAACAAAGTTTCAGCGTCTCGTCGGACTCTTTGTTGATGTCTTCTGTCATCACCGGAGACGGCAGCGTTTCCAACGGGAAGAAAGCGTCCTCTCTATTGCTGAAGCCAGCACCGGCCGCTTCCGCGGGAAAACCACCGCTATCATCAGCTCATTGCAAGAAGAGGTTGCATGAACATGAGTACTCCAATAACATCGAAGGAACTTATCAGGATCCGGCAACGGCAAGTGCCATTGCACAAAGCAAAGGTAAGACTGGGTTTGTTTTCTAGTTATTTTAATCTATACTAGAGGGCGTATTTTAGTTAGGTCACAGGTGATCGGCGGAGTTGGGATTAAAACGTCTGAGTTGAGACGGACTCGTCTCCATTTTGGCGAGTTGGTGGTCAACATTGAGGGGTTGTTGAACAGCATCAAAAGTTTGAAGATTAGTGGATTATAGTAGATGACGTTGTCTTATTAGGTTCTTTTTGAGAATTGAGACTTCTCTACCAGGTTAAACCGCACGGTCAATATTGAATTATGAGAGTACAAATTAATTAATTTTAAAATAAATAATATTTCAAAAAGTAATTAAATTGTAAACAAATAAAAATAAAAATTTAATTTTGTTATTTTTATAATTAAAAAATCTTAAAATAATAAATTAAAAAATATTAAAAAGACAATAACTTAATTATAATAATTTTAAAATTATTAATTACCTAAAATACAATTTAACTATAATTTCTCCCTCCCACTTCCGCGTGGATCTTTCCATGACAAAAAGAAACCCAACTCTTCTTCCTCACAGAGCTCACACATAGCAATTTCACTGTAATCTTTAATGATCATTTGTTTGTACCGATTTTAGACATCATGCCTTGTATTTGTTCCTTCAACACTTCAGGAAAAATAGGGTGAAAAAGGTAATCAGAGTTCCAGCCATCAGTTCGAAGATCGCCGATATTCCACCCGACGAGTACTCTTGGAGGAAGTACGGGCAAAAGCCGATCAAGAGCTCTCCATACCCACTGTAATTATTGTAGTCCAAAAAATCATCAATCAGATGGCACGACATTTCTAGGATTCGTTCTGATTTTGAGTTTTGCGTTGACTTTTTTTTTCTCAGGGGATATTATAAATGCAGTTCATGGCTGCCCCGCCAGGAAACACGTGGAGCGATCCCCTGATGATCCGTCGATGTTGATTGTAACTTACAAATGGGAGCACCGACACTCTCAACCCGCGACGGAGGGGAACATGGCTCCTACCGGGGGATTGGTCATAAACAAATATTAAATATTTAGTATTTTAAAAAATGTTTTTAAATTATTTAATTTAAATTAAGAATATTTAGTATTAATATTAAAAAAATTTAAATAGATAAAATATTTATTTTAGACTTTCTTTTAAATATTTTATTTTTTGTTGTTGGTTTAATTCTTGTGACATGTGAGTTGGACTTGTTTATTTTATAAGTATCGCTATGAGTATTATTTTTTTATTTAAATTTAAAAGAGTTTTAACGAGGTTCGTAGTAATATACCTTTTATATAAAAAAATCAGTTTTTATTTGGTTCAAATTCAACCATTAATACCCACCACGTTAACTTGTCAGCAAGCTATTGTTAATTAAACATCCTATCTTGCAATAAACGAGTTTTAGTTTTATATATTCTTCACGGCTCACGTCATAGGTTATTATTAATTAAATTTGATTGAACAGATGTTACAGTTTAATCTAATATCAATTTAGTTGATAAATGATTTTAAAATGTAATTATTAAAATATCTTTAATCATGAACAATGAAGAAAAAAGTTATTATAAAGTGAAAATTAAAGACGATAAATATAAAAAATCATAAAATAATTATATATAAAATATTGAATTTTCTCAATCGGTAAATAATTAATATTTTAAAATTATTTATAACAACCAACAACATTGGTCCAAGTAATAAGACTTTTGGTATCGCTTAAGCAGGTTTCGAGTTCAAAGCCTTCTACATTAAGAAAATTTCAGCTGAAAAACTCACCCACCAAAATCATATATATGATGTTGGTCAGTCTAGATTAATCAGAGCAAAGTTTGAGGAACCAAGAGGGCAACAAAAAAACTATTTATAACTAAAACACTTTCTTAACATATAATTTGACAAAATATTTATATACTCCTTGTACATAAATTAAATAATATTAAATGTTTAAACATATTTAATTTTACTTTTTATGTTTTTTTTTTATTCTTATTGGGCAAATCGACTAAGGTTTAAATTTTAAGTTAAAAAATTAACTTTCGGCAAACTAAGATTTTCAGGCTAAAATTCAAAGCAAACCAAACTAAAACCAAACTTTTTAAAGTGTATTTGGTTGTTTTTAAATTCAAAAAAGGTTTGAAAAAAGAAAAGAATAAAACATAGATAAACGCAACTAAAAACAAACATAAATTTTATCTTTTATGTCTTCTATATATTATAAAAAATGATTATATACAGTTAAATGTTTTTTCAAAGTTATCTATTTAAAAAACACTTTTATTATAGTTTAGACAACAATACATTCTTTTAAGAACTTCAAACCACTTTAAAATTTCAATTTCTAAAATAAGTTTTTTTAAATGAATTCGACAAAAAAATATTTTGATTATCTCCAAAGTCAAAATAAAAAAAGTTTTTTTATAGATTTTCAAACAAAATCAAGACATAAACTATATATGTATTTAAATTTTCTAAAGAAAAAATCATACAATTGAATTTCAGAAAAAAAAGTTATCTAATTTATTAAATAGTGTAATTATAGTTTATAAAATTTAGTGCATAATGTGAATGTATTTAAAATTATACAAAATTTTGTCCTTTTAAATTTTCAATCTCAAAATAATTTTTCAAGTCTTTATTAATTTAAAAAAAGGCATTTTGAATTTCCACGTCAACATCATTTATTGTTTCCTCCTGTAATTTCAAACAAAATCAACTTCTTATCATTATCTCCATCCTCAAATTTCGGAAAAGTGAGAAACATAAATCGAAAGATTGAATCTGGTAAACTTTTAGGGATTAGGGTTTGTTTTAGTGAGTTTCCAATTAAAATTTTGTGTCGAAGGTAAAAAATTATATAAATAATTTATATAAAAAAAATCATGTGCATAACCTCTAAACCATATTTACCCTAAATAAAATTTTTTTGTCAATTCAAATTTTTGATCAAATAATATTTCAGGTCTTTAACAATTTAAATTAAATTAAATTATTTTTTTATTCTCTCTGATGTGTTAGATTAAATACTTCATAAATTTTTATTGTTTTAAATTTTTATTTGTTTATCTAAATATTTGATTTCAACTATGTCCTTGCACGTATAGTACATTTAAAAAGACACGTCTTAATACAATGTATGTCTTTATATAGATCAACTGAACACAAAAAACTAGTCACTAAACCCGATCAAAAAGACATTGAGAAACAAAAAAAACACATTGATATAAATATGTTCAAAAAAAAAAAAATAAATCTTATATTCAATCATCAAATGCAGAATCAAACCATTATTGAGTATCCCTTTTATTTATTTGATATTATTATCTACTTTATTTTTAGAAGAAAAAAAAAAAGAAATGAATGAACACAAAGTCCCCATTAATAGCAATTACTAATTTACTATGGTTTAATCTAAAAGATAAGATTTTAAAATGTAAGGAAGGTGTCAAATCAAAGCGCGTACTAAGTTATAAGCCTCCCCTATTTCGCCGCCGGCAGATATTAACGTTAAACCTCGCCCTTCCTTTTTCTATAACACATGGTTGCCAAATACGTATACGTATACGTATACTATATATAGTATGATATCGTAGAAATGAAAAAGCAAAGAAAACCCCATTTTCTTATTTTTTTTTTATCCAAACCTAACCTAATCTTAAGTTCAATTTTGTTTTTTTTTCTCTCTCTATCCACAACTAAAAGCCAATGAGCTTTGCTTCCCTCTTAAGAAGCGGTTATCAAATAATGGAGGAATTATAGATAAATACCC
The DNA here is from genome assembly GCA_019671005.1 of Hibiscus mutabilis. Taxonomy (NCBI): domain Eukaryota; kingdom Viridiplantae; phylum Streptophyta; class Magnoliopsida; order Malvales; family Malvaceae; genus Hibiscus; species Hibiscus mutabilis. Next base: position 52,139,242 of record CM033752.1, on the reverse strand, counting down.
TTCTTCTTGTTGGTCCCCTTCCTTTGTTACTTCGTCGTTTTATCCTTCGCATCTTTTCTTTGATTCCGCTGTACTTTTGTTTCCTTTTGAAGACAAAAAGGAAGAGAGGAAGGTCGAAGAAGTGGATTTTGTGGGAAGAAATGGAGGTTCTTGCGGGTCCCACGCTCGGCATGGAGGCTGCCGCCGCGGCTACGGCGACGCTTGTTAGAGAGCGGCGGCCCGAGGAGAAGAAGATTGGCTCCTCTTGCTTTTTTCTTAAGGAGGAGGAGGATGCATCATCGGAGAGTTCGTCGTCGATTGGATCGTCGGGAGGCAGCGGTGATGAAGAGGAAGACGGTGTCGTTTCATCTAGGGCAAGTGGAAGCTTGGGTGCGTTGGGTTCGCTAGAGGACTCTCTTCCCATCAAGTTAGTATCTCTCTCCATTTTCTCTTTTTTTTTTTTTTTTCCCAATTAATCAAACAAATATTCTTAGCTTCTGTTTTATCTTTGTTGTTTGAAAATACAACATTATTTCATCACAGAAACAGAGATGGATTTGTGAACGGAATATCTCTAATTCGAATTGCAAAATTTTAGGATAATTAATTGGATCTAATCTTTTGTTTATATTGTTTTTGATAGGAGGGGATTGTCGAATCACTATGCGGGAAAATCAAAGTCATTCGCAAATCTGTTAGATGTAAGCACAGTAAAAGAAGTGGAAAAAGCAGAGAATCCATTCAACAAAAGGAGGAGGATTTTGCTTGCAAACAAATGGTGCAGGTCCAGAAAATCGTCTTTCTATTCATGGCAAAACCCTAACTCCATGCCTCTCCTTGCTTTGAACGAAGACGATGAAGAAACGCCATCAACATCGTCGTCGTCGTCGTCATCATCATCATCATCATCAAATGATAAACTAGCAGAATCAGCGACAATAAAACCTAAATTGCAGCAAAGCGAACTGAAGGTCACTCACAAGTCGCAGAGTTGTTTTTCTTTAACAGATCTGCAAGTACAAATTGAACCTCAATAGTACCTTTTGTTGTTGTTTTTGAAGCATCAAAATGCTTTAGGGTTTAGATTATTATCCCTTCTGTTGTTTCCCCTTTTTTTCTTTCTTTGTTTTACTCGGAAAAAAACAAAAAAAAAAAAAAATCAACTTAATATATAAATAAAAAGTTTTTTCAAATAAAAATCTTACACCTGATTTGATGGATTATATATATTTTTAATTTCGAAAGGATGGAATAAATAATTTATATCCTGATGGATATGGATGTATCATGTATGGATATGTCATGTTCATGGGTTATGTTTAAAGACTGTTAGGTCCTTGTGTGTTTGGAAGTTTGTAAACGAACACGAACGAGAGTATGTTTGTGTTCGTTTATTTAATTTTAATCAAACAAATAAACGAATACGAACATAATTTATTGTTCTAGTTTGTTTTTTAAGGAATGTAGTTTGTTTATATTCGTTCATTTAAATGGTAAACGACTATAAACGAATAAACATAAAAGAACATATATGAATAAATTTAAACGAACGAATATATGTGAATAAATTTAATTTTTTTAAAAATTATAATACTTTGTTATGAAAATAATAAATATAAATGAATATATGTGAATAAATTTAAACGAACATAAATGAACGGATTACCGAACATTCACGAACGTAAATGAATGAATGAGCCATTTAATTAAACGAACAAAATTTTTTGATCATGTTCGTTTGTTTAATAAAGAAACGAACATAAACCAAATTTTCGTCGATCAGTTCACGAATAGTTCGGTGAACGTTTGGTTCGTTTATAGCTCTACCTGTGTGCTTGGAAGTTATATGTTATTAAATAACATTTCATTGTCTATTTTAAACTAAAAATAATTTTTAAAAGTTTTTTTTTCATACATATAATCAACGTTTTTTAATAAATATAATCAACGTTTGATTAAAGTTGTTAGAAAATCAAGCTGAAACAGTGTTTGAATTGTTTGATTTATAACTAATATAATGAGCTCTTATTCTCTTTCCATGTTTGATGCAAGATGAAGTTGTTGGAGGATGGATAACTCATCTTTGTTCACTTTTTGTTTAGGTTGCGTAGTAAGCAAAAGAGCTTACCAGGTTACTCGGCTTATTTAATAATATGCTTTGTTCTATTACGGAGAAAAAAAAAATCATTGCCTATGAACCTGCACATTTTTGGATTGTGATTGAAGGATAGTAGACATTCCCAGTTCTGCTCTCAAATACTCCGAATCTCTAAACAGAAATACCCACGACGGATGCAATTCAACAATGGTTGCTTAATAGAGAAATATTTGCATAATAATGTCATCTTGCAGAAGTAAGATCGGAAACAACCGGCTGCAGCGTGTATGCTTTCAGACTTTTCACCGTGGTATCAGAAGGTTTCTTTTTTCTAATGCTTTTATTTTATGGTTCTTTTCCAAGTGAGACTTGAAAAGAACATCTACAACAGCAACAATATATATAGGGCAACAACGAGCCTGACAGATGAGAAATAAACAAGCACAAGCAACAATAAAAAAAAAGGAACAGAAAAAACAGAAATCGAAGAACAGGGTTATACACCCACATAATTAAGGATGATTTAATACGGAGCAATATTACTAAAGAAATCCTGTTTTAACATCGACAAAAAGCAGCATCTTTTTTTAATCAATGTTCATTGACCATTTTATTGTAGAAATATGTAGTTCCAAATACAAGTGTCAGACTCTTGAAAACGGTACCACCCCTAGATACAGAGAACACAACAAAAATCAAGGCGGTCATCTTCTAAAATGCGAGCAAAGTACCTGCAGTTTTAGATCAGTAAATATATATATATTGAAATTCAAAGGAGACTGAGACAGGCAGGGGCTGACAAGCCAAAACAAGATCGACTTCCAGTATTGGTGGAAGAAATGGTGACAAAATCCCGCGCACGATCAATTTGCCTCCCTTTTGTTTGAGAGTGATCTTATCCCCGAGGCTGAGAGCAATACCCTGGGTCTTGCTCCTTATCCTGATGTACCCACTAAGCTTCCCATCTGCTTGTTTCTCAACACTCAAGTTTACCAAGGCATCCTCCCCAAACACACTTTTTGCATACAGGTTAGCGGCTAGGAATCCACACTCATCATCTAGCGCAGATCTGAAACATATTCCAGCCAACAAAAAGGATTGGCATAAAAGAATGGATTAATAACAATACAGATGGAAGAGATTTGCTACTGTGTTCAACGGCAACTTCTAAGAATTTTTTTCGAGACATTAAAAATAGATGCATTCTGAAAAGCAATATAATATAAATTTTTTATTTTACAAATTAAGCATGAAAGATTCATTTTCAGAACAAAGTGACATGTAAAAAGATGCATTCTGAAAAGCATTAAAAATGTAAAATCTATGTGGTATGCAGAACCATAAACTCACTGGTTTAATTTTTAGTTCTATTTATATTTCTCAGTGACGTAAAACTTACACTGGTGTGAGACACTTCATGTTGGTCGACTTGATAATATGTTCAAGGAATTCCTTCTCATCTTGGATTACTGTGTTAACAGCAACCTGAATCACAAAAATCAATAACAAAATTAATATTGATACAACAATGGGGATAGGAAGAGTTGGTTAGTCCTGGGAGAACTTGTGACATACAGAGATAACTCAATTATTAGGGTAAGAGGGGAATAAGAGGTAATCAAACACTATGCAAGGGACATGAGCTACGTATAAAATCGAAATAAGATAAATTGCATTCCAGGATGCAAGCTGGTAATAACAGAAATGGTTTAACAAATACCTTGTTTTCCCATTCAAATTCTGCCCACATAGATCTGAATGCAGCATCAGTACATACAGCAGGAGAAATATAATCCATGATATCAATATGAATGTCATTAAGAACAACAACAGTTCTTTCGAGCACATTTGATGTTTCATAAACAATGTTGCCAAATATGACTCCAGTCTCAGTCGACGAGACCTTGATGTTGGCCTTTATTTGCTTGCTAGATTCAGGAGCTAGGGTATAATTTTGTGGACGCTCCACAAGTTTCAGATCACCCATAGTTGCCAAGCTCCAAGCACAAGTTCTGAAGGGTTTCCTTGGTCCGATTGATAACTGTGATATCAAGAACAATATCGTAGTGATGGACAGTGACATAGGCTTCAGCATATACTGGATCACTAAATCCAGTAAGTTGAAGAATGCGGTTGAGCTTATTTGCATCATCAGTATCGTTGACAAACTCTCCAGTTGCACGTTTTAAATCATCTTGAACCTCATCCTCCAACTCCAGCTGACTCATACCCTGGAAGTCAGAAACAAACAAAAAAATCAAATACAAATACATAAATCCATGAGAAATATCCAAGAAAGAATCAATGATAGGAGTCAATAACCATAACATGGGCAAAAACAAGGTGACAAGGCAATAAATTCTAGCCAAACAAACAAAATACAAACTTAAGAAATGCATATATGATAAAATATAACTTGGCATAAACCAAGATGTTAAAACATACTCATAAGATAATGACCAATAAAAAGCTCTCACCTTCCTACTCTTCAAATGGTAGAAATCAATAAGGTCATCTGGTTGTGCATGAGAAACCTGAGCCTTTGCCTTTAATTCCTCAGTTTCTCTCAGCTGTTTCTCCGATAGCATTTTTACAAAACTCTGACGACAAGATTGCAACCATATTTTCCTGAGGTCATCACCAGTATTGCACAACAATCTTATGCACAGAACAATCCTATCATAAGAATCATTATCAATTGGATGTGGAAGAACAGGAGATTGCCCTAATTGCAGCATGGAGACAATGATCAGCAATGCCTGCGTGGTTGCTTTGTTAACTTCAACTTTTGATGGCTGTACCTCCTGTAATCTCAGAACAAGTTTAGTCAGTGTGCAAGCAACAACTGCCCCAAGGAAAAAATCGCCAGTGAGGAGAAGAGATCTGAGATTCCCAGAAGCCAATGATCCCTGAACAACTGTAGGAGCAGAGAAAGCAGTTTCAGAGGCAGCACTCTGGGTTGCATAAGTACCATCAGCAAGAATAGCCGGTCTCCTTGAGGAAACAGTAATGGAGTTTGCTTGCGGAGTTTTCTTAGAAGCATCAGTACCATCCCCTTCCTCAGAAACAGAGTAGAAAGGAAGCTCTCCGAGGCACTGCTTGATGGTTGCTATGCCACTCTCAACTTCAGACAGAGATAGGCAATACTCTCCGACAATCCAAAGGGCACAGGAGCAAACCCGTGCAGCACGGATCTGATAGAACGTATCCAATAGCCTTGTTATAATGGACACCCTAAGTTTAGGGTTGGTCTCGATTATTTCTCGAACAAAAACCACAACATCAATAGCTGAAGCAACATTACTGTCACCCAAGAAATCCATAAGAAGATGCACAACTGTGCTTGCAACTTCTGGGAACTTGATTGCACAGGAATGAATAGCTTGAATTATCATTTGTCTGTATTCTCCATTCTTCTCAAGCTCTCCACTTTGAGTCTTCATAACTTCCTTCTTCAAGGTAAGAACAACCTCATTGATGTTTCGTGGAGTTATTAACTCAAGAACAATATCAAGAGTCTTCCTCCGGATGTCAAGATTTGGACTTGAAAGTGCCCTAAGCACATCCATGATCAAATCAACCATAATCTCTCTATGAGAAGACTTGAGCTCATTCAGCCGGTCCAGTACAATAAGCTTCACATTGTTGTCACTTTGAGAAAGAAGAAGCTGACAGTAAGTGTTGGCAGCAGCTCTAATGGCAGTGGGAGCTAATGACAGAGAAACAAGCGTGCTAGCACACTCATAAATAACTGCAGTTGATGGGGCATTCAATAAAGATATAATAATCTTAATATACTTCCCTTTCTCCGCACGATTTGTTCTGCAAACCTTGCGGATCAGCTCCAACACAACCATCTGAAGCAGTTCACCCCATTCAGAAACCCTATCGACATGGGTTAAGAGGTAATTAATGGCTCGATCTTGTGCACAAGTAAATAACATAAGAAATGCATTTCGCTTGGCAGATGGATCCTGCTCCGTTGAAAGGACCTTCTCAATCATATCAGGTGCATCAACCAAGAGCTGCTCACCTTGTGGAAGCTTATATATAGTCATGACAGCTAATATAGCATTCCTCCTAATAAATGGGTGCCGATGCTCCAGGTTTTGCAAAACTGAAGGGATTAGTGGCTCAATAATCTCTGTCTCATTCAAGCGACAGAGAAACCGCAAGGTAACACCACGAATATATTCATTTGGATGTTGAAGATTGTTCCTCAAATTTTGGCATATCAATATCATTTCAGGTAATACCCTCCCTTTTGTATCAGTTTTTTCAATTATCTCCAAGTACAGAAGCAAAAGCTTTTGGACTGTGTGATCCTCTGAAGGTAAAACATATCTGACAATGGTGATAAAGAGTTGGGGAAGGGTTTCACCATTCAATAAAAGCATGATTGCTTTCTTCATGGCATCAATCTTTGCAGGAACATCATTTCCTTCAAGTGCTTCTTTAATCTCATTAGCGATTGCAGGTGTGCCTTTGTCAAAGTGAATAAGAAGAGTACAGGACTTCTCCATTTCTAGCTAGTTTTCTGGCAATATAAAGAAAAATTAAAATATTCAACCAAAAATATGGTACAAAATGAGGATTCTCAAATCTAGGAGTTGAATAAAGACATCTCAGCACAAAATATATGCCTATGAAATAACAATTTTAACATTGCACTTACAAATCAACCAGAATGTCTTAAATTATGTAGCTTTGAAAAAGAGAATCGTTTTGAACAAAGAAGAATGATTACTTCAAAGGTCAGAAGATTGGTTGAAATTGAAATGATAAATCAGCTTTATGAAAAATAACAATCACTCGTAAATGTACAGTTTATAGGAAAATCTGGTTGAATCTTGTACGAAAGCTTCATTACATAATACTTTTTGATTGATTGTCCATGGCTCCATGCTAAACGGACTGTCAAACTAAGTCATTACTATTTGACATAAATAGTATTGATATCTACAACTCTAGATCTACCTAAAAATTTGTGGTTATTTCGGCTTAATTATTCACAAATAATCACTGTCGATCTGCCCGTATAGTAAGAAAAAAAATAAGATCTATTCATTTTTGTCTTGTTAATTCCAACCCTAGTGCTGAATTCACCAATCAAAATCAAAACATAACGATTTTAACAAACATATACACTATCATAGCATTAGCAAGACGAAAACAAAAGTGTAAAAGGTAAATCAGATTCAAATCCACAGAGCACTATAAATTCGCAGCTTATAAGTAATTACTGTGAAGGATTCAATCATAAAATCGATAAGACGAAATCAAAAACCTAAACCGAACCGTTCCACTAAAAAACAATATATTAAACGAAAAACAAATGCCGCGAAACCAAGTAGAAAGTAAAACAATAGATCTGGAAATTGTGTAACAATGAGAGAAAAAGAAACGAACCTTGAGCGATCAGATCATTCGAGAAGAGAAGCCGGTTGGTGAAAGTGAAACAGTTTTTTTTTTTTGGAAGTTAAGAGATTGGGGAAATTATAGAATTCAAAATAAGGGAATCGGGGTTTTTTCTTTTTAAAATCGAGTGTAAATGAAAAAGTCAGATGCTCTCAGTCTCGCAGATCTAAAAGACTTGAGAACGAAAGTCGGAAGCCGGAAGCGAAGGCTTATTCGTTTTTTTTCTTGGTATATGGTTTTGCTTATTTTAATTATGTAGCACTGTAATTTCAATTTACCTTAATAACTCCTGTTATTGTGATTATACAGCGACGTCGATTTTCAATTTACCAGTATCTGTTAGACACGTGTGGGATCTTATGAAACTTTTTGACAACATAAATTATCTTTATATTAAAAAATAGGATTAGTATAAAAGCACAACATAACTATACACTTTTAAATATTATTAATTTTTAAATAATTAAATGACTTTTAAATAATTATGTGAAAAATAAAGATAATGTGATTTTATTTAATTGGATAAGACCATAAATAATGTGGCGATAATAGTTAATAGTATAATTTTTTAATTTTGTTTTAAAATATGATTAATTACATATCAAACCTTTAAGGTTTTTAATAATTACTCATTTTGTCCTAATAAAATTGTTTAAAATTATCTCACTTTGAAAAACTCAACCACTTTTATAAGATAAATTTACTTTTCTATTTTTTTAATTTCCCAATAAAAATAAAAGTTAAGGTAAAGTTCATAAATGATCACTAAAATTTGGTTAATTATTTAATTTGGTAACCAAACTTCTAATTGTTTCAATGTTACCATTAAACTTTGTGTTTTGCTCCAATTTAGTCACTGAGGTCTTAACGGACGTTAAGAAAGTGATGTGGTTGTTAACAAATTTTGTATAATAACACATTTAGTCCCCACATTTTCATATTCAAACAATTTACTCATAATACAAAAAATAATAATAAATTTAACCCTCAACATTTCACATTATTTCAATTTGGTCATATTTTTAATTAAAAACAATTTAACCCTTAACCTTATACTTAAAACCCTGAACCCTAAACCTAAAATTCTAAATCTATAAACCCTACATCAAAAATCTTGAACACATAAACCCAAATCCTAAACCCTAAACCATGCCTTCTGAATTTATAGAATCCGATTAAATTTGAAGTTCCTCCCTTGGGAGAGGAGATAGTACAGTAACAATAAAAAGGCACCAAAATTATTGAAAGTGCCCACTTTGGAACGTATGCCTAAGCGACATTGGAAAGTGAATGGCAGTTTATAGAATTCTGAATTTTATTTCTGTGTCTGTAATGTCAAGAATGCATTGCAGAATGCAGACACGAGACCTGACAAGAATAGAAAACATTTTTTTTCCATAAGCAAGTGTCTGTAGAATTTTGGACAAGATTCAAAGTTTGAGTGCTTTATCCAAATCCTCCATCATTTTTGTACTTATTACTTCGTAGCTATTCACGTGTTCACCAAAATCATAGTACAGATGTAATAGGTGAGTGAAGATTGTAGAGGAGATCAAAACCGAGAAGATTATGTTTAGGGTTAGGGTTAAGAGTTTTGGGTTTATAGTTTAGTGTTTAGGAGTTGGGTTTATGGGTTTAATGTTTTTGATTTAGGGTGTATAGATTTGGGGGTTTGGGTTTATGGTTTAGTGTTTAGGGGTTGGGTTAGATTATTTTTAATTAAAAATAGGACCAAATTAAAATAATGTGAAATATTAAAGGTTAAATTTATTATTATTTTTTGAATTATGAGTAAATTGTTTGAATATGTAAATGTGAATGACTAAATGTGTTATTATATAAAATTTGTTAACAGTCACTTTCTTAACGTCCGTTAAGACCTCAGTGATCAAATTAAAACAAAACACAAAAGTTTAATAGTAACATTGAAGCATTTAAAAGATTAATTATCAAATTAAATAATTAACAAAATTTTAATGATCATTTGTGAACTTTACCCAAAATTTAAAGTACGACTAAAATATAGTACCACCACAAAAATAGGTGATAGAAAATAATTTATACAAATTTATTTTCAAATTAAGATAACATTTTTAAGTTAATAACTTTTAAAATAAGTGGTTAAAAGCTTTCAGTTGACTCATTTTCCTTTTTCTAGGTTGTGGGTTCTATATTTATTAGGAACAAAATTTTCATTTACCCTCCTTAAGTAAGAAATGTTAAATTTAAAAAAATAGTTCTTGGCAGTTTTTTTTTTTGTTAACTAGTTGTTTTAATTAAAAATCACGGATTGATTTAGTTGTTGAATGTTTTTTCTTACTTTTTAAAAGCTAATATTTGAATCTTATTAAAATGATATTTTATCTTGTTAAAAATTAAAATTGGCCATAAATATTACTTAACCATTTATAAAGTATTTTAAAAAATAAATTTAATTGATATTCAATTAACTCGTGACACTAACTCAATTAGATATTTTATAATAGTGTATATTTAAGTTTAATTCGGTGAAAAAAAGATGATGTTCATCCTAAGAGACGTGAGTTCAAACCGCTATGTCTACACAGTGTATGCTCATTATCAACATGTTAAGAATATCTATGAATAGATACTACATTGTAATCACCTTTAAATTATTCAAAAAAAAACGTGATGATTTAGACATTTTGAAAAAATAATTAAATTAATATAAAATTTCAATTAAATATGCTTTGGATTTCCTTCGAACCCGCATTTTTAAATAATTAGTTTTTTTAACTAAAAGTAAATAATTATGATAGTATTTTTAGAATTTTTAATGTGGCCTGAAGCAAGAACCTGGGAGCAAATGTTGGAAATTCATTAAAAGGGTCAAATGGGCCCCGAGAAATTCATCAAAAGGGTCAAATGGCCCCCGAAAAACCTACTTTTGTCGTGTTTAATGTTGATTATGTTTGTAATGGTTAAATGCCAACACCTCAACAGTTTTTTATTAGGTAAGATTCGAACTTGTATAAAATAAAGTAATATATACATCTTTATCCTTCGATCTATTAATAGATCTCGTCAACATCCAACATTAGGAGTGTGCAAAAAAATCGAAGAACTGAAATCGATTTCAAAACCCGAAAAAATCGAATTGAAAATTTGGTTAACCGAACCAAAAATTCGGTTTCATTTTGGAATTTTGTTTTTAAAAAAGAAATCGGTACGATTACAGTTTATAGTTTTGGGACAAACCGGGTAACCGAACCGACCGGTTATACAATATATATTATTATATAATATGTCATTTTAATATTTTTATTTTAAAAAATCAGATTTTATTTTATTTCTCAATCCCCAAAAATAAAATTATTATTTTATTTTATATAGTTTAAGTGATTAACTTGCTAGTATTAAAAAGATACTAGTATCATGTGTCAGTTTTTAAAAGTATATATTTTTTAAAATATTATTAAAATTTGTTTTTTTAATAAAAAACTGTTACCCGAACCGAATCGAATTTTTCGGTTAATTGCATAAATGGTTAACCGGTTGAATGGTTATGGTTTAGGATCGATAATTGGGTGACCTGAACTTATCAGTTAACCGAAATAATTTATTAATGGTTAACCAAACCCGGTTTTGCACACCCCTATACAACATTGAGAACCCAACAAGTGTCACAGTAAAAAAAACAGATGATATTTATCTAAAAAAATACGAATTTAAATCGCTTTCCCAAAATGCGTTTGAACCTAAAGTCTCAAAGGTTCCACTAACAAGCTTATCTCTTAAGAATAATTTTAGTGCATGACATTGTTGTCATCCGTTTTTCCATTATAAACGCGTTAAATTTTAATATCAAAGCTGCTTTATTAATTTTTAATTTAACCGTCAAAAAAGTGCCAAAATTATATCATTTTCAAATAAGTACCCAAACTATATTTCGGGCTAAATAAGTACCTAATGTTTCATTCCGTGATTCATTTAAGGTTTGGTCATGACGGACGTCAATTTTTTTCGTTATCCAATCAAAATCGAACACGTGACAATATTTTTTTAAAATTTCATTTTTTAAAATAAATTAAATTTTTTAAATATCCTGAAATTTTCAAATAATCATAAAATAGTCCTCAAATCCCTAAACCACCAAATTCGGCCACTCTTACGGGCGTTGGTCGCGTGTTCGGCGACAAAATGAAGCATCATCCTCTCGCCGAACGACCCACACACCGTTCAGCGTCAGTTATGTCGTCGTTCGTCGCGAATCATTCGAATAAACCATTCGACATTTTACCCGGCGCCGGTCAATTTTTGACGACGAGGTGATAGGGTAAATAATCGTGATGGTCCGACGACGAATGTGATGGGTGACGGCGTGGCAATCGGCGACGATATCATATCAAATCGGGATTTGGGGTGTTAGAGATTTTAAAATCTGGGGCTATTTTGTAAAATTTGAGGTTATTTTATTTTATTAATTTTTATTTATTTTAAAATAGGCTTAAATGAAAAATAGGTGCCCAAAATATGCATTTTTTTGAACTTTAGGTGCCTAAAGTATTTTTTTGTAAAAATAGGTGCCCAAAGTTTCAAAAGTTATAATTTTAGGTGCATGACCATTAATGAGTGTTAATTTTTTTAACCAATCAATGCTTGACACATGGCACGCCGTTCGGAAACTTTGAGCACCTATTTTTATAAAAAAATACTTTGGTCACCTAAAATTATAACTTTTGAAACTTTAGGCACTTATTTTTTATTTAAGCCTTTTAAATATAATTTTGGAAATTTAAGAAGATGACACGTGTCAGGTAACAGTGAAAAATAAAGAACAGTAAAGACGAAGCACCTATTTAAATAGCGTTAAAAATGTTAGGCATCTATTTGACCTAAAATAAAGTTTAGAAACCTAACTGAAAAAAATATAATTTGGGCTGTTAAGCCTTAATTTTTCCTACCTCTCTCGCTCGCGTACTTTTGACCTGGCAAATGGCAATACCAGTGCTGCTTTTCACAGTTACAAAACAAGTTGTCGCGGTTCAGCGCAACAAGTTAAAAAAAAAACCTGAATAAATAACATCAGGCCGAGGAAAAGTCCACTTGTAAAGAACCAACCCAAGATCAATCAGCAATATACTGGTGGCCCGTGGGTACTTTTTGTGGAGCCCCAATCAAACCAAATGGACCTGTCAACATTCTTTAGACCATTTTTTAAGGTTCTGTTTGTTGATGAATTATAATGTATCTAGGAAGTAGGAAGTAAGTTTTTTTAGGGAAATAATACATTGAAAATAAAATATTAAATATATAGAGATGCTAGAGTTTATTTAAAAAATTAAGATATTTATTAAGGTAAAAAGAGAATTCATCGTGTGTTATTGACAAACTTTTTAAATTTGTTATTTTTAATAGAACAAGAGAACGAGTCGTGTACTCCTTTCGAGTTCTCCAAATATTAATGACAAATTCTCTCTATCCTATTAAAAAGAATACATATAGAGAACTCATCAGAAACACGACGATTTTTCATCGATTGTAACAAATATACTAGTTTACTAAACACTCTTTAACGTATCATATATCATTAATATTATATCTTAATACATTATTTCTCTCTAAAAAAACTAGGAATGCGAAACAACGGTTCGGGGAATATTAAATACTAGTTTTATAACTTTTCTCGTAAAACAGCATTAGAAAAGGTTGTGGTAAATGTAGAATTTGATCTCAAGAAAATAGATTGGTATAATCACCGGTACAGTGATAAAAGATTTATATTACCATTAATCTTTCTCTATTACTTTTATATACAAAAAAAACGTAGCCGTTAGGTTTTCTTCCACTTAATTTTTTATTTATTTTTTTCTTATTTGTTTTATACGCTATCGGCGGTATTAATTTTGATGCTTTCGTCGATCGTCGGTGTATTATCTTTTCCATGACTTTTTATTTTTTATTCTGATTTTTACTTTTTTATTTTTCTTTCTAATTTTTAATAAAATTTTATGTGTTTTGGTTATATCTTTTTCGCACATCTTGTTGAACTTGTTTTTCTTTGTCTTTATGACACGTCTTTTCTCTATCTTTATGGCACGTCTCTATCTCATAACACGTTTTTTGAATATCTTTACGGTCGCTTGATGCTCGTGTAGTGTTCATCACGATGTTTGTTTCTGATTTGTGTTTGTCGGTGGTCATAGATAGTTTCATCCCCTTTTGTGGTTGTTTGCCGATGTAATCAAAAGTGGAGCGGATCGGCAACGCGAAAAGTATTTGCAGTTTTCTAGTGAGTATTTCATCTAGTTTATGTTTTGACAACTCCTCAAGGACTCTTCCTACAATGGACTTCAGAGATTTATTGTGGTATAAAGAAAAAGTGTCTAAACTGACTTGAGCAACCCTTTAGTTTTCTTTTTGGATGTCATTTTTATTGTTTTTAATATTTTGAAAGGTTGTGTTCTTGTTTTTTTTATTAATAAAGATATCTGATTTTAAATTCAAAAGAAAAAAAAATTATATTACTATTTAGTGCACATATTTATGCCCCAACAATAAAATATTAAATTTTATATTTTAATTTTTAAATCTTAAACTCATGATCCTAAAAATTCAACCCTACCTTTAACTTCAAAATCTAACTATAAACTTTATTTTTTTAATATTAAAACATAGATAAGGGCAAATAGTGAAGAATTTCAATTCTTAACCACTCATAATCTAATTAAAAAAATATTAACAAAAAAATATTTTAAAGTTGGAAAATAATGGGAAAAAACAAACATGCGTCTTGTTCTGAACTAATGTGTTAAAGGCAGTATTTTATTTTAATCATCCAGACAACTGAGGATTCTGACAATTAATCTTTGTTTTTGGATCATGGGATTTTTAAGCAGCTTTCGTTTTTTCCACATTCACAACTGGTGCACATGGTTTCACGTGTCAATCAAAGGACCTTTTGCAGCTCAAGTGACCAAGTCTCTTCAATCTTCCATGTGCTCTGGTATCCAAACTATTAGCTTAGAATGTTCATCTTCTACGACATTCATTTGGCCGATGATGAGAGCTGTAGTTTGAACTTAATCATTAGCTTACAATGATTAGAATTTAGAAGCCGGTATGTTAGTTAAAAGTCAAACCGATCCTCTTTTCCACTTTCAATAGCGTGTAATCCACCTCAAATCTATCGCAACTTGCTTTTCCCACCACGTGAAATGATTCTTTGTAAAAAAAAAATATATATTCCTTAATATTTTTACCATGCAACTATATATAACTTAATTTAACTTGCCATTATCAAATCAAAACCCTTTTTTTAATTCAAATCTATGGAGATGAGAGCCAAGTTTTCGTATTATCTACTAGGAGGCTTCCTTCTCCTTTCGTCATTTGTTTCATTATCTTCATCGTATTCCGACAACGATGTTTCTTCCCACATTATGTCCAGGCGTCTACTTAAAACAACCTCTAATGGGGCAATTCAACAGTTTCTGATACCACACAACAAATTAAGAGCAGAGCTCCGGCTCCCTCCTCTCAGGTGGAGCAAAAAGCTGGGGAAATTTGCTTCCTGGTGGGCACATAAGAGGCAAGGAGATTGTGGTTTGATTCATTCGAATAGCGATTATGGGGAGAATCTCTTCTGGGGCAGCGGCAAGGATTGGAAGCCGAGAGATGCGGTAGCGGCATGGGCGGCGGAGAAAGGGAACTATAACTATAAAACTAATAGTTGCAGGAATAATAAACAGTGCCTGCATTATACTCAAATGATTTGGAGAAATAGCTTAAAGGTTGGATGCGCCAAAGTTGTGTGCCGAAGCGGCGATACATTAATCTCGTGCAACTATGATCCCCATGGTAATGTGTTAGGCCAGAAGCCTTTCTAAGTTGAAATGGAACCACAGATATATGGTTCTTGTTTTTCTTTGTTTAATAATATTCATATGCTGTAAGTAACATTAAACAAGTATTCAGCTAATATAACTGGCTTTGATGACAGCAAATGCTAATACACACATGAATGAAACTGGCTTCTTGACATTATATAACTGCAATGATCTTCCAATTTTGAACCAAAATACATATAGATCAAGCCAATAACATAAAAATTCCACTCTAATAAGCTCCTGTCAAACTTAAAAGACAATATTTAGGCTAAACACACGGCAACTACAATGAGATAAAAGCCATAGAAGCTTAGCGGCAGGCATCAGGCATCTATTTTGCGCATGTGCTGCAATAGATCTTTCTCTTCTTCCAGAAAAACAGTGGCAAAAACAAGAACTTCCAGTGAGTCTTTATATTCATAGCTTGCAGCATGCCTCCACAGTATGGACATGTCCCTGGTTGCGGCTGCTTATATTTGACCCTCTCATCTTTTTCGCACACAAACACCCAACATATTCTATGCATTGTCTGCGTACGAGAGGAGATTTTTGTGGTATTGTTAGACATCGTCTTCTTCTTCTTCTTCTTCTTCTTTTTTTTTTCTTTTCTTTTCACTGTATTGGATTGAGAGTTATTGTTTAGACTATATACTGGAGGTGGAGGGACTGAGGGAGTGTTTTAGTGACAAATGCAATTTCTTAGAGGCGAGGTGGGATTGGAGCTCTGTAAAGTGTGTCTCAGTGTCTGTATCTCCAGCTGGAAGATACTGACCGACCAGTAACCATAGAGCTGGATGCTTTTGCCTTTTATCTAGGTAACTTCACTTTTTCTCAGTTTTACTATGTTTCCATTTTTCTAGTCAAAGACAGAGAACTGTAGGTAATGTATTGGTCGTGAAATTGCAGGGAATATATGCTTAAATTAGAACTTGAAGAAGTTTTGGCGAAATGTACCTCGAGGATGTTTATTTTAGGCTCAAATTAATATATATTTTTTTGACAGAAAATACAAAGCTTCATTCAATTATATTTACGCTAAAAACATACATCAGAATTTAATATAGCCGACTGCCTCTAAGGACGGCAAACATGTTTTAAAAATTTGTGCATTTGCTAGTTCTATTAAAATATATCTTTGGAAAATGAAAACCAACGGCCACATGTAAAAAGAACACTGGAGGGAAGAGTTGCCAAAGTCACCGCTTCACTAACGTTCTTCAAACCTACAAAATCAAAAAAAAAAAATTAAACTAAAAATGAAAAAACGGAGCGTAATACGACTGCCTCTCGAACATGCTTAAATTTATGCATGCTAGTATATCTTTGGAACATGAAGTTTCTTCCGTTTATTTCAGGAACCTTACTGCCCACATGCCCTTCAAGGCACAGATATGTTAATGCTATGGAAATTTGTTTGTTTTGCTCATATCGGCCTATAAAATAGGCCATAATCCAACATTAATAAGCCACACGAGACCTTAAACATCAAGCTTATCTAGTTATCAACATCTGGCAACAATGGCAGGAAGGATTGATGAGTAACCATCAAAACTTATTTAAGTAATGGAGAGTAAGTCTCGAAGCACAAGCTTTAAAACCATCAAAACTTGGTTTATCTTGCAGATACACTAAGCCTCCAGGCCCATACCATTATCAGGCACCAATTATCTTCCAAGACACATCAACAATTATCATACTAACACTGAGTTTCCAAGCTCAGAAAATACATGTTAGCGGTGAATGTGAAAATGGAGAGCAGAAGCACTGTTTCAACATCAAAACTTAGTTTTCCTGCCTAGACCACAACAAGTACCATCTAACAGCAAGCTCAGAAAATACATGTTAGCGGTGAATGATGAGTAACCATCAAAACTTATTTAAGTAATTGAGCACAAGCTTTCAAACCATGACTGCCTCAGACTCAGTAATCAGATGTCATTCACAATTAAATACTAACATTGTTTTGATAATTTGTTGAAGTGAAGCTGCACTCTGTTTGCTGCTGGCAGATCTAGCCTGGCTGCACCCTGCAGCATTGAATAATGCATGTCTGTCAGACTCAGTACTCAGTTGTCATTCAATAAATGCCAACATTGATAATTTCTGAAGGAGCTGCACATGTGCCGGCAGAGTGAGGTTGGAGATCCTGAAATCAATCAACTACAGAAGCAGAGCAAAAACTGAATCTTCCCCAAAGATCAAATTCCATCGAAGATATCAAACAAAGCAGTTTTGCATATCCATGGATTATGATTCTCCGCATTCCAAAACCACAGCTTCCTCCTCTTAAATACTTACACAAAGCACGATCATAGTAAATCAAATATTTCACCTCGAACAGTTGTTCATACAGGAAACGGAACAAAAATCCTCCTTTCCAATTGTAAGATAATAATTCACTAAAACTCAAAATAAAACAACACAAAAATCCCAAACACTACAGATCTGTTGCAGCATAAAATAAAAGGATATCATAAACCAGCTCTTGTATTCCTACATGAACTCGTATAGAATTAGGCAAATTGCATACCGAAATAAAGTACACTGCAAGTAATATACACGTAATAAAGCTTACGCGCATGAAGTGTGAAACACCACCGTCTTACAATTACACAACTAGTATTTTGTGTCAAAGGGGTGTTTTAGGCATAAAGCACTTGGCAACTCGAAGGAGAAAGGTCGCAGAAAACCTTTGGGGCAGCCACGACCTCCCACTTGGCTATGAACTCCCCGTTTTGTCCCTCAAATACGCTCCCTATTGCCACGTTTAGCCCACTTGACACCACGTAGATTTTCCCTTCCACTGCATTCACTGCAAATGGCCTGTGCATCGCCTCACGTGGGAATTTATCACCACCTACGTACTGCCACGTGTCATGATCAGGAAGGTATACCTTCATTGGACAGTCACCATATTCCGAAATGACAAACAGCCTGTCACCCAAAACCACGCTCACCCCGGTCCAGCCTTCTTTCATCCCTTCCTTCATTTCCTGCCACGTGTCGCTCTCCAGGTCGTACACCGCTCCTCTGGGAGAAAACAGGAAAGGCCACGTCCATCCCTCTGTCACGTACATCTTTCCCCCAACCACAGCCGAATCGTACCTGGCCAATCCCACGCGCATGTTAGCAACGTGTTCCCACGTGTCCTTCTGTGGATCATAGCATTCCACGGAGGTGATAGAATCATTATACTCGGCCCCACTTCCACCGACGGCGATGATCTTACCATTAACATTCCCAGCAGCGAAGAACGATCGTGGGGCCATCATGGGAGACGCTAGGGACCATTGATTTGTGGATGCAGTGTAGACCATCGTTGTATTGATGGAAGTTTTTGTGTCTGAGCGGATACCACCTAAAACGTAGAGCTGGCCTTGACGTGGAATCGAAGTACAAGCAAACCCTGGTGGGCACACAGCCTTGGGACAGGGCATCGAAGGCAATAAAAACCAACGGCCTGATCGCGGGTCCAGAGCTTGCCATTGTATCCTGGCCGTCGAGTTATGGAAAGCGAAAACGAACACGTAAGGTAGAGAAAGCGATAAGGATCTCTTGCGGAGAAGAAAGCCAGGGTCTGTTATGATCCTGTTCCACGAGCAACACACCGAACGTGCCAACGATTGGTATGGATATGGAAGATGAAGAAGACAAAGCTCTGCGATCTCGTCGGGTAGCCCTGGAATCAACGGCTCCTGTTTCTTCTGAAATTCTTGATCATTGTTGTGTTGTTGCTCGCCCGACGAAGACTTTGAAACAGCCATGAATATTTGAAGCTCTTGGCGTAGACTGGAACTAAGCTGAAGAGAAGCCGTGGAATATCGTTAGAGCATGGTTCAAGCTTCGATGCACACACACATATATATACACACAGAAAAAGAAATAAAAAGCCCTAATTTTACATAAAAGGAAGCGTAATCAGAGGGAAAGTGTTGACTGTGCGAACCTAATTTTACAGTAAAGGGCTTGGAGTTCGACTATTTTAATGGTTCCCTTTTTACCATTTTGTGGAAGAAGAGAAAATAAAGGAGAGTTCCTGATTTGTTTTTGGTTGTTTTGTCTGTGTTGTGTGGTTGGTTTCTAGAAGCCGGAATATTAGGAGAAGCGTTAGATCAAGTGACGCACCAAAATCCAAACTAATCCGAAAAACCAAAGGACTGTATCTGATTAAATTAAAGTTTAAACAAACGAAAAGGATTCCGAACTTGAAAATTTCACAAGAATGACGTAACTGAAACTAGGACTATAAGATTGAGACGAACATGTTCCGCCGGTAACCGGAGCTTTTAAGAAATTCAATTGGCCTCTGCTGGCTGCTGTAATTAAAATAGAGATGTCCGCGGGGATTGAAATTTAAAATTTGAACAAAGAGAAAATGAGAAAGAAGGAAAAAGGTTGGATTTTTTCTCTACAGTGTACGTTTATATAGATAAGATGATATACTTGGATCCCGTTTCATCTGGGTGTTACTGAAATGAAAATTATGATATCAGCGGGTATTTCATAAAAAGTTTTGGGGGTGGGGGTCCATAAATTTTCATTTTTTTACCATCAAAATAAAATAGTTTTAAACGTTTTGATACATATTTTTTGTTTAAAGTTTTTTCATTTCAATTGATCAAAAATTTTTTTATTAAACATATATTTTTAAAATTTAAATTCATATAAAATAAAATAATTTAAACATTTTTTAGATCTTTTAATAATTTTAAAATTTAAAAATTTTATAAATATTTATGATATTAGAAAAGCTTATAAAATGATATTTTTGTAACTCCATCCCTTTAAGATAAACAAAATGATCTTTTTATTGGGCTTATTTTTCACCAAATTATGTTAAAAGAAGAAAAGGGTGATTTATAAATGAATTTTATATTTTTTTGACAAAAAGCTTTAAGGAAAGGGCTAAAACTTTAGGGAAATAAAAATAAATAGTTTTTTAAAGGTTTGGTTTTTTAAAAATATGATTTACTTATATTATTAGTTAAATTTATTTAAAATGAAATGAAAGTATTAAGTATCGGTTCAATCTTGAACAAACCATGTTAGTATTTGTTCAAAAAAAATGAGAGAATTTTTTTATTTTTAATTGTTTAAAAACAGATAAATAATAATTATTTTTAGTAAAGTGAAATAGTAAATTGGCCTAGTAGTTAAATATATTTATTTTGTTTTATTTTATAAAATTTAAATCCCGATGCGAGAATATAACACTTCTCTATTTAATTAAAATAATAATTTGATGATTGCCCAAAATCTTAATGATATTCTTTTTTATAATCTTACTCATATATTTTTACAATAACAATATTTGAGATTTTTTTATTTTTTAATTAAATCAATATGATCTAATTCGATGAAAAAAATTATGACGATGGCTGAAAAATGTGACCTAGATCAAGAAAAAATGAGGCCAAAATTGTTTAGGTGCACTTCTCTGGTTGTATCGAACAATGCATTTATTTTAAATTTGACATTTATCCCCCAATCAACTATGATATTTTGAAATTTTGAAGATTTAACAAAATTGGAAAAACATATAAGTGTTTTGAAAAATTTGTAATTACACATTTAGTTCACGTTATTTCTTATAATTTTTTGTTAATTTAAATTAAATTAATATTCAATACCAATTTTCTCTAATAGGTGGAACATAAAAAAATTAAAATCAAAAAATATGTGGAAATATAGAGAGTACCTATTTAAAGACCAATATTTATCCCTAAAAATAACCATTTGTTTCTTTTCTCATAAAACTCATTTCTCTTAAAACTTTATCATCAAAATAAAATAGTTTTAAAGGTTTTGATACATACTAGAGTAATTTATGAGTTTTATTGGATCCAATTGTATCGAGCTTATATATAAAATTAATATATTTATTATTTATTTAAATATAGCATTATTTAAAATGAAAAAAATTATTGTTTTCAATTTTAGATGGTGATAAATATTTTTATGACATTTTTAATAATTTTAAATTATAATTGAATTTTTTAATTTAATTTATAATTTTAATTTTTTTTTTAAATATCTTAATTCATTAATTGTTTAAAATGTATATATTTTATATAATGTTTATAAGATATTTTTAAGTGAAAAATTAAATTATTAAACTAAATGTAAACTCTCAATTTAATCTAAAAATATTTTTCATAAATTGAAAAAAATTAAATATTATTTAATTACTTTAACAATCAAAAATTGATGTTTTTCTACTAAAAACATTATTTTTAGTTTTTTTATATTTACAATTTTGTACATCAATATGATTTTCAATCATTTCCCTAATTTTAATGATAATAAAAATTTTATTTATCAAACAATATTTGAGATTTTTAATTTTTTTGGTTATTTCAAGTTTCGATTAAGATAAAAATTTATTTCTCTTTCAAACCAAATTTATTCATGTAAAAAAATTGTTTACGACGATCGTTAGTTTTTTTTGACTTATGCCGACGTTCTAATTTTTGTTAGCAGATGTCAGCTATATTTTTCATATTTGTTTAGGGTTTCTGTATGGAGTTTGAGATGTTGGGCCCTTTATTGTTTCTATCTTTGGGGCAGCTTTTTTTTAAAATTATTTTGGTTCTTTTTGTTTTTAGGGTTAGGGCCCTTTAAAATGTTTTTTATCTTTAATCCATTTTCAAATTAGTTTGAAAAAAATTAGAAAAATAAAAATTTTGTTTTTAATAGAACAGTTTAAATATGATAATTTTAAAAAAAAAAAAAATATTTTAAGTTCTTGCCTTCTTGGTCTTGGACGGTTGAAAAATAGGCAAATTTTGAGAATGTGGGCCAACAAAATGGGTATTTTGAAAGGAGGCAGAGTAGGCCCAAGTAGATGTCTACCACCAACTTACTGACCAATTAAGTTGTTCCCAACCCCCGCACTTGGGCACTCGCATTATCCGTTTGCAAATTGGACCGTTTAGATTTATTTCAAGATAAAATCAGATTTCTTCAAACTTGTAGATAGATTCTCTAGTCTTCTCGCTCGGCTTGTTCGCGAATCATTTGCAATTTGCATGGCTGCCACTGGCTGATGGATTGCCGCGCTCTCCCCACCAAACAATGCCTCAACTCCACGCTTTCCTGCCTTTACCATCTAATTCCAAACCCTTTCTACATCACAATATTTTGTCGTCTTCATCTTTTTCTTCTTCTGCGCCAATTCGACGTCGTTTGCCGAGGTTCTCTCCCACTAAGCCTCCCAATCTCAAACGTCTCACCTCTCGCATCGTCCAACTCACTCGCCGCCGGCAGCTTCATCAGGTCAGCTTTTTTTTTTTTTTCAAAGTATTGTTTTTGTTGGAAGTTATCGTTGTTAACTTGGGTGGATTACAGATATTGGAGGAAATCGAGAACGCGAAAAGAGAATATGGGAATCTGAACACCATCGTCATGAACGCAGTGATGGAAGCTTGCGTTCATTGTGGAGATGTTGATTTGGCTCTCAACATTTTTCACCAAATGACTCAACCCCATAGCTGCGGCGTTGATACTGTTACGTATGCTACACTGTTGAAGGTACTTTAAGAAAATGATGACATTAATGGAATGAACCAAACACTACCGATACATTTCGACTCATTTTATTTATTTTGTCGTTTGAAATTTTGCCATTGGTTAATAATTACTAATATACTAGATGTTGAATCTTAGTTGTTCTTTCTTTGTAAAGGGGTTGGGTCGAGCTCGAAGAATTGATGACGCATTCCAATTACTTGAGTCTGTGGAAAAAGGTACAGCGGCAGGGATGCCAAAGTTGTCAACACAGCTTATCTACGGTCTGTTGGATGCTTTAATTGAAGCAGGTCAGCTATATAAATCTTGGGATGGGTTTGGAATCAATGTTTTCGGGTAGCATTACAATAAAATGGAAAGGACTGCCAGAGTGAGCTCGTCATTATGTTCTAGTATGATTTCTGAAAGCATTTTGTGTTCACAACAGAATTACTTGTGACAATTCATCTTGTTAGTATTTGCATGGGGAGTGGACAGGCTTAATTATTTGGACCTTAATATTCATATGAATGGAGGATGTTTATAGTTGAGTATTATTTGCTGAGTGTATACTTTAGCATGTTACCTTTTAACAACTTCGGCATTATAATGTTATACATATTCTACTTTAGTGCAGGAGACCTTCGCCGTGCTAATGGTCTTCTTGCACGCTATGGTTTTCGTCTTCGTGAAGGGGAGTCCTTCAATATTGACTTACAATTTGCTGATGAAGGTTTCTATCTGGTCTATATATCTGCAAAGAGACTAAGTTTTCCCCAAAAGTTTACTCATGGTGTTTTGCTTGTCAGTTAAAATATCTATTATTGAAGATTAATCTATTTGTTCCCACTTTTCCTCTCCTATAAACTCTCAGGGATACATAAGCACAGGGAGTCCAAAGGCTGCAATAAACCTGCATGAAGAAATACTACATCTTGGGCTGGAGCCTGATAGACTGACATACAATACTCTCATCTTTGCATGTGTCAAGGCAGAAAATTTAGATGCTGCATTACGGTTTTTTAAGGAAATGAAGGTCAAACACTAATTTGAGGATTGAGATTTGGTCCATTATTTTCTTGCCCATTACTTTTCAATGCACTAGTTATTATCATTCATATGCGTAGGATCTATCCATAAATTGTGTTAGTCATACTCATGGCTAGTGATTAAACTTGTATTGAAAAGTAATGGAGGGGAGCTTGACCCCTTATTTGAAAGGCTAGTTTAGAGCCTCCCACATGCAAGTAATAAGAATAATCAAGGGAATTTCCTGGTTGACCAAAATTTCTATACTTGATATTTTTTTAGGATAAAGCGCAGCTGTTATGCCATTCAGATCTTTACCCGGATGTTGTTACTTACACTACACTATTGAAGGTGAGTTAGTCTTGTGTTTATTTAGGTTCAAACAATTAATTAAATGACAACCTAATGTTTCAAACTTTTTAAAATTTGAAGGTTTTGTTAAATATGAGAACGTTTTATATTGTAACATTTCCTATGATATGGATGGAAAGCAGTTAATAGTCTACATTTTATTCAGTAAACCTTGTTGTATTTTTGAGATCTTCATCTTTTTCTTGTGTGCACTTGAAATACATATATTGCTCCTTTATGACCAAAGAAATTAATGAAAGAATTTAGCCTTTTTTTATTTTATATCTGTGTAGGGTTTTGGCCGTGCTAAGGATCTCCATTCAGTTCAGAAGATTGTGTTGGAGATGAAATCTCATCAAGGTCTGTTCATTGATCGTACTGCATTTACTGCAATGGTTGATGCCATGCTAAATTGTGGTTCAATCAAGGGTATGTTCTTGATATTGTTTCAGAATTCACAATGGGTCATGATTGCATCTTATTATGAATGGGATCAGTCCTAGAATTTTACATCCTATACTAGTTCATGCTGATTACATTTACATGGAAAATGGGTTAAAGTTTATCCTGATTGGATGTAACTCCAAGGTAAATTTAAATATCTGTACGCTGAAGCTCAAATAAAGTTATTTTGCTGATGAGGTTTATCTGAATAATAACTTGTGAATTTTTATTTATAAACAAAAAACCTAGGTGCTCTTTGCATATTTGGAGAAATATTAAAGCAGGCTGGTGCAAATGTGGGGTTGAGGCCAAAGCCTCACCTTTATCTCTCCATGATGCGTGCTTTTGCCGATCAAGGGGATTATAATATGGTTAAAAATCTGCATGAGCTGTTGTGGCCAGATTCTGCTGGAACCATCTCCCTGGCTGTTCAACAAGAAGCTGATCATCTTCTTATGGAGTCTGCTTTAAACAATGGACAGGTACTCGGTCCATCTACACATGATAATTGACATTGCAATTTCTGATGCATAGCTCACAAACTTATAACGATTAATTGTCTCATTTGCATGTACTGCATGAACTGACACAGTAAGACTATGTCTCTCCTTCCAACTTCACTGAATGACTTTCATTGGTTTTGTTTCTCCACCTCTAGGTTGTCCGAGCTTGAAAATTTTGAGTTCTGATATTTTTCCCTTTTCTATCAGATTGATGCAGCTTTGGAAAATCTTACAAAAATTATTAACAGATGGAAGTGTATATCATGGACGAGTCGTGGAGGCATGGTATGGAATTAATTCTTATACACTAAGAAAAACAAGAGACACAACAGCTTAGTCTTATCTGACCCATTGAATATATATGATATTTGAAATGGATGAAATATGTTGCCCTTGTTGAAAATGTGCTGAAATACCCTAGTCAAAGAATTCTGTTATTCCCCATTCTCCTGTTTATTTAGTTTGATGGGATTAATCTGGGTTGCACCTAATGTAGTTTGATATTACCTGTCAAAATTTCTCAGATATTTGAAATTCTTTTGGAGAAAAAAATGATCCTTTACTTTAAAATGATTTCATCCTTAAAAGATGTTAGTATGCTGTTTAGTTAAACATGTTCACTTCCTTCAATGGTACTTCTGCTATGCAGGTGGCTTTGCGTCTAGAAGCTCTTCTGGGATTTACCAAATCTATGCTCAGTCCTTACTTCCTTTCTCAGGTACATGGTCTCTTGCAGTCCATTGGCTTGGTGTGGCTGCAACTAGCAGCTTCAATGTGCAAAGTCCTGTTAAACTGTAAATTTTTAGGTTGAAATAACAATATTTCCAATGTTCAGGTGTTGCCAGGTGATCCCATTGAGAGCATCATGATGCCATTTGAGACAGCTAAGCCTCTACCTGGCACTTTGGAGTTGAAGAAAGTAGTAATGCGCTTCTATAGAGAGCCACTTGTGCCTATTATAGATGACTGGGGCAGCTGCATTGGGCTGTTACACCGTGAGGATTGTTATGAGGTACGGACACCCTTGTAACGAGCTGATAAAAACAGCATTGGTTTATAACCCCATTTTTATGACTTTCTTGATTTTGTTCGATTATTCATCTTGTTGCACTGTCATGCATAATTAAGAATATATGAAACACATTTCTGTCTAGTACTTATGTTGGGGTGATGACTGATGAACTATATGAAATTTATGATTGGCTATAGTTCATCTGAAACTTCTGTCGATCCTGTGCAGATGAATGCTCCGCTTTCAACAATGATGAGAAGTCCACCTCCTTGTGTTACAAAGACAACAACTATTGGTCATGTAGTCGATCTAGTTTTGGAAAAGAAGTATAAAATGGTCATTGTTGTAAAACATAGCAACTTGAATGGCACCACACATGGGTCTAGGGCAGTTGGTGTTTTTACAGCAGAACAATTATATAACCTTATGACACCTGTGCCAGAGGTGTTGAAACAAAAACACTCTGTTCGTAGAAGTTTAACAATGTTTTGATGCCTTTCTTGACTTCTTTTTTTTTTCTGTAAATATTTTTTAGCAAATATCAGTAGCTGAGATCACCAAAATGCATGTAAACAAAAGTGTTTCGTGTTTATTAATTGCTGATTTATTGCCCATTGCGGATAAGATTTAGCAAGTTTGGGTTGTTAACTTGTTATTAATTAAGCCTAACCCTTTGGATAATCTGTTACATTAAATTCTTTCAAGCTCTTGCTACATTGTGTTGTATACAAGAATCAGGGCAATGGTAGACGAAAGAAAAAAATAAAATAAAATAAACGACATAATTTCTCCATGCAATGTAGATGATGATTAGACATTTATAAGCTGTGGCATACAAAGTGTTGATTTCAACTGGGTGAATCTCAGGAATTCGTTAGATCCTTTATATCACTGCCGATTTTGGACGAGAATCATGTTCATTTGCCGCGAGGAGATTCTTTAGCTATGACGGTCTCAAATGCCCCAGCCAGTGCTCTCACTTTGTTCCTCCTCTCTTGTATTAGCTTAGTGGCAGTCTCTTTGATCACATTATTGTACGGTGTTGCAGATTCCTTCTTTCCTTGTACTATGCTCTTGCTGACGACATTTGTTGTCTCTGGCTCAGCCTTTGTCTCTGCCTCTACCTCTACCTCTACTTCTACCTTTACCTCTGCCTTCTCTTCTGTTTTTGCATCTGCCTCTACCTTTATCTCTGTCTCTGCTTCTGCCTTTACCTCTACCTTTTCCTCTGTTTCTGCCTTAGGCTCTACCTTTCTCTTTACCTCAGGTTCTGCCTTTTGCTCTGCCTCAGGTTCTACCTTTTGCTCTATCTCTGGCTCTGGCTCTGCCTCTGCCTCAGGCTCTGCGTCTAATTTTTGAACTGTTTCTTCTTTACTGGATTCAAGACCCTGTTGCTGACTTTCTTCGTTATCCTCCTCCTGCTTTCTTTCAGGTTGATTTTCTTCTTTGGTTTCTTTCTCGTCATTTACATGTCTTCTCTTCCATGTTCAATTTCAGTTGTCGCCTCCTGATCCTTAAGAGAAGTATTTTCCTGCTGAGGATCATCACCAACAATGATCTCTTCGCTTTGATTCGCCTTATCCCCATCATCATGTTGAGGAATATGATCAGATTTTACTTCCTCAACCTCATCTTCCACTTTTTCAGTATGGGGCTCAGGTTCATTTTGTTGTTCCGAAACTGCACTAGAAATATCAGTTCCATGTTGTTGTTCCGAAACTGGACTAGAAATATCAGCAGTTTCTTGTCCTCCTTTATCAACAACACTAGTGACTTGAGTACTATCTTCGTCTATAGCTACAGCTACGACCTCAGCTTCGGTGTTGCAACTCTCTTCAACTTTTGATGTTTCGGTATCATCTGCTTCACCCTGATTAACTTTTGATGTTTCGGTATCATCCATTTCACCCTGATCAGCTTTTGGTGTTTCGATATCATCCACTTCACCTTGATCAGGTTTTGATGTGTCAGTATCATCCACTTCACCCTGATCAGTTTTCGGTGTTTCGGTATCATCTACTCCACCCCGATCAACTTTTGGTGTTTCAGTATCATCCACTTTGCTCTGGTCATCTTTCACAACCTCCTCAACCTCATGCTCAACTTGATGATCCAAATTTTCTTTATATTCATGCTTGGTTTCAACAGACAGGGCTTCCTTTTTATGAGGACTACTTGGAGGTTTCTTTGAAGCCGAAGAAGGAGTTGAAGGTCCCTTCCTAGTTTTTGTGCTTGTAGTAGGGGGTGAGGACTTGTGCGAGGTCCTAGAAGAAGACAACGCCTGTGCCTGTGGTTTTGCTGGAGCATTTGGCTTTTTGGCAACCCTTTCCAAGGGTGCCTTGGGCACAGCAACAGGTTTTGAAGTAACAGAACGAGACAAGGATGTTGTTGGTGCTGTTGTTGTTCCTGCTGCCGTTTTAGGTCGAACGGGAGAGATAAGTGCATTTTGAGCTCGAGCAGCTGATGGAGGCCTATCAAAGGATCTTCTTCTGAGGACACTGGGGCTCTGGGAGGTGTCTTCGGTTGCAGGTTTCTTTAAAGTCTTGAGAGCAGCATCAGTGCGTGAGCTCTTTGTGGGCTTGAGATAGTTTGGTAATTGTTTTTCAGAGGAAGAAGAAGCGAGAGCTGAAGAGGAAGAAGAAGGTTTTCTTGGAGAAGGCTTCGAATTTGAAGGGGAAGTGCCCCTCTTCACCGAAGTGCTAACTTCTCTCTTTGTGGTTGACATAAATTCTTGATTTCGTTTCTCTGAGTAGCAAAACTGTAATACAATCCTGCATTATTATCAATTATAAATCACTTAGGCATGTACATATACCTTGCTCCAGTTCGTGCATAGAATTATATACACATTTACAAATGAAATAAATTGTATGTCGTTACTAATAAATTAATGTTAGAATAGTATTTATCGATAAATATATTTAATTACTGATATTGAGTTTTTTGAAAAATTAAAAAAATAATCAATCATATTTCTATTTAAAATTTTACCCAATCATCCTTAACCTCAACTCAAGATAACAAAAAAATAGATATAAATGAAATGATGAAGGGGAAAAAGAACGTACCACCTTGAAAATGAAAATCGAATTTTATGGATGGGAACAAATGATTTGATACAAAGAAAAAGTGGTGTATATATGAAGAAGAAAAAAGAAGAAAAGAAAGGAGATAAATAAAGATAAATTGGTTTGTTTTGTTAGTTTGGTGAAGGGAAATCAAAGGGAAAAAGGAACGGCAACATCGCACAATTCAATGGTCTACATACAAACTGGGTATCAAAATTGGGAATCTTTTGACCTTTTCAACCAAATTTCTTTGGTTTTTACCACATATTGCCTTTGCACATTTTAGAAACATTAGTTGGCCCCATCGACCTCCATTACTATGTTTATCTGCTGCTCAAAACATCTTAAATCAATTAATTATATAATATTAAAGATTATATTTTGGTACACGAGCTACATATAAAAATTGTACAACTATTTATATTTAAATTAAAATTTAAAACTTAAATCTCTAATCCTAACTATAACTACTTAAATCTTAAACTCTAAACTCTATATTCTAACTATAAACTCTAAATTATAAATACTACAATCTAAACTCTTAAACTCTAAACCCAACTTAAATTACTAGAATTGATTTTCTATACTTGTTATAATTTTTTAAATTTATTTAGTACAAAATATTTTTAACGATTCATTTAGTGGTATTATGAATTTTTTTTCACATGACCATGTTTGGTAAAAAAAATAGTTTGATCTAAAATTAGATGTTTGATTGGTCAAAAACTAAATTGTTTTTATACAAATTTTTAAAAAAAAATAAATCGGGTTTTTAAAATCAAATTTTGACAAATTTAAGATTAATTAATTATTTCAAAAACAATTTTTTATTTTAATTTTACTCAAGTATTTATATTGTCATATTTGTAAACTAATATTTTTGTTTTTATTTTAACACATTCATATTTGTATTTAAATTTAATAATTAATTGAATTATATTAAAAATAATTATATAAATAAAAAAATAATATATAAATCTTTCAAATATACTTAATAATGTTATATTAAAATTTTTTTTTCATAATCTAATTAATATTAGTAGATACAAAATATTGATAACTAATAAACTATTCAAGCAAGTATCAAATATAATCATGTCCTTATATGTCATTTTGCTTGTTTAAATAATCAAACAACTATCAATTATTAGTTAATTTTATTAAACACTTTTATACAATCAATCCTAATACTTTAGTCACTAATATTCCCTATCAACTATAAATATAATTTCAAACAATATCTATATATTTTTATACACGTTTTAAGTAAAATAATTTAAAAATCTTATTTAAGATTAGAAAAAGATAAATATTTTATAGATATACGTGTTTTACTATTTTTGCCTATAATTATTTATTAAATATATGGTTTTAATATTTTATAATAATAAATATGATAAAATTTTGATACAGTAGGGGTGTTTTTTATATTTAAAAAAAAAATTACACAACTTTCCTTTTTATATTTAATTCGGAACCCTTTAATTTAAAACTTAAATCCTTAACAATTTTAATTCATAGTTTTTTTTTTTAATTTTAAAATTTTAAAAAATCACATATTAAATACATAAAATTTAAAAATTTATAATACATAATCTAAACAAAAAAATAGTGATTTAAAGTTAATTTTAATTTTATAATTTATTTAAATTTATTTAGTTTATCACCAAAAAAATATATTAAAAAGATTAATTTAGTGGTATTTTTTTCTTCAAATTTTATATTTCAATACAAAATTTTTAAAAAAATTAAATTTTAAAAAAAATTATTTACAAATTAAAAACAAGATTTAATTTAATTTTAGCAAAATA
Source organism: Hibiscus mutabilis (assembly GCA_019671005.1). Taxonomy (NCBI): domain Eukaryota; kingdom Viridiplantae; phylum Streptophyta; class Magnoliopsida; order Malvales; family Malvaceae; genus Hibiscus; species Hibiscus mutabilis. Next base: position 52,108,173 of record CM033752.1, on the reverse strand, counting down.
CTAAAAACTTAAAATAAACATATAATTTAAAATTTTTTATTAAAATTTTGGTACCGGATATTATTTTTTTTTAAAATATATACTCAAAAAAATTTTAATAGGTTTTGGCCTGATAAAAATAAAATTTTAAAAAACCGTTCACTTTTTTTCGTTTGTAATCAATCGAACAATGATGAAATTGATACAGAGTAAAGCAGTAAAGAAAATTTAAGTGATTGGATTGGTTGGAAACCGCGGCAGTTTGGATTTTTCTTTCACTTTCCAACACGTTTTGTTGAAATAAATGAAGAAATGGAAGGAAAATACTTGCCATATTCTTTTCTATTTCCTTCTGACTGCTACCCTTTGTCTTTATTCATTTCTCCCTCTCTCCCCTTAAACAAAACCCCTTTTTTTTCTTCTTCATCTTCATCTTCATCTTTAAGACTTTAAATCTCCCTCTGCATATTCGAACAATCAAAAGGAGAAGACGGAGAAGCAAAGAGGTACACCATTGTTGCTTTTTTCCTTCATATTTAATGCCATTTTATTTTCTTCCTTTCACTTATTTTGAAGAAAAAGAAAAAGAAAAAGAAATCCCGGGTCTTTGTTTTAATCGAACTTCTTTATTCATCGATAATTACATATACATTTCAAAGTTTGATTATTTTGATGCCTTGATCATTCTGTTTTCCAAGAACATTTTCATACGGTAGCTTGGGAAGGGAAAGGCATGGCCAAGTGTTGAAGAAATCTTCAATTTTCTTTTATTTTTGGTTTCCTTTTGTCTGCTATACTCTTTTTTTAGTTTATTTTCGTTTTCTAAGGGTGATAAGCTTTTTTCCACGCTCAAATCACGGACAAAAGTCTCTTTTTTATTTTAGAATAAAGAAGAAATAAAAATGATTGTGCGTAGAATAATTCAAGCAAAGCAGAGAGAGAGAGACGCACTTTTCTTGGGAACAAATTCAGTGTTTTGACCCTTTTGATGACAAAGGTGTTTCTTTGTTTTATATCTTTCTTCCTCTTTCATCTGTGCTCTCGAGTATTCTTCTATCTTGTTGCTTCGATTTATTTTCGAGCTGTATTTTTGTTTTGGACTTTGCCATCTCTTACTGTGTGTGAATGTTCCTTTAGAATTCATAGATTTTATTGATAGAAGTACAAAGTTTAGGGTTTTATCTATAATGTTAGTGTTGCGTTGGTAGTTGACTGCTTTGTGAGTTTAACAAATTGTTCATTTTGGTAACTATCTTTTAAGTTTCACAAAGTTTACCTACATGGACTAAATTTGTCATGGCTGAGGATCTTTGTCACTAATATGGTACATTTATTTTGTTCTTTTTTTCTCAGAAGGATACTTTTTACCTACATGGATAGATATACTGGTAAAAGAGCTGTCAATGGGCTTGTACCTGGCAGGGGATCAAGCCTTGTCTTGAAGGATCATGTTAATTTCAGAGAACAAAATGCACAGTTTTGCAGCCGTATTGGATGCAGTAGGAGGGTGAACTCTGTGAAAGGAACACCGAATGGTTACTCCGAAAAGGCCAAATCTTCTGGGCATTCTTACTGCGCTTCATCAAGTGAGAAGGAAATTATTGGAAGTTCCTCTGGTGTGTGCCCTGCAGTTAGCAACACTAGAAAACCCTCTACAAATCTTCTCAGAAAGCTACCATCTCAGCTGGAAATTGGTTCATCTGAAACTAGTAGTGTTGAGGAAGAACCAGAAGTGTTAGAGCTCGTATCCCCACCAGGAAAGATTCTAAGAGGGCTGCAGCCTGAATCTGAAGATGCAATATTGGGGAAGTTACCGTGATGGAAGTGGGATGCTCTAGTCTAGCATCAAACACAAGACAAGGGAGAAGTTTTACTCGGAGTTCTGGGCTTGGGCAACCGGGATACTCTGGTCAGTCCATCTGTTACTTTGGCATCTCAAAGTGCTTTCCATGCTACTCAAGGTAACACAAGCAAGTATGGCTTGAGAAATCCAAGATTTTCTGTTGTATCTTCTGGTTGTTCATCTTCGGGTTCAAGCCTCAGCAAAGGGAAAAATACTGTAAAAAGAGTAACTCTGAAGGAGAGGGTAGTTCCTCCACCAGGGGAAAGAAGTTGAGTGGGTCATCTTTGGAGGGACTGAACAACAGTTCCAGCCTTGGTGTTTCTATCTCTGATTCAAGGCAAGCCAGAAATTGGTCTTCTAATAGGGATTGTGGTATTACTTCTTCTGTTAGGACTCAGAGATCAAACAGTAGTTATGGTAGAGGGAGACCCCTAACCAAGCAAATGGAAATAGTTTAATTTTGGAGGAGTCACCCATAGTCATCCCGCAAGCACCTCAATCTGATATACATATTGATTTGAATGCTCCTGTTTCCACAGAAACTGCCTCAACTTGTGCTAGTTCTTACAATCGACCAGGTAGTGAGAGTTTACGCAGTGTCATGCCTTCTAGCCCTTCAGAAGTTGGCATTTGCCACTCTTCAATGAACTCGGGTAGATTCCAGCGCTACAATATGGATGGAATTGCGGAGGTATATTAACAGGATATTCCAACCTGAAATTTTTATTCATGGATTTATAAATTTCTCTCTCTCTCTCTCTCTTTCTGCTGGAACTCAGGGAAGGGAAGGGGCTGAGGATGGGGCTGTGAATACAGTTTTACCCATTAATATTTTGAATCATCTGATTATGGAGTCTCTCTTGGGAGATGCAAAATGAAACATTAGTCCTTTTGTTGCATCATTAAACTATTGAAGCTTCATCTTTTACTTTTGGTTTGTGTTTACGCAGGTATTATTAGCACTTGAGAGAGTTGAACAAGATGCAGAATTGACCTACGAGGTAACTAGTTTTGAAGTGCCTGAGTTTTCCTGATTATTCCATGTTGTTGATTATGTTGCTTTCTTGCAGCAATTACTTGTTCTGGAGACCGGCTTGCTCCTTGATGGCCTAAACTTTTATGACCGGCATAGAGACATGAGATTGGATATAGATAATATGTCATATGAGGTTTGTTTTTGTTTCACTATGTGGGTTCAAGTCTGCATTTTACTTTCTCCACACGGTGCTTGTTAAGATAAGCTAAAGGTTTTAACCTTTCTTGCTATTCGTGACAGGAATTATTAGCTCTAGAAGAAAGGATGGGCAATGTGAGCACTGCCCTACCTGAAGAAGCATTAACAAAATGCCTTAAGAAAGGCATCTATGAGACATCTTTGGAAGATGCAAATGTCAGCTTTAAGGGTGAAGTAGATGATATCAAATGCAGTATATGCCAGGTCCTTTGCTACTTAACCTTCCACTGTATTAATGAAAACTTTGTGCTACTGCTATCTTTTTCGTGTGCTCATCTCCGGATGTGGCTGGAATGGTTTCACTTCAAACTTAATGGAATTCATTGGTTTTTTCTCCTTAGGTAGAGTATGTCATTGGAGATGATGTAGGGAGGTTGCATTGTGAGCATAGGTATCACATTCCATGCGTACAGAAGTGGCTACGGATGAAGAACTGGAGCCCTATTTGCAAAGCATCAGCAGAAGCCACATAGTCTTGTTCACCTGCCTCGTAATCAAGTTGCATTTTACAGAAGGAAGCAAGAGACCCAGTTTTCTTTTTGTACAAATGGATGGCATATCTTCGGAATTTTTTGATGGTCTTGTATGTAAATATCAAGTACACCCATTTTGTGTCAAGTTGTCTAATCAACTAAGCTTTGCACTGGAATTCCATCCCCCATCAAAAGAAATGCGAAGGAAAAGACGCTTGTTGGTACTGTTGTTTTAGCAAACATCATTTAGGTTCGTGAAACAAAAGATCTTTTTGGACATTTGTGGTTCTCTCAAGACAGTAGATGCAATTGTAATTTGCCGGTAATTTCAAAGTTGGATAAATATATAGGACTTATTATGGACATCGGGTGCCTGAAGTTGGTAGTTTTTCTCAAATTGGCACTTAAACAATCAATTAAGTTGTCGTGTCAGTAAACGTTGAACAATCGGTACCAAAACTTTTTCTCACGATCATCACAAAAAATGCCGGGACAGATGGTTTTAGTAAAAAATGCGCAACAGCAAGCACAAAGTACATACCGGCCGCATGGTCCGGATAGCAGAAATGGCTAACAAAGCTAATGCTCAGCAAAAATCAAAGTGTTGCGACCCATCTACACTATGGTACATGCATTTAAAACGGAGACCAGAACACTTATCCAATCAACAAAACAAGAACAGTAGCTTGAGCACAATGGAATACCGTATGCCACCAAATCTTTTAAATGACAATTAACTACAATTAGCAAATCATAACTCCACAAGAATATAGAATCAAAGCATCGTAGATACGTTTTTCAGTGGTCATTTAACAGAAAATCATAATATAAACCACATGGACAATTTAATGGATGTCGACTGGTTATTAATATTGAAACTCAATCAATTCTCAGGTTTTAAATTACATAAAGAGCAATGCTGCAGCTCTTTCACAAATAATTTTACCTTTCACCAAGCTACAAGGCAGTGTCTCTGCAAAACTTTCTCAGATTTCCTCCTCAATGGCTGTAAGTTACAAGAAAAGATTGAGAAATGTAAAGACAGCCAACAACAATGCTAATTGTACAACAGAGCAACGAGTTGTAAGTACTTCCTTTTGAGCACTTTAGCTCAGTTGCTCAAAAATAATAATCTGATCCATCCCAGCTCTGCAGCAAGGGTACAGCCATCCCAGCACTCAAACCCATAATTTAATCTCGCAAGGGTCAGAGCTTTATCTGACTGGAGAACAATCTGGTTCATGTCAGTAAATGTAAACAAACTGGGAGCTTCAACATTTGTCAAGCACATTGAACCAGAATGAACATATCTTTATAACAGCTTCATGATAAACAAATTTTTGTTGAGCATTCATTCTTCAAACGAATGCATACAGATTTTTTCCAGCAGCAATGACCAATCTTCACCCAGCTGCTGGGGATTTAGCTCCATTGCTACTTTGAAATCAAAGCAAAGAAATTGAGCACCTCGGCCCCTGTTCCTGCAAAACTTCTGTAGGCCCAGAGCTACTCTGCATATGCAAGTGATTACTTGGCCAAAAACCATTAACAAGCTTGCTTTGAGGCTGCTGCGTGTGGGCAGAGTGCTTTCTCAATTCTCGTGTAGATCTTGACCCTACCAGATTGACACATGATCTAATCAGTCTCTTCAAGTATACATCCAACATGTTGTTCAACATACTAGCACATTCCAATGAAACCCCTCCAAGGCCCTGCACTGCTGCGATCTGTTCCATACGTTTCTTCAATGTCTCAGTATCATACAAACTACCGCTGTCGTAGTAGCTAATGAAGTCGCCACTGCTTGCCACAGGCAGAGTTTTGTGGGCCCCACCAACACTAGCTGAGCAAAATGGAATCCCAAGAGGTGCAAGCAAAGGATTTCTAGAGAAATCAATGTGGTTGGCTTGCTTCACCTCCTCCCCATCTTCAACAACAGCTCCTTTAGTCAGACCTTTACTAAGCACCCTTGGTTTTCCTGTGGAACGCTGTAACCCTTCTCTTTCAATTTCAGGCTGCTCGGCAACTGCTTGAGGATGCTGCAATGGTCTCTGATAATCATATGGTATCAAATCCCCATTTTCCAGACCAAATTTATTGCCATTGTCTTCAGTACCCAGGGATTGATGTGAGAAACTCTCAACCTTTTCCATTTGGCCCCAGCGGGCTGGGCCGATCCCTTAGCTTTCTATCCTGTATTCCAGATCTAACCTTTTGCAGGGATGACATTGGCAAAACCCCATTCGAAGAAATGGCAATGTTTGGATTCTGGATGGGTACAAGGGATCCAGTTGGCTCATGCCCATCATCTCTAACAGCATAACTTTTCGCATTTTGTATCAAAGATTTAGCAGGACCTGCTTCATGAACTGGTGGTGGAGTCTTAGCTTGACATGCATTTTTCAATATTGCACGTATCAACTGGTTATGCAGTGGCAGATTCTCCCTTCCAAGAAGGCGGTAACATGACTTATCGAACTCACTTTTACTGAGCTTCTGGCTCAAAAACCTACTCAAATTATAAAAATACCTTTTTGACCTCTCAGGCCCAATCTTCTTCGCTATCTGAGCTTTTAGTTCACCTAAATTGATTCTGGAGCCCTGCTGTGGCTGCATTGCTCAATAAGCAGATTTCTACACCATTCACAGAACTATAAAAACACTGAAACCTGTTTCCACCCCAATTTACAGTTTTCTCCAATGCCAAATGAGTCCAAATCCACCAATTTGCATGCTATATAATGCAAATCAAACTCTTAATCTCTGCATATTGAGAGAAAAAAGAGCAAGCATGAAATCCCAGAGAAAGAAAAAAAAAGCAAGAGAACTCAGAAGTCCAATTTTCAGACATCCCTAAGACCCACGGAGGAACCGTTCATACAATGCAAACCCATATTTCATCTTGGCAGAATCAAAACCCTAGGGATCAAACTCCACTTAAGTAATAAACAGAAACCCCACAAAAAACAAAGCCGAATTGAATAAACGCAAAGCACAAATCAAAACCCTAGAGTTGGAACAGCAAGAACCGCAAATAAAAAAGGAAAAAATGCAGCAATTGGAACCACAAAGGAATGACTTTTACAAGCAATTGAGAAAGGAAAAAGGTTGGGAATTGGGAAATTGAAGTTGAGGGAAAGAGATCAGTGGAGTTGGGCAGAATAAGAGTTGAGGAAAAGAGCTGGAATTGCAGAGACAGAATAAGCAAGTTGTAATAAAAAAGATAGATAAAAAGGGCAAGTTGCTTCACCAATTGCAAGGAAATCCAGCGCCACAGCAGTTGTTGTTGGTTGGTGTCGGGGTTTGGGGTTGGATTGTTCGCAGCGTCTATCGATTTTTTTGGCTCCCTCTAACGTTTTCTTTATTTCCTTTCCCCCCTCCTTTCTTTCTTTCTTTCTTTCTATTTTTTAAATAAATAGTATGTAATGGTCTGTATGTGTATTTTATTTTCTTTTTTCCGAGTTTTTTCATTTCGCTTTCCTTTTCCCGTCCTTCTTGTTTTGCTAATGCTATTGCTCGTTATATTTTCAGCTCGGCTTTGTTTTGTGTTGGCTCTATCTCTCGCTCGCTGCTACTGCTATTTTAGTTTCTCTTTTTATTTATTTATCTCTTACTACATGTTCCACATTAAAATGATTAATAAAATAAGAAAAAAAATTAATACACAAGTTAAAGTTTACACAAATATTTTAGTTTTAAGCATTACGGGTTTAGTATAAGGGCTTGAAATTTAAAGTTAGTATTTAAAACTTAGAGTATAAGGTTTAGAATTTAATGTCTGGTTTTGTAGGGTTTAGAGTTAATAATTTATGATTTAAGTTTTATAATATAAAAGCATGTGTAAAATATTACACAAACTGTGTATCAAAATTTATTGTGTACCTAAAGAGGGATCCCAATAAAAAATGAATGATATTTATTTTAAAAAATTCGAGTTCGAACAGCTATGTTTGAGTTACAAAAAAATATGAATATATATTTTCTTATAATCACCGATGTCGTGTTCACAAACATATACATCATCAATTACTAATTTATGTACTAATTCGAACAAATAAATTAAATTCAATAACCTATTGATCAAAAAATGTACTGATTTGAACTTCAAAGTTGAATAGGGGTAAAGTACACAAATGATCACTGAACTTTTAGGACGCTTTTATTTTAGTTACCGAACTTTTAAAATTTTTATTGGGGTCACCCAACTTTTATTTCGCTTTTATTTTGTTCCTTTCCGTTACCTTTCGTTAAAAATGATGATGTGGCGCGTTAGTTTTCCTTTTCTTCAAGGGTAAACTATATAAATGGTCATCGAACTTTTAAAATGCTTTCATTTTGGTCACCGAAAATTTAAAACTTTATTGGAGTCACCCAACACAAAGGCATCTATCAAGACAACACCGAACATGATGGCGAACAAGGACGAAGGGATGTATGGGTTGCCTCTCCCGATTCTAGGTATAATAGTATTTTAGGTCCTTATTAGTTTAAATACTAATCAAATAAGATTTTTGTCCCTCCCGATTTTTATATTTTAAGGTTTAATAGACTTTTTCCCCTCCTAATATTTGATCCTAATTCTGTCTGTAATGACAAAATAAATTAATGTTTGAATTTAAACATTAGGTGCATCAATTTTGCTTGCATATTTCTAAGAAATTTGTGGAATAACTTTTGGATACAACTTTGAGAAGTAAACTAAAATGCTATACTATTGGTCAATAATTAACCTCAATGTTTTTTTATCTCTCTTGTACTTACTAACCTTGAAGTAGCTTGAAGATGAGGTTGCATACAATATGATCAATGATCAAAATTACAAAATAATGAGTTTACACTATAGACAATATTCAAGAACATGATATATAAAAAAATTTATGTTGGTAAATGCATTAATGTACACAACTTTAAATATTGTTCATTGATAATCATAAGGTATAATCTACTTCTTACTTTTTTTATACATTGAAAGAGTTTTTTTCTTAAACCAACGGGGTTGCTTTAAAGCAAAACACAAGTTAGGTGACTCCAATGAAAGTTTTAAAATTCCGGTGATCAAAATGAAAGTGTTTTAAAAGTTCAGTGACCATTTATATAGTTTACCCTTAAAGAAAAGGAAAACTAACGGGCTACGAGAGCATTTTCTAACAGAAGGTAACGATAGGGACAAAAATGAAAGCGAAATAAAAGTTGGATGACCATAATAAAAATTTTAAAAGTTCGGTGACCAAAATAAAAGCATCCTAAAAATTCGGTGACCATTGGTGTACTTTATCCTAAAAATATATAGATTTAAAATCATAGATTTTACTTGTTTAAATTGTTTTGTTTATTATAATATTATGTTTGAATTATGAATTTGTATACAAAACTTAGATTACTTATAATCCATTTAAATTTCTAAATAAGAGAAATCGTACTTAAACACAATTAAATCACCACCTTTGAAAGTGTTAACAAAATTAAATTTTAATAAATATATTTGAATTCTGACTGAATACTAGGAAGACTAAATACAAACCTTAATTTAATATTGAGCTTTAAATGAACCATTATAGTAGAAAAACAGATGATGTTAATCATACAAGACCTGAGTTTAATCGTCTCTTCTACAAGATATGCACATTGTCAAAAGATTAAGAATATGTATTAACATATATTACCTTATAATCACTTTTAAACTATAAAAAAGATTAAACTTAAATGTAGGGTTTTGTTTTGAATCTAATTTATGATAAGAGTGAACCAGAAATTTTATGGAGTATAAATTATTTGCCCCCTCCCTTATCCTTTTCTTCTATGAGTATTATTTGAGTAACAAAAGTCGAAAATCGATTCAAAAAGTAGTGGTTGAATAATTTATGCTTTATAAGTTAAAAATTGTGATTATTCAAATTAAATTTTAATTATTTATTTAATTTATAGTTGATTTCAATTATTTTATAATATAAAAATAAATATATAATAAAAATCTGTGAAATAACTAAAAAAATGTTCTGAGTTATTAATTAATTTTAGTTAATAAAAAGGCTTTTTAAGAAATATTTATGAAAAAGACGTTAAGTTTTTATCAAATAATGTTTAAAAAACTAAAAAATAAAATTATTTTACCAAAATTAAATAAAAAATTTCAAAATTAAAAATTAAAATTAATCAAATAAAAAATCAATGATTTATGAAAATAACTTACTGAATCGAACCATAAATACTCGAACCTAGGCTAAAGAATTGCTTTAGGGAGTGGCCCAATTATAACAGCGAAAGAGGCCCAGAGTGTTTCCTTTAGGCAGTACTGCAATGATATGTAGAAAAGCGGAAAAAGCAATGGCCCAATAGCCGGTAAATACAATAACAGAAGAAAATAAAGAAACACGCACATTCCTTAAGGCCTTTCTTTTTCCTCCCGCCCCTCCCAACTTGTTTTTGTCCTTTTAGCGTTTGGTTTCAATTTACAAAGAAAAACAGGAAAGCAAATCAGTCACTTGTGGAATCCGTCTCATCGAATTGTCACAGATTTCTCGCGCAAGGTTTAATCAAGTTTCCAATCTCTGGTTTATAACTAATTTGTAAAATCTAAGTTTGTTGTATTCTATTGTTTTAATTTATCAAGTTGTTGCTAAAACGCCAGCCTGAAATGAAATGTTTGAAATTTTGTGCAGGTCCAGCAACCTAAAAGCTTATTTCAAGCTTCTGGCGATGGGAGAAGTAGTAATTATTCATTTCCTACATTTTTTTAGTTTATTTTAGCAATGCATTGTAGTTATAAATTGTTGATTTGGGGCAATATCTCACTGTGTAATTGGTACAGAATTTCATGCAAGAGGAAGATATTCGATTGGAGACTACACGAGCAAGATGTAACTAATATTTTTTCCTTGTTTTCCTAGAAGTAATTTTGTATGTATACATAACATAAGATTTCTGTTTCTGAAGGAAATGAACTTTGTTTTGCTACTTTTCAGTTGCAAATGTTGTCAAAAGGCACGCCCAACTTACAGAGCGTCTCTCCAGGTATAAATATAATCTCTATCCTAATTCTTCTTTGTTATACTGATACGGATAGATTACACAAAAAATGATGGCGCTGATGGCTTATACATCTTTGTATAAGGCAGCTGACTTCTTGTTGGTTTTATGAACCTTGAGTAGAAACTAGAGTGCTCGTATTCTTTGTTTTCTTTTTCTTTGAGGATTAATGCTCCAAGTGGTCGTGATTTGGTAGAGATTCTGATAAGATGATATTTGAGCGTCTACAAAAGAATTTGAAGCTGCAAGAGTTTCTCAAAGTCAAGGTAAATATATGCATTTGTAGTATGAGAAACTTTTTCATAACTGTGTTTTGTAGCAATCAAACACCTGTTTATTAATGCTTTATTTATGTTTAAAATATCACTTGGTACTATATCTAATATGAAAACAAAAGTTGCATAATTCATGATTTTTTAACTCTGACAAGGAATCCCCCTCTTTTGATCATCAGAGATTAATTTAGACGGTGATCAGTGGAATGATGGGCTATTAGCTACAATAAGAGAGCAGGTATATTTTTTTTTCTCTGAATGCTTCAGAGTATTTGTTTTGTGGTTCTATTTTACTGTTCAAGTCGGAATTTGATGATGGTGGAGTTGTTTTGATGTTTCTATTCTCCATTTGATAAAAGTTGTCTAGAAGATGCTAACTTATCTGGTTTTTTTATCAGGTTCATATGGAGGCTGATAGAAAGGCCACATCTGGGGACACAAACAACATTCCAACATCTTATTTACAGGAAAAGGTTATTTACAGAGTTGGAAATAAGGTAACAAAATTCTTCCTCTTAAAAACTTGATTTGGAACATCGTGATTGAAATTAATATCGTCAAAGTTTAGTCAAATCAAAGATGAGGGAAGCTGGGGTAGCTTTCTAACTGTTGCTGGGATAGGTTTTAAATTTTAAGGGAAGTGCTTTTAATTTGGAGTTGGAAAAAGAAAAGAGTTTTTCTTTAGTTATATAGTTGGGCAAGTCAGTTTCAGAAAGAGTATGTGTAACTATCAGTAGGTTTTGTTTTAGGTGATCAATATTGAAACAACACTTTTATGCATGTGCTTTGTTATTGTTGTATCTGTGAAGTCATTTCTTTGGAGCTCAAACTTATAAGTGGACAGGTGATTTGTTGTTTGGAAGGGACAAGAATTGGCATATTGTATGAGACGTCTTTTGCAGGTACTACTGAAGAAGTTTTTATAATTTGATTATTAGTATCTGCAGTTAACTATTTAATTGGCTTCTCACATGTAAAAAGTTATTACCTCAAGCTGAGGCATATACTGTATGGTGTATTTTGATTTAAAGATGAGTCCTTCATATATGTGACAAGGTTACTCTTATAATTCTTGTTTTTGTAATTTTGGTAGGGGAACCTTGTGAGCTGTACCATTGTGTGCTAGAGAGCAAGTCATTTCTTGAAAAGATGACTGTCATTGAACATACAATTCCTTTCTTTCTGCCACTACGAGAAGTAGAAAATGATCTTCTTTCTTCTAATGCCATGGTAACTTGTTTGCGTATCTGGTTTTTATTTTAAGATGATGATATTAGATTAGCTCTTAATATTTTTCTTGAAATATCTGCTTTCAGAAATTTATAGATCATATTGGAGAATTATTGCAGGCTTATGTGGACAGACGTGAACAGGTAATGCTGTCATGTTGTTTATATGGAATTGTTATTTTTTATTATCTGAAATCAGTACTTCTCATGTTTAGGTGATGTTTTGTTTCTTGAAGAACTTACTTGGTCCACTATGACAGGTTCGGCTTGTTAAGGAGCTGTATGGAAATCAAATAGGAGAGCTGTATCATAGTCTTCCGTACCACATGATTGAATTTGCACTCGATGATTCTGATTGGTTTGTCCACTTTGTACTTTCTAGTGTATCTGTACTTTCTGTATATTTACATGGTTTAGTTTTATCTTTGGGATGTTTTGGTTTCTGAAATTATTTGTGTTTTCCCTGTAGATGGATACTTCAGTCTTAATTTTCTAGTATTTTTTAAAAAGTGTATGGAATAACTGTTTCTTATAGAATAGTCTTCACTCTGAGGTTCAAGAATTATCTTAAACAGGCAATAGATGTTAAGTAGTTAGTTTTGTTTGGCTTTTGACAGGACTTTTATGTTTACATTTGTTGCAGCAAGGTGACAATCGGTCTTAGATATCCAGATCTTGTTTCTGTTCTTCCAACTCGTGTAAAAGTTCTAGCATGGCCAATGCATCAATTTAAGAAGAATCATACAAGCACAGCTGGAGCAATGGGCTCCCAACCTATTCCAGCTTGTTTATCTTATGCAGAAGATGCCTTGAGAACCATGAGCTTACCAGAAGGTATTACTTTTACATTTTTTCCCATCTCCACTTGAAGAAGTTCCTGGTAATTGATGTTATGAAATATCATCTGCTGCTGAATTTTATTTGATTCAAGTTTGAAGAAAATCTTCATGAGATGGAAATTTCATTGCCTTAAAAACCACTTGTTACTTTTTCTGCTTTGTTACAAGTGGATAAGTAATATGTGATTTGATTTTCATTTAGTTTTTCCACTCACACTTGGTTTACTTCTTGCTTCTTTGTATCATCAGCATATGCGGAGATTGTGTTGAATCTACCACAAGCCCTGCAGCTAATATATCAGGTTGGGAACCCTAGTTAGCACTTCACTTCTCTTACTTTCCTTTCAGTATGTGCGGTGTACAAAATTTGTATGGGTTGTATAGGATCACATACATGCATATATACTTGTGAATTATTGGGTACTGTTGGTCTTCCATTATTTTTTTTTAGTATAGAGGAACATTCCCCGATTTCTTAAACATTAATCCCCTGCTTCACTTGCCATTGTGGTCCTTTTCAAGTTTCTTATTGCCCACGATTTTTCGCGCGGGGGGGGGGATAAACTTGATTTTATTTTTTCAAAGAAACCAGTGTTCTGCTACAACACCAGCCTTGCATCATCCAGCAACTATATCCTATCTAATGCCCCAAGCTATACAAAGATTATTATCAACATGATCACTTCTATTCGTTCTAGTATCAGACAAATGAACTCTAGCACCATCTTGATCATTCCTAACAACTTCAATTCAGATTTCTATTGGCCTCTGAAAATCCTATTGCTTGATTACAACTATAAAGGCTTTCCCCTTGAGCTTTGGTATTAACCATCTTTGCTCTTGCTCTCAAGTTCCAGGATCCCTGCTTAATGCACATAACTGAAGAACTCCCTGCCTTGCCTTCCTAGCATAAGGACAAGTTGCAAATAAAAATGAGCCCCTCTCCTGTTCAGATCGACACATAACAAACATTGCCCACTAACGTTTATTCCCCAAGCTTGTAATCTGTTCTTTGTAAGCGAACAGTCATTAGTAGCAAGCCAAGCTTTTGGAATGAAAAGGGGCAACAAATACCTTACTTCATTGCATCTTGCATTGCAAGCCCTAGGATGGATTGCCTTCAAGCTTTCTTGCCCACGATTTTGCTTTCGTTTTTGGAATTATGATTTCTGTTGAATGATATTTTAGCTCATGGAAGCTATTCCAAACTTGGAAAACAAGTTAGGTTCAAACTTCGAATATTAGAATTTGTGGTCCATATTTTACGTTTAATATAGTGTAAATTTATTTTTCATGCCCAATGTTTTTTCTGAAATTTTGTTAAAAGTTCAGATGACACCCCAGGGTTGAGCGAATAAACTTAGAAGTTAAAACACGCTATAGAACTAAACAAATGAAAGGATGTATATGAAAAAAGAGGAGTTCCCTCTGTTGCATTGAAAAAGAGAGTAACGATGGAACGTAATAATATTCCAACATTTAGGAAAACGAAAATGATCCTAGATCCTCGCTACCTACTATAATAATAATAGTTATAATAATAATAATAATAATAATCGTCCTCACTTGTTCCTCATCATCATAACAACAATATTCCAAACAACTCAGACTCTTGGCATTTAAACTGTATAATGCTGCTGAATGGTGTCGATATCAAGACCCTTCAGCTTAACCACTGATTCAACGTGCCCCTTCAGCGTATTCAGCTCCCTCAGCCTACACAATGCCATTAATTAAAATAAATAAATATAATCATGAAAAACACACAAAAGGAACATTTTTTATTATTAATATGCATGCATGGGTCTCACCTTGCAACCTCAGCCCTGCGCTTGGCCTGCTCTGCAATCTCTGAAAGTTCTCTGTAACCACTCTTTTCATTGAAGAGGCCTGAGGTTTCAGGTGGTTGAAGGCCATGCAGAGTTCTCTGCGCCGCTGCCCATTGTGCTTCTCTTTCCTCTTTTCCGTAATCTTTCTTTGTGGTGAACGCAGTCTATCATTGGGGGAGGAAAAAGTTAGAAGAAATCCATGACCAACAACACTATTGGATTTGCAAATACAGAAGAATGAATGAATCCAATAAATACCTTGTTCTCCAAAAGGTTATCCCAAGCCTTTCCACTAAGAACGTATCGGATTGCAAATTTGATAAGATCAAGTGGGATATAAGTCACCACACTGTAAAGCCAGATTACACCAGCCCATCCCCAACCCATTCCTTGAATCCTTGCAAAACCCCAATTTGCATACACAGCTATTGCAGTGGCCACCTGCCAACAAATTCATGTGGCGGCTAAGCTTCATTATCTTGTTCTAATGATAATCATAGGCAGGCAAGGCAGTTATCCATGTTTTTGCTTTTGAAAATGTGCTGTGGGTCTGCTATTCTAAAATCTTCCGAAGGAAATAAAAGAAGAGTTAGATTTTCTTACCAGCTGAGCAACGATAAAAGCGGTGAGAAGTAGAAGTCCAGGACGTTCGATATAGGACCAGCTGCGTGACCGTGTGACAAAAATGAGGGCCTGACTCACAATACTGACTTGAAGGTATAACGCTGCCATCATTTCTTCAGGATTATCCCTCAGTGGTCTAACATTAAACATGTTCTGAAATATAGGAAATGGGAGCTTAGCAAAATCATACCAAATCCCACAAAATAAAATAAAAGAAATGGGACATAAGTGTAGCTGTTCTTACTGAGAAGAAATCTGTGTCTTTCATTGCCCAGAAGAATACCACAGTCATTAGTGCTAAGTAACCTCCAAGCACGATGCCGGTTGAGAAAATCTCCTTGAGTTTCCAGCTGTCTGGCAGTGGAGACGGTTTTACTCTGTCCTTGGAAATTGTCATGATTGTACCTATTGATGCGATGATGAATTGAATTAGGTTCATCGAGCACAATTAGGCATATAATATTGATGTAACAATCTGATAAAAGTATCATCTTACCGTCGTTTAGGATGGCGATAATTAAAACCATGAAGGGTGCAAAGTCAAACTTCCATATCAAGGCGATAAACATGAAGCCAAACTGCCACAATGAAAATGAACATATTTGAATGATCCATATGTAAAACTATATGGAATTATTAGAGTTCAAGTCTTAACAGCTCTTTAAATACTTACCACAATACGAATGGTGATTGAAACTGCATAGATCTGCAAAGTTGAAAAGAAACCAGAGCAAATATTACAAACACTTGACACTGTGGAACAAGGACCATAAAGATGCAAAAAAAGTAAGCTAAATATGGCTAACCGTGTAGTTCTTCATCCTTTGGAAAATAGCCCTGCTGGTCAGCACTGCACTGATAATGACACTTAGCCCAGGTTCAGTGAGTACAATGTCCGAAGCACTTCGAGCGGCATCTGTAGCATCAGCAACAGCAATTCCAATGTCTGCCTTCTTTAAAGCAGGGGCATCGTTGACACCATCTCCTGTCATGCCACAAATATGTTTCCTCTCTTGCAGCCTCTTTACAATTTCATATTTGTGCTCTGTCGTTGACATAAAAAGGATTTGTTAGAGGGAAAAAGAGAACTTAGAGTAGAGGACCCTATAGCAAAGAAATTATGGATAATGTGCATGATAACTATTTTCTTTTAAAAGCAAAGAGAGTAAAAATATAGGTGCAACAAGCATATCATCTTAATTATCAGCAAGTTCATATTTTCTGGAATATCAGATTTTGGATACATTGTACGACTAAAACACACCTGGAAATACTCCTGCAAATCCATCAGCCTTCTCAATCAGTTCATCTACAGGGAGAGCAGCAATTGAAGAATCCTTGTCTCCGCCCAGCAAGGAAGAGGAAGGGTACATGTTTGTTCCCATTCCAAGCCTCCTACCAGTTTCTTTGGCAATTGCAAGCTGATCCCCTGGGTATAATTGGAAAATTTCAATATAGAATTTTACACATGAAATTATAGACATCATGCGATATTAAAATAAAATTTAAACACCTCTTACCAGTAATCATCTTAACATTCACCCCAAGGTTTAGGGCTCTTCTGATGGTTTCTGCACTATCATGCCTTGGAGGATCAAACAGTGGCAACAAACCAATAAGCTGCCATGGTCCCCCAGGAGCATCTTTTGATTTTTCGGGTACTTCCTGCATGGATAGATATTAAATAATATGATTTTACCCCGAATTTACTCGTTTAATCAAAATGAAGCAAGCTAAGTTCAATTTGCTTACCTGTCTTGCAACTGCTAAAGATCGAAGTCCACGTTCAGCAAACTTATCAATAACTGCATGGACCTTTTTCTTGACATCTTCTTTGCAATTGCAAAGAGTTATGATCTATTTCAGAAAGAAAAAACAGAAGCATGTATGTTAGAAGTTATCTTGCTAAACTTTCAAAACTGATTTTAAAAAATGAGAAGTAACATTACCTGCTCTGGAGCACCTTTGCTAGCACGATGCCAGTTTCCAGCAGAATCAATGTAGGTTAGGGCAGTTCTCTTGTCTACTGGGTTGAATGGTAGGAAGTGAACCTCTCGAATACCAGCTCTTGCCTGGCCAATTTAGCATCCAAAATGACTTTAGAATTCTTGGACCAAATCCTAAATATAACCAAAAAAAGACCTGGAAGAAAATAATACCTCCTTTGGATCTGCAAGCATTCCTACAATTGCAGCATCAATAGCATCCTGGTTTTCAGTCCTTGAAGCCCTTGCTGCATAAAGCATAACATGCTCTTTTTCGACCCCCTTTGCAAACACTTCAATTAGGTTTCTATCAACAGTGAGTTTGTTTAAAGTCAGAGTGCCAGTCTTATCACTGCAAAGAACATCCATGCCTGCCATTTCCTCAATGGCTGTCATTCTCTTTGTGATAGCTCCTTGTTGAGAAAGCCTATGGGAACCGATAGCCATGGTGACAGACAACACAGTTGGCATAGCAATTGGGATTCCACCGATCAAGAGAACTAGTAAATTGTCAATTCCATCCCTATACTTGCGGTGTTGTATTGGGTACATGACTATTAACTCAATGAGTATTCCAACAGCAATGGAGCAAATACAGAAATTACCGATGGAAGTAAGCACTTGCTGGAAATGCCCAACTTGATTGGTGCTGTCCACTAGGTGGGCAGCTTTACCAAAGAAGGTGTGGACACCAGTTGCAATAACAACTGCTTCTATTTCACCTTGTTTACACGTTGAACCAGAGAACACTTCATCTGATGGATTTTTCGTGACAGGCAGGGACTCCCCAGTGAGAGCAGATTGATCTATCTTCAAAGGATCGCCCTCAAGAAGACGAGCATCAGCAGGAACTATGTCTCCCAATTTGATAGTGATAATGTCCCCTGGAACCAGAATTGCTGCTTCTTGCTCACTCCATCGACCATCTCTAAGAACCTACATTATGGTATAAGAACAACATACTGAAATCATGATTAGAATAGAAAGATACTCTGAAGAAATGTTGATGTTGTTGAATGTTTCATTTTCACCTTAGTTTTTGGAGCAAGATTAGCCATAAGAGCAGCTGCAGCGTTTCCAGCATTATTTTCTTCAATAAAACTTATGGTGGAGTTAATCAGCAACAAGGCAATGATACCAACGAAGTCTTGCCAGTCCGGAGGCCTTCCATCACCATTTGCCAAGGCAATAGCCATTAGAGCAGCAGCTTCCATGACCCATGACAAAGGGTTCCACATAAAACCCAAGAACTTGAGGAATTTGCTCTCCTGTTTGTAGAGTATCATACCATATTAATTATACAACAACATACAAGCTGAAATTTTACAAACTCATACGTAAGTGATAAGTGGTTTATGATACGGACCTTTTTCTCTTCTAGTTTGTTTGGTCCAAAAACTTGAAGGCGATTGGCGCCTTCCTCGGAAGTCAAACCTGCTCTTGTACATTTCAGCTGCTCGAAAACTTCCTCAATAGGAATCCGTTCCTGTAAACAATTATCACTATCTTAGCCAACCTAAACGGCAGAAAAATGAAATTTTGGAGTATGCTCAATGGTGTTGTTTTCTCGTAGAGGAATAAAGTGTAGCAAAACAAAAGGAGCTCCAAATATGACCGGTGACAACCAATCATCACTGTGATGCTAATATAATAGGAATCTACTTTACGATAATAATTTTATCCGCACAAAGCTTAAAGTTGCAGCGAAAATTCTCCAAGCAAATCATCTATTCGTAGAGAATCTGAGAAACCAAACCGATGGAGTGGCGTTTAGTATACCTACGTGGAATCGATTCTTTTTCGAAGTAACTCACCTGATCTCAGGCAAAAAAACAAACCAATCGCTAACAGAATCGATTCCAAATTCTAATGGTGGGCTGCTTCAAGAGCTCCTAAAACAAACGCCATAGCAGTGAATGGTATAGGAAGCGGACTGAACTGAAAACGATTACTTAAATATATGATTGCATTTCAAAAACTCAACAGCTTGATACGCGTTGATTTTATTAAAAACCAAACGTTATTTAGTTAAAAAAAATATGTTCACTATATTATTAGTAAATTAAATCAAGTGGTGATTTAATATTGTCTAAAGAATTTTCAAAAAAATCTAAAGATAAGTAATTAATATTCACGATATAAGTTACGTAAAAAAATAATTTAAAACAAAACTATATCATTTAAAATAAAAATAATTTATTAAGTAATTAAATTGTAAGATAATCATCTTTTTATATAAAAAAATCAATATTTTAGATGAAAATAATTTCTTAAATTATTAGTCTCAATTATTTTATTTATTTTATAAGTATTATCTAATGATAAGTAATTAAGTCTTAGATCGATTGACACTTTATAAAGATAATAAAAAATTAATTTAAAACAAAACTACATCAATTAAAATAATAATAAAAATAATTTATTAAGTAACTAATTTTACCTGTTACTTATCTTAATTATATAAAACATTTCCAATATTTTAGATGAAATCGGGTTAAATTTTTTAATAAAAAAGAGGTTCAAAAAGTTTGTCAGAGCACCAAGTTGGTTCAAGTCTCAATTATTCAATACTCAATCAAAATAATAATTTTTAGGAATATTTATATAATACCCCGATTTTATTTTTTATCGATTAGGTCTTTATAAGGATAATAAATTTAAATATAATTTCAAATTATAATTTTTTTTATTTAAGTCACTTAAAATTATAAAAATTAATTAATGATCGGGTATATATATTTGACAATATATTTTAAAAAGATATTTAAAAATTTTTGGAAAAATACAAAAGAAATACAAAAAAAAGCGGAAAACTCCACTAATACAGCAAGAAGGCATATATGTCACAATTATAATATGGTAAAATTATTAAATGGATTTTCAAAATTTGGGAAACTATGCATCAGCAGTCAGCCATCAATTATAGGGACATTTGGCAAGCCTTTTAACTTAATGGCGCGTAGATGTTGTAAAAGGCCGTATAACGAATTGGTTGGTTTCTCTCTTTGGACATCAATGCATTTGTCAACAACGTTCTCCACTGATTCCCAAGCCTTATCGACCCACTTGTTTCATGTGATTCGGTCACTCTATTTTTAAAAAAATTGAAATAACTTTCAAAAAATGAAAATCGCTGAATTTTCAAAAACAAAATCCTGAAAAAAAGCATTTAATCATAGAATCATAGGAAACTTGGATTATTTTTCAATAGCAAAATCATCGATGAATGCGGACAGCAAGATTTATGGAGAAAATGATGATTCCTACACTCATTATACTTGATCTTTGCTAAATCCAAATCTATCTCTCTCTCTCTCTCTCTCTCTTCCCCCCGCTCAAGAAATAGGGAAGTGAAAAAGGCAAAAATGGAGTTATTAATTAGAGAAAGCTTTCTTTAAGAAAGAAGAAAGCGAAAAAAATAAAGTTACTAGAGAAGAATAGAGAAATTACAGAGAGTGAAAATGATGTAACCAAAGCACACAGATGAATATGAGAAATCAGAAATCATGGTTGGAATGAATCAGCCATGACTTTTTGAAAAAAAAAAATCGAAAATCAATTTCATCGTTGGGTAAGAACACCATTATTTTTTGAAAAAAGAAAAATCAAAAAATTCGATTCATTATATATGTATATACAAAATCACAAAGCAATACACACATTTGCATGCATCAAATTCATATGATTGATGTAATCAAATGATGAGAAAAGAACATACCAAATCGACGGATTCGTTTTTGATCTCCTCAAGGCTGATGCCCTTATCGTTACCCATCTTCCAAGCTTAGTAAGAGAGCAGGCAAAGGAGCAAACAAAGCTTTTGAAGTATATAAATTAAAGCAAATACAAAATGAAACCCAAAAACCTTTAAATACT
This sequence comes from Hibiscus mutabilis, assembly GCA_019671005.1. Classification (NCBI taxonomy): domain Eukaryota; kingdom Viridiplantae; phylum Streptophyta; class Magnoliopsida; order Malvales; family Malvaceae; genus Hibiscus; species Hibiscus mutabilis. The sequence continues at coordinate 52,086,961 of CM033752.1, read as the reverse complement.
CGTTTTCAAACCAAGGAAAACAGCAGCACTAATAAAAAAGTTTACTAAGAACATAATTTTCTTATTCTTCTTATAGACGTAAATGAATGGAGTCTCTGTTTCTGCGTTTATGGTGTTTGTAGACGTGAAATGGCGGAGGAGCCTCTTAATGGCTGCCCTCGATTTATAGTAACAATACAAAACAACGAGAGCACCAGAAAAGCCAGTGCGAGGCTGGGACCCGCTTGGCCTGGTCCTTTTTGAGATACCACAACCACGCGCTGCTTCTTTTAGTGGACTTCACACTATATGTTTAATTACTGTTTTATTTATAATTTTTGAATTGGATTTACATAAATCGGACTGCAAATTCAGGAAACATTTCATGTAGCATCTTGATTTTGATAGCAACTAACTAATTGAAATTATGGTTGTAATGAATAAAATAATTATTCAAGTAAACTATTTGTCTTGAATTTAGCATTATTTATTAGTTTTTGTTATGAAAATCATATCATCTTTAAATACTTTTTATGAATGATTTTTTTGACTAAATGAATGGTTTTTTATAAAAAAATTATATCAGTTACATGTTTTTATTAAAATTTAAATTTTAAAGAATTGTTCTTCAAATTGTATGTTAGACTCGAACAAGCATATTTGACTGGTTGTTTAACCTGTTCATTTTTGTTCCCTCATATTTTCTTAAGTCATGTACTCTAAACCCGTTAAAAACACCCCTTCCTCCCTTTAGAGTCTCTTTTCTAAAAAAAATATATGTTAGACTCAAATAATGTTTACATAAATAAAGCATAACTATACATTTACATAACCATTCTTGTCTATACACTAACACTTGTGATGTAATTTAATTTTATCGTTCTCTTTAATACAATTAAGCACTATATTATTCTTTTTTTTGTTAAATTTCTAAAATGTCTATAATTTTGTTCTTCTTATATATTACGTACGTATGATTTTCAAGCTAATTTAAAAATAAAGAGTATCAGGTTTTTCCTTCAAAAATGTTACCCTAAATAGGTTTTATTACTTTAACGGGGAAAGGGTGAAGATAATGTTGTGCAACGGACGCAAGGGAGGTGGCGAGTGATAGCATCCATTGAACGAAATTAAATGGGAAATGTTTCTCAAATAGTATCAAACAAACTTCCCATTTTTCTCAAGTTTTCCCGCTGTATAAAAAAAGGCTACGTGTAAATTGTGGTGGCTCAACGGCTTTTATTTTATTTAGAAATTGATTTTGTTCTTCTGGCAACCAAATTCTCCTTTCTTTATGCCGGAACATCTGCAGTTTTTTCAATTGCCCATTATTTGTTTTAGGCTTTTACAGTTAACGTACTCAAGCTTTGTCATAAATACGACCGACCTAATATTACACGCATGCCATGTAAAAACACTAAAATTATACCATTACTTATCAAAAAGGAATGCGGGTGCTTTGTGTTTCTGTTAGTTTTATTAATAATCATATGTATTTGATTAATTAATTAATTAATTTAAATCAGATATTGTGGTACAGAGACTTATAATTCAATTTACTTTATTCAAAATTAAGGAGGGAGAGAACTCCTTCAAAGTTATATTAGAAATTTAGAGATGTAAAATTATAAAATTTTAAGGAGTACGAAATTAGATCATCAATAGAAAATACAAAGAAAGTACATTAATTATATGAGAACTTAAAATGTTCAGAGGTGTGGACAAAGCGTTCTCAGCATGCTTTTCCCTAAATATTTAGGTCAAACTTAGACCACTCTTTTGAGCACCTCCGGTACTCATCGATCCATCCATGTTTATGACACTGGAATTGTTTTAGTATAACCACCGAAATCCAACATATTGATCGACTAATCCAGATCAAATTTTACAGAAGTCCATTATACAATGGTGGATCCAAAAAATTTGTTGAGGGTGGGCACACATATATTAAATATTAACAACATAATTTTTGTGTGTGCATATGTGAGTACAAATAAAATTTTAGGTGGACACACAATAAAATGGATTACAAATAAAAAAAATCATATTTTCACGGTGGACAAACTCAATAAAATTTTTAAGGTGAGCACGTGCTCCCTAAACTATCTTTACATCCGCCATTATTATTATGAGATGACTCACACAAACCATAAATGAGAATTTCTAAAACCTAAAACTAAAATACTTATAAAAATTTTATGTTTCTCCTGTCAGTGCATAAAATTTTAATATTTTATGTTTCTCATTTATCTTTTACCATCTAAGATTCCAAGATAAGAAATTGAAATTTGATCACTCCCTTGATTCCCCCTCCTAGGAAAAGGAATAAAGGGAAAGAAGAATTGAACAAGAGACAGACAAGGGTTTGGAAGATGGGTAATACTAATAGGTGTTTCAATACTTAACTTACATTAGAAACTGTCCTTATGTTATAAAAGCAAAGGCAGGCAAATTTAGGAACCCAAAAATGCATTTTATCCATAGGGACAATGCATTTTACAAGTTTTTTTTTTTTAAAATTCATTTAAAAGAAAGGAAAAAGAAAACACATGCATGGATACCTCATCTCTTTACGGGTAAAAAGGGGTTTGGCTGAGTTGGTTCAGATGCTCTTTGGATTGACAAAGAGTTTCGAGCAATATGTGTGTGGAATAAAACATGACACATACCCTGCTCCGTTGGTAACGCAAAATAGTGGAAAATGCTTATAGTTTCAAGATTATCATCAAGAGTATGTAGACATCTTCCATGATTCTTATCACTTTTCCAGTATGGATGATAATGATTAGGTTCGGATAATTTTATAAAAAGAATATGAGGTAATTTTTTGCAAGATAAGTCTTAAAAAAATAAAAATTATTATATTTTTGAGACTTATTTAAATGTTTGTTTATAAGATTACATAACTTATCAAAGGTTAAAAAAAGTAAATAGATACTACTATAAGATCATATTAGATACTAAAAAAATATGGTTTCTAATTTACCAGGTACCAACCCAACACAATTGGGAAATGATTAAGATTCATTTCTTTTAAAATATAATAATTATTACAAGGTTGTTTATGCCTTTTCAACAACTAAAACTTGATAATTTAGAATATATATTTTTGCATCAAATTATAATTTATTTTAGAAATATTATTTGGCATTTAAACTTATTTTTCAGTAATTCAAATCTAAATTATTTAATTTTATATTAAAAATAAAAAAATAATTATAACCAAATTAAAATAAATTTGATTTGATTTGGATAATGAATTTTTAAATAAATAAATTGAATATATTATTTTATTTGAAATATTATTCCCAAAAGTAGGAATTTGCTCATTGATACACAAACCAATTAGAAAACGTAGTAAACATAAGTTCTTTAACCAAACTTATATGGACAAAAATTGTTAATTTGAAAATATATTTTTTATATCAAATTATAATTTATTTTAAAAAATATCAGATAAATGGTGATTTAAAACAAGGATAAAATGTGATTTAATTTTTTAAAATATTTATTTAACTTATGAATCGAATATGAATCAATTTTTAAAATTATCGAAAATTTTCATAACCCTACTTCAGAGATACGCAAACCAATTATTAAAACGTAACAAACATAAGTTCTGACCAAATTTATATGGACTAATTGTTCCATTGAATCATTGTTTTTTTATTTTATTTCTCAAAACAAATTTTGTAGGATTGACACATGATGATCAGATATACAAATTTGGTTGCTGATTTCCTATTCAGTTGTATTTCTCTTTTATTATCAAATACAGAAACTGCATACGTACGTCTAGTGTAGTCTAGAAAAATACAGTGCATGAGCTGAGGCCGTGATAGTATTTATAAATCCATCTAATATAAATATACATAGATTGTGATGAACCAAAAAAAAAGACTCACGGGACCTGTCCAAGTATAAATTTTTTAATTAATGAAGTTAGTTAAGAGGAGGAGCGTGACGCAACATATTTGAAAAAAAGAGAAGCCAAAGTGGTTTGAGATCACATGCAGGTGAGCACTGGAAAATGTAGGTGCTCTCACATGTTACCCTCCCCCTGCTATATGTTTTTATTTATATATGATTATGTACCAGAAGCCAGAAGGAAAACAGAAATCAAGAGAATTGATTTTGAGAGCAATTCCTTATGTTAATGTTATTATATAAAAAGAAAAGAAAAAAAAAAGAGGAGAGAGTTAAACCCATGTGAGATGGTCACAAGTAGTGCCTCAAAGTCAAAGATACATGAAGAGGACCATTTCTCTGTTAGATGTTGAAACAACTCAATTCCCTTTTTTGGCATTTCTCTGACTAAAACATATATGTACAAATTTGAAAACCCTTTTGTCTGTCTTTGGCAATTTTCTATTTAGTGGGATATAAAAGAAAAAAAATGAAGGAGGTTTTGGAGATAGAGTGATGACAAGTTTCGTCTGAATGGCAATGGTGGAAGCCTTGAGTTTGGCCTCCATATTCATAACCGTAATGATTAAAAAGAAAAAGAGGTTCACAGGGGTTGTGTGCTTCCTTTGCATGTGAAAAGGCACTAGACTGGTGCTTGGAGTTTAAGAGAGACGCTGGCTGTCTTTTTCTTCAAGGATTTGCTTCAGCTTTCATATCGTCCAACTTATTCTTGAGCTCCTTTGAGTTTGACACAACAAAGTTTTGCTAGCCTACAACCCGTTGACATGACCAGACAACTAAAGTTTGCATCGTATATCGTTTTTAATTAGCTTGATGATGATGACAGTGTCAGTTTCTTAAATTATGGTGTTAAACTAAAGAAATTTGTGGTTCAAAGGTTCAACGATGATGAATGGGGCAAAAAATATGGGTCAATGGCGTAGGAGAAAATTGCAGAAATTTGCCACAAAACCAATTGGATTGGGACTGGGAATTTTAGTTTACCATATTCGAAGTAGAGACTAGAGACAGCGGTAGTATGCAAAACATGGGGTTTGGGCCAAACCTAACAGCATTAGTTTTATATTATTTTTAGTAGACTTTAGTTGTGGATTATACAGTACAGGCCTAGTTCATCTGTCAATCTGAGTCAAAAAACTCGTGTTCATATCTTCACGTTCTTGCGGAATAATTATAAGATCTTTCAATAATTCCAATGGTGTTTTTCATTCCACTGCAGGTACTTTAGGAATCAAATTCAGCAAATTTTATCACACGACTCCCTTAATCAGTTTACAAAGGAAATCGACAATTTCAAACTACTACTTGGATTTGATTCCATACTAAAATTAACAGACTTGGGCAAAAAGTTTAGTTCAAAACAGATCAATGGTGACCCCCGCCCAAAAGGATTTGACTTCTTACATCAGTAGAGCAAGGAAGGGAACAACACTATGCAGCCTGGAATCCATGCATATGTATTTTCTTCGTGTAAAATTTGGTCTCTCAAGCTCAAGGTAACCATTTCATCTGGCCAGATGTTAGAATCAGGTTTCAACCATAGGCTCAGGACCAGATTGCTCATTAGAGGACCCATTCGACTGTCGTACGGAGTTGAAAAGAATGTCCTTGATGACCTAAAGGTATAAAATGGTTAAAACTGAATGTCATAATCAATTCATGGATAAAGTAAGAATTTCTAAGAATCTGGAACAGCTAAGTCACCTGCGACATCAAACCATGGACTTGCTCCACAGTTATCTTTGCACTATCTCTAGTAATCTTAGCCAGCTGAGATTCTTCCTGCAACTAATAAGTGGGTAGCCACATTGCATTCATTGAGAGAAAGATAAATTATCCTGAAAATAGCTTGAGCATACAAAAAAAAAAAAATAATAGACCTTCTTTCGAGGGGGTCCTAGCGGGCTGAGGCGGGAGTGAGCCAGTTGGTTTTCTGCTTGCTCCAGTTTTTCAGCTGTAAGATGGAATAGTGTGAAGAAAATAAACAACCAAGAACTTGGTCACAAATAAAATTTCATGTGCAAACAAGAAAATATACTACCTGTAAAACAACATTAAACGAGGAAAAAAGTTACCTAAATCTGAAATTTGTCCTGCAACATAATCTCCATTACCCAAGAGAGGTGAAGAAGAAAGGGTGTTTACCCAGTACTTATTCCATAACAAATCCAGGAGGTGACAATCAAGAGATGACTTAAAATAAGTGATGTCCAATGCATAGTACTGCAGAAAAACATACAACAAATTAATACACAGCGAGAGGACAAGCATTCTTGAAAATAAGGCTAGTTGGATTTCATAATAACCTGTTTACAGTGCACACCGAAGTCTTCGATCTTATTGAGAGGAATGGTCTGATATTCAGAGATAGGGTCATCGACAGGCTTATGTCCTTCAGGGTATGTCCTGAAAGCTCCAATCTCAACTTTTCCAGCCGAAACAGTCCTTGTTGGATCGATTACAACTGCGAGAAAAGGCTCCTGAAACTGTTGGTTCAGCATTTGGGTTGAAACATCAATACCGGATAGCCAGCATCCATACCCGGGATGAGAATGGTACCATCCAACAACATTTTCCAATCGACCAGCCTACAAGAAAGTACATCATATTCTTCTTAAGAGCAATGATTTTCACAGAAAACAATATTACAATGTTTCCTGACACAAGATTATCTAGCAGCAAACAAAAATTGCTGATAAAAATATATATAACTGCAACAATGTAACTGAAAACAATCTAGTTCAACTTGAATTCAATTAACTTTATTTTTCCTTCAAGAATCTAGATGGTGCAACAACTTCAATTACTGATAAATTAGGGTTTCAAGAAAGCCAGCTTTAAAGAAAAACCATACCAAAAAAGGAGATTTAAAAAAGAACCTGCTTGTTGGTCTGGGAATAGTCGACCATATACTCATAGGCATCAGCCTGAGCGTTAACCCTAGTCTCAGTCCCTTCAACAGGCAAAGCAAAGGCGTCCATGACAATGATGGCGTCACCGTCAGTCTTGCCTTGCATCAGCCCCATCACCTCTATGGTACCGCCAGATCGGGCGTGGACAACCATCTTGAGAAGAGCAAGGGCAGAGATTTTTACACGCTTGAAGTAGTGAGGATCATTGGCCCAAGGCTTCTCTTGCTGGAACTTGGCTTGAGCCGCCTCGTCGTAGTAGAATATAGAATCCGATGAAGGGTCCGGTGTTTCAACTGTAAGGATATTGTTCTCTAATTCCCATGTTTTCTGGGCTATTGCGGAATCCATCGTTCTACTTCCAACTCTTCTTCACCGAAGCACCGGAGACGAGAGGACGGGTGAGAGAGGTATTAAGAAAACAACCGCCTCCCTCCCAAGGATTCAAGCCCATGTCTATTGTTAGGCTCGAAACCGTTCGGTAACTATTGGGCTTGGCCCTTAATTCTCGCTCGCTCCAAAATTACTGGTTTGGTGACTTACCGATTTTTTTTATAGGAAAATATTTTAATACACAAATTTATGTAAATTTTATTTTAGTGTTTACGCAAGCTTTTTAATTTTAATATTTAGAGATTTAGGTTGTAGTTTAGTGTTTAAGTATTTAGGTTGCAGGGCGTAGAATTTAAGGTTTATAGTTAAAATTTAGAGTTTAAGGTTTAAAATTTAGGTTTTAAAGTGTTAGGACTAAGAATTTAAGTTTTGAATTTTATAGCTTAAATATGAAAGATTGAATAAATTTATTTTACACGGCTTGTATATATATTAAATTTTATCTCCCAACTTTGTAAGTGAAAGATGTATTTTATTAATTTATTCAATAAAATGGAAGATTATATATAAGTAACTGCCAGGGGCAAGAACTTGAATCTTGAAAATAATATTATTAGGAGGAGCACTCTTGCACCCTAATCATGAACCATAATATAAACATGTATATTACTAAAAAAATTATATATAAATATTTTAGAAAGATAAGGGAATATAAAGTGCACAGACGAGGGAATATGACAAGATGTTCATATTTGTGCCTTGTTTACAGATTACATATAAGTATTTTAAAATGATAAAAATAACATTATAATAACACTACTTATTAAATAAATGAAAAATTACTTTTAATTTATTTGAAATTTGATTAGTCGTTGACACCACTTAATATGAAGCTCAGTAATAGTACAGACCTATACTTTGACTGAATTTGTATCGACGACTGATCAGTCCTAATTTAGGGCATGTTTGATAATCCACTAAAAAATCAATTATTGAAAAATAATAATTTAAAATTCAGTTCATTAATTTTTTAAGCATGATTGATAATCTAAAATTAAAATCACTCGTTGGAATTTTTCACTGAAAAGTATGAAAAATGTTTTTTTAAAACAAAAGTATGAATATTTTCAACACTTTTTTTTAATTATTTTCGTTTTCTTTTAACTATACTGTCCTTTATAATACGTGATGTATTTAATTATAAAAAAACACCAAAACAATTTATAATTTAAACTTAACACTTATTTTTCAGTAGTTAATTTTTCAACACTTATCTTTTCAGTTTATTAAACATTTCGCTTAGAAATTATTAAAATATAATTTCCTTTAATTATAATTAATATTAGGATAAACTACTCCAATGACCACCGAACTTTTAGGGCCTACCTATTTTGACCACCGAACTATCGAACTCGTCAATCAAACCACCCAACTTTTTAAATTGACCTATTTTAACCATTAACCGTTAAAAAACTAACGGCACGGCTGAATTGGCTTTGAGTCTTTTTTTAATGCCATGTTGGGGCATATTGCCACATAAGCAGAGGTCATTTTGGTCAACTTATTGTTCTATTTAATGGACCCCTAATTACATATTCTCTTGTCTCTTTCAACCATTCTTTCTAACGGTTACATTGTTGAAGAGAAACCTGCAGAAGAGAGAAGTAAGGAAGGAAGAAAAGTTAAAGCTTGGCCTCAGAGTGTTGCTATGGTGTTGCCTACTAGGTTGATTTGGTGTTGCAACAGGATCCTGGTGCACATTTATTTTAGATCTTCTTTTAATCTGTACACAAAAAATAATGTATTACTGTCAACCTTAAACAACAAATGAAAATTAATCACAAAAAACAATGTGTAAACTTACTGGCAATTTAGATTTTCTAGGAGCTCTACTTATAGCAGAAGTGGATGCTCGTTTATATGGTCTAGTACTAGCACGAACAGGGCCCCTGCATGTTCTTGTATTATGACCAGACCCTCCACACTTTGTACAAGACATCTTCACACCCTTTCTTGACACCTTAACACCTTGAAGTGCTTCATCTACCTTCCTTTTTTGTGGTTCTTATGTGGTCTTTCTAGTGGCCTTCTTAAGACAGGAGGCAAGATTTGTAAACGTGTTTGTTGACGACTCCACTGGTTCTCACTGGTTTAATGAAATGGGAGTATATGACCATTTGGGTAGACACTAAGTAGTATGGATCTACATAATTTTTAGGTCTGTCTTCAAGCAACACTATAACAGAAATGGCATGGATGCATGAAATTCCTGCATAGAAAAATAACTAATTAGTATTAATAAAGATATAGATCATTAAAGAAACAATGTGTAAAAAAATAAAACTTAACATGTTAGTTGTCATCTTCTACATGAACAAGTTGATGTTTGCATGTTAACAGAATGTTGGTCTTGAAGACCACATGAAATTTGGTATATTGCTCCACCAGCACGCACATGCCAACATCTATACGACAGACAACGAATAAAAAATCATAAACAAAATGCATGTGACAGTAAAACAAATTATCAAAAATATACAAACCAGTAAAAAAAGTAGAAATATACAAATCAGTAAAACAAAGTAAAAACAAATTAGAAACTTTTTGCATCAATATACAAAGTGATTAACAAACCAGTGAAACAAAGTGTATAAAACAGAAATTGTTTGCATCAATATACAAAGAAAAATGCACAAAGTAAAAACAAAACAAAACAAAATATACAAAGCATAAATATACCTATGTGACAGTGATAATGCAGTCTCCAGCTTTTTTTGAATTTTAGGACACAAAAAGCCAGTTAATTTCTCAGCTTCATACTTCTTTTTAGTGATTTTTTGCATCAATTTGGATCTGATTGATTCCACCAAAGTAATAATTGCTTTGTCTCTAGCTTCAACTATCATCTACAAGCCAAAACAATAGGTGTTAATATTGTAAGTTAAGTATATAAAAATATAGAAAAAAATAAATGGATTAACTTTATTGAAACACTCGCAATAATTGTTTAAAAAGATGTTAGATCCGAAGGAAAAGTGAGACTTTGTCCACATTGTAGGGTCTTTTCCTGACATCCAATTATGTCCAGAACTTGATAAACCTTACAAGATGATTTTAAAAAAAGACTTGATCCATACAAATGATATACAAAATAATTTGAAAAATTAAATTATTATACTTCTAAAGTTGTTATGGCATCTTTAAACTCTTTTAAATATGTTGTCCTAGCATCTCTCTAAAGTTGGTTTTTCAAAGCTTTTCCCTTATGGTCTTTATGTAACTTGAAATTATTATAAAAGTGTCTCACACATATTCTGTGGTCTACATGGAGAAATAATTCCATCACAGATTTCATCAATCCTTACACAATAAAACAATAAGTGTTAATAAGAGAAATAAATTAAACAAAACAGTAAATGTTTATAAAAAAATTTAAAATTACCTTCTGTTTATCAGTCATAAATGTGAAGTTATGGGAATTGTTCAACTCCAAATCATTCTTTAATATTTCTAAAAACCAGCACCAAGATGACTCGATCTCAACCTCCACAATTGTAAATGCAATAGGAAAAAACAATCATCTGCATTCATCCCAACAGCTGCCAAAAGATGACCCTATAATGGCCATTCAAGTGACATCCATATAAACATATAATGGGCCTACAACTAGCTTTGAAGCCATCCTTCATAGCTTGCATACAAATATACAATCTTTGAGATACAATTTCATCCAATTGCAAGACTGTAGTTGTCCCAGGACCTAAGCTCACTTAGGTAATCATACAGTTTTGTGTACTGGTCCTTTATATTATCATGCAGCTTCTTAAGGGGCAAGTTCTTTGCCCTAGTAGACTTACTCAAATGAACAAAGATGCTGTAATACCTAAATACATCTTGTTTAAGGAACTTAGAGGAATAATTTGGATTAGTATGGAACTTGTCTAAGTACTGTTTTGCCATAAACTTAATAATTATATTTGGGTTTTTATACCCCTTAAGACATCTATGTTCACTAGTAAGTGATTTGATTTGCCAAGTCCTATAAGGCTCATTAAAGTGAACTGGAGAAGCCCATAAAACCCATGGACACCCACCTTTACAAATTGCTTAAATTCTTCTATTGTCATTTCTCTTAAGCTTAACACTATATTTATCGTTGATGCTGTACATCTTAATAGCCTCTTTCAATACTTGTTTTGTTGCAAAAATTAATCTCACCATAAAATTTGGACTGAAAATGTCAACAATGGTATTAAATTCAGGATATCTGGGTTTCTTATGTGGACTATCAGAATCTGACTCATCTAAACTGTGTAATGAGTCAGAACGTCCACTGTCAAGGTCACTGTCAACCCTGACATCATCACTGCCCTCCCTATTAGCTCTATGTGACCTTTCTCTATTGGCATTAGCACCCACCCTATTAGAAACATGATTATCTTCATAATCATTTTCAGTATCAGCAAAACCAAACTCATAACTAGTAGATTTAGAAACTTCATAATCAATGTCTTCTGAGTTAGAATCAGAATCTACCCTAATCTCAGAAGACTCAAACATTATCATTTGTTTCTGGTTCACCAATGTTTTTCTCAATATTATCATTGAACTAGCAGCATTATAGGGTCTAAAGTCTTCCAAGTATACATGAACATAATGGTACTTAGGTAATTTGCTAAGCATCTCTAGAACATCAGTATCACTGCTTAGAGTTTTAACCTCAAATAAAATTTTCAGACATTTTTCAGTATATCTTCATTATACAAGTTAATCCTAATTTTTTAATCATGAAAATAACCTCAAAAATGTTCATTTCATTCACATCACATTTATTAAAGAAATTAATTGACTGACTAGTATATAACAGACTTTAGGTCTTGAGAAAGTAACTACTATAGTAAACCAAAATAATATAAAGAAATAAGCTAAGTAAATATAAAAGTAAGCAGCAAACACAAAAAAATAGAATGCACATAACCAGACTAAGCTTAACACTACAAGACAACATATCACATATAATAATGAAAAAAAAATACTTACCATGGTCCAATAAACATGAATGCACATATGCCAACCAGACTATATCCCACCTACTTTTATCATCCAACACATTTACTTGACATCCATACCACACATACTTTTTTCAAATTTAAAAATGCACATATATTACATGCATAAAATTCAGCTTCACATATCATATAATAATCAAGCATGAACTATATCACATGCATGATATCAGTTTTCACATGCAAAAAAAAGTCAGAAAAAAGCAACACATGCATGAAAATTTCTGAGACCCTATAAAATTCCAGTTTTATCACAATCAATTAAGCCTTTTTTTGGAACAAAGCAAATATTTTTAAATAATTAACAATGATATTTGGTGGTCATGCATTTAACCCTGACTACAATTCTTAAGACATTAAAAAAGTAGCATTCATTCCAGTAGTGCTTCATTGAAAGAAAATAAACACTAATCAAATTATTTGCAGAAAACCCTCCAGTGGTACTTCATTGAAAGAAAATAAACTCTAATCAAATTATTTGTAGTTATGTCCAATGATTCTTCATTGAAAGAAAATAAACCTTGATCAAATTATTTGTAGAAATCCTAGTTGATATATTAACCCTAATCGGTCTAAGATATTAATAGTGTAATACGTTTTCATTAAACCCTAATCAAATTATTTTGCAAAAACCCTAATTGGTAAATTAAACCTAAATCAAATTATTTTTGTAGAAACCCTAATACGTTTTCATTGTCTAACCCTATACCCAAATCGAATATGAAACAGGATTTAGAGATTTTTAAAAAACAAAACGAAGGATAAACTTATCTCGTTCGCGATGAACCCAACCCATTTCACTATCGATTTCTTCAACACACACAAGATTCTCCTTCTCACTATCCCTCTTCACTCAACTATGAAACAAAATGCCCGATTGTTCTGGTTTTTCTGAAACGTCGAAAGCAATTTTCTCCAAATGAAGCAAAATGAATCAGTCTTAGGTTAATTAGTCGGTCTTTTCAGTTTCTAATTTTGTTTTTATTTTTTTAAAATGAATAATAAAGGCATATTTTAGACGTGGAAAAATATTAATAATAAAGGCTACATATGCTTCAACGTTATTTATTCACAGCCAACTCAGTCGCGCCGTTAGTTTTTTAGTGGTTGGTGTTAAAATAAGTCAATTTAAAAAGTTGGGTGGTCTGATTGACGAGTTCGATAGTTCGGTGGTCACTGGAGTAATTTACTCTTAATATAGTTTGTATATAAATTCTTTACGACTCAACCTGTGATTATTGTTAGATAAATTTTAAAGTAAATTTTAATATAAAATATTTTAAACGTATTCATGAAAAATATATTATATAATAACACTCTTTCATAAATTTAATGATAATAAAATAAAATAAAAACTCGTACAGTTTCATATAGTAACGGGTATAAATCTTTAATTTGTTTGTTGATCTTATACAGGCATATATCATTGATAAAAATGATTACTTTTAGTAACTACTGAACAAACGTACCAACAGCAAAGGAAAAGCTGAAAGTAATGAAAATTCTTGCATTAGGACTTGTAATGTAAACACTAAACAGATGTTTGTAAATTAAGTGCATTGCTTCTCCACCTGATGAATAAGTCCAAAATAAAAGTCGCCAGTTGTTTTTATTATAATTTTGACGCAAAAACAAACTACAAAAATCAGTTCACATTCATCCTCAAAACAAAACAATTCCTATACATAACATTTACAATGATCATTTACAAGTTGATTTTCACATTTATGGGTCTATACATTTGAATGATGATCAATGTATTGAATGTTAATGGGTCAAGAAATAATGTACCGGATCTTAACCCAAAATTTGATACACAGCTAAAAAACCGGTGGCTGTCGATTTTCCTACAGTTTACGAATGTTCGGTCTGTCATGCCATTATGTTTTGCCCCAGCTAGTTTACACAGGTCATTTTACAGTTAGCTCGTGCATGATATAGCGTCATCATCTGTGCCGTCCTCTGTCTCTCATGTTGTATCTGCTCACTTTATCTCCCCCTCCTCCTGCTGCTGCTGCTCTATAGTAAAATAGCTTTTTCCTGCCGAGTTGTCTTTTGATGTTGGTGTATTCTGGTCTTGTGGTGAACCTTCATACTGCATGCTCCAACTGTGTTGGGAAACGGAATCAGCAGCATCAGTTTGATTTACCTTTAGCACCTCCGTAGAAGCCTCATACAAAAGCTCAGGCTTCTCCTCTGCAACAACTCTAGACGCATTGGCATCTCTGCATGCAACTGCCTTGTCTTTCTTGCTAATAATTGGTTCATGGTTTTGCCCTTTATCCACCTCAGAAAACATACTGAAAAGAGAGACAACTGGTTAAACAAAAATAAATCAAAACTATACAAAATTAAACTATGCAGGTTAAAAGCTAGATGTAGCCGTATTACTTGGATCCTGAAGGGAACCTGTTGGGGGTGCCTACTCCAGCAACTTCGTTTACTGTCCAACAGTTTTTATCTTCTACTTGTGAATCTGCAGATTATGTTTAGCAGTGAAGCAGGCTCATTAGAAACTAATCATTAAATAACAGACCATCTCCGACCCAAAATGTTGCAAATAAACACCCAATTAATATAAATAGAATCTTAACAGTTGAGACTTCTCCGAGTAGGTTCTTACCTTGAGCAATTCCTTTCCTAGTACAGCTAACTGGTTGGATAGACCAGTTGGATTCCTTTAAATGATTGGCATCGGGAGCAACATCGTCACTGTGACATAAATAAAAAAAAAAATGACCATTGACCTTGTCACCAAAGACGAGATTTTCCAAGGGAATCATTCAATATCGGTGCTGTTTTTTTTCCTTGGGGGGAAGGGGGATTTAATGAGAAATATAGACCAACCTATGTGCTTCAGTCTTTGCATATACTGTTGATTGAAGTCTCTGTCCCACATCTAATGTCTCATCTGATCCAAAAATCTCACTTAGAAACATTTTATGGAGGAAAAGATTTATTAGCGACAAAGACTGAAAAAAAGGAGAAGAAAAAAGGGGAATATAGTGTTGCTGCAATTATCCACAATGGAAAATGGAAATGTCTCAATCACAAATTCATTAGATTTACAGAGAATCTAAACAATAAGAAGACTTCTTTTGCATTGAGCCACTAAAAGATCTTGCAGAAGACCACAACCCATCAATCTTCCAGAAATATGACACCACATGCACTGTTTATGTCCATGAACCAGTAATCATAAATTTGGGAATATAAATTGCACTGGAGGACTACCCCATGTTTTCCTACATTCTTTCATGATCAATTCCAAAAGCATAAATGCAGAGCAGTGGTTAACTGAAAAAAACCAAGAGAGGATACTAGTATACACCTACTAATCAAATCCACAACTTTTTCATGACAAAAAAGTAAATTTGCAAGGTAGGTTATTTTTAGGTGAAAGTTAGAAACTTAAAATGCCTGAATGAGTCCAGTTTTGAGTCTACTGATACTTGTCAACCTTTATTTATACCTCTAAAGTGAAAACATAACTCCGAACTAAACTCTAATTGTTATTAATTATATTACTTTTTCCAATAAAAAATGACAGACAGGATGCAAGAAAACCTTTTTCCTCCTTAATGTTTTGAGTAGGTTGCATAACCTTTACAAGAAAAAGAAAAAAATTTATCAAATACCATACACCTTGATAAATAAAATGAATTATCAACATAAATCTACTCTATAAAAACAATGGAAAGGTTTTGGTTATAAACTAAGGGCATAAATATTGGCATAATTGTACAATGAAAGACATTTAACGAGCACCATGAGAGCTTCATGTTCCACCATTAACATACCTGGTCTTGTTCACGACAAGGTGTAGCTGATGCTGAAAGGACAAAGAAGGAGAGGTAATGTCTTTGATCATTATGACCTAGAAACTGAACAGACTAGCTGAATTTTGAAAATCATGAAACACAATCTGATGAAAAATACAGCACCTGATTTTGCAGCCAGGTCCGTAGATGCATCTACTGGCATTCTAGAGATCTGTAAATTGTCTTCCTTAGCAGGTCCCAAGTCATTGGCGGCTATAGAATCAGGACCCTTTTATGTTCTACTGGAAATGAAAGCCAGTCATTTTTGAGGACGATAGATTTCTCAACATTTCTTCCATTGCTTTAGATCTCACTTTCCGTATTTCATCTTGGATGTTCCATGAGCCGGTGGCAAGAGAATTTCTTTTCCGCTACATTCATGTTAGAAAAGCCCAGCAAATTAAATCATAAACAAGGGAAAAATAAATTGCACAGACAATCAAATCACATTTATACCCACACCACACTACATGCACATTACTGGCAGACATCTTTTCCAATCAGTTAATCTAGTATCAACAGCTTCAGGTTAGATAAAACTGTAATTTAATTTCTTTTCTGCTAAAAAAAAAAAAACACAGGCTCAACCCCAAAAGCAATTGCAAAAGTAACACAAAAGGTCAGCTGGAAAATCATATCATATCCATCTATGATCAAACCACATGTCATATGCCAAAGAAGCCAGAGTAAGCATCAATCTTTTACATTTATTTGAATAAGATACATATATAAATTATGACATAAATTCATGCATAGGAATAAGCAGATAATGGCACCTTGGATGAGTACAGGAAATTGCCCCCAATTGAATATGGTGTGTCTTCCCTGAAAAGTGGCATCACAACTGATGATGGAGATCTAAATTCAGTATTGTTCTTAGAAGGTGATGCCCATGGAGGACAAGTTTGCATGTATGACTTGGACATGTGCACAGGTAATCCCATTTCACCTTCAACATCCTGCAGCAATAAAACTTACTGAGATAGAAATGGGTATATTTTTACACTAATATAATATTCAGATATCAACAATTTTCATTTTTAGTTTTCTTCTACAGCAGTGGTGTTTAAATCAATAATCCACTAAAAAAACATGCAAAAATGATATGGCATCGCTTTAAATTGTTGCCTTCCACAAATGTGAGTAAACTATGAAACCAAACAACTGAAACAAATACCCATTATAAGAAAGAAACTGACATGTAAAAGAAAAAAATTCTCTAGTCAGGGCATTTTATAACAGATGACATCACTTTAGATTTTTTTCTTTGTAAGATATTCCAACGTCCATTTAAGCACATGGCATGACTTATGATATATATATATATATATATTGGTATTTTTATAACAAACGAAACCAGATAAGTTTAAGGTACAGGAACCACAAACATCATAGACACATTTGGACACACATGTATTCAGAAAGAGAAGCAAAGAACACATGAAAAGACATCAGCTTAAAAGTTGTATGAAAACAGATGTAGAGCATAATTTCAGTCTTCAAAGCCGAAAGAGGTGACACAGAACCAAGGTAAGGAGAATAAAAAGGAACATTCGACATAAATTATCCGAGGCAAGAAACACGATAAACATATCATCATAAGTTATTAGGTTATATGAGGCAAGGGGGGTTATTCAATACCACACAGCCTTACTTAAGAAGCTAGCAATGCCTAGCATCATTGATGAAACAGGAAACATCATGGTCATAATATAATAAAAGCCCTCATAACTTTTTTTTTCTTCTAAGAAAGAATCCACGAGGATCATATAAGAAAAGAGTTACAAACATGTTTCATAATAACAGAATCCAGAGCAGAGGTCCCATGATGCCCTTCTGACTTCTCCTCCAACAACTTTGTTGCCTCCAAAACAGCTTTGTTGCAAAAATCATGAATTTTAACATCTGAAAAACAAGCAACACAATCAGTTAACTATGAGTGCTGAGAAAATCACTCTTGAAATCTGGTGTCTCTCAAGTTTATGAAAGCTGTACTATTTCCACCTGTTCTCTCAGGTGCTTCATCTAGTCCCCCAAGCCCCAAGCCACAGATTGATGGAGAACCCACAACTCTTGACTTGATAATATCTGTTAGTTTATCACACTCTTGCCTGGTCAAAATAGCATCCATTTATGACTTAAACTATGCTTATGGGGCATAAAAAAGAGGGATAATCAGTTAAATCAATAAAAAAAGTCATGTGAAGTTTGCCCAAGAATTTAAACACAAAACATGTCATAATGTACATGCATTACTAGGTGTCAATCACATAGTTTATGAGCAGAACACCTTATGGAAGAAGAAAAGGATTAAAGTAAAAAAAAAAAAGTCCAAATAAGAAAGTAAGAAAATTAAGTTCTTACCTTGAGAAAGACTCCTGCATTAGAAGCTGCTCTATTAGACACTTGGATTCAATCTTTCCTGCAAAATATTGGGGATCTCTCTGATGCCCCCACAAAGAAACAACTAAGGCATCCTCTAAGATAATTATAATCATCAATTGTGTCAGGACTCAGGAATGTGTACGTGCTACCACGGCGAGTAAGCAAAATAAAAAAAAAGAATATTATGAAATTAGCATCAAATTTACCAGTATCACCACATATTAAGAGAAAAATCAAAGTTCCTTTTGAAACATGAAGTAAAGCATAAAGGGCAGCACACTTACATCTTCAATTGCATGAACCCCTTGAGATGAGACTTCCTGATCACCATTGTTGTCATGACTGTCATCTGCACCAAAAAATAAATAAATGAACAAACGTAATGCGCTTCATGAGAGAACAAACTTTTTTTCAAAAGCATTAACAGGGTAGCAACATGGAGATGTTTATCTCCTCCAATGTTAATCTTTTAGCCTCTATTTCTATATAAAAAAGAAATATGTTTAATTATCATTTAAAAGGTTAGGGCCAATTTGAAAAGGGACGAGAAAGACAGCCTCAAGAATAAAATTACAGTACGCAGCATCCCCCAAATCACGTAGCCATAAAGCGGTTGGCTTGCAAAGCAAAGCATTTTGCAAAAGGGAAGCCTAACACGATCAAAATTAATACTAACGTTACTTCCTGCAGACATGCCATGCTCTTATTTTGTGTGGAACTGAACAGTTAAAAAATGCACATACTTTGATTGCAGAGATGAAAAACTAAAATAAAAGCTACTAGCACAACCCTGATATCATTAAAGCTAAAAGGATGAAATTAGTGGGAAAAGTCGCATTCTGAAAAATATATATGTAAAAAGGGTAGATTGAACCTGGACAGGAACCGCATTCCGAAGATGAAGAAGAGGAGGAGGACTCAAAGCCAAGAACAGAGGAGAGCATACGGCCGGCACCAGTAACAATGGCGCGAGTGGGAGGAAAAATGTTCCTGGAGATCCAATTAGGGTTCTGCAGAGCTGAATTGAGAAACCCGGGGCGGTCGTAAGGCGTCTCGGGTGACATTGCACCCGATTGAGGGTCTCGGCCTGGGGAACCTCCAGAAACGGTGGCCATAATGGAGGATGAAGGAGAAGCTGGTTAGTTAGAAAGAGGTCCGTCAGGCTCAGATCATTGTGATGTATTTGATTTCATCCGTTTTGGATTATATTTTTCTTTTCTTTTCCTGGAGTGGTTAATAACCGTTATTTCCAAATTCAATTGGCCTAGAAGTATTATTATACTTTCGGCCATTTTCAGCGGGACAGGAAATGAATTGGATGGTTAAGCTTTTAAGAACAAGGGAAGAATAATAGAATAGTTGTGATTAGGGTAAACTACATAAAAAGTCACTAAAATTTAAGTAAATTTTCTTTTCACCATTAATGTTTTGAAAAGTTACGTTTCAGTCATTAACGTTTTCAAACTTCAAATTTTAGTGGTGAAAAGAGAAACTTCCTCAGATTTTAGTGACTGTTTGTATAGTTTACCCTTGTGTTTATTATGTTTATTGCAAGGTTAAGGTTGAAGCCCACCCAACCCTTGGAATTCAACCCACTAATGGAAAACGTAGCAGCACAAGCTCAGCCCATCAGATTGGACTCATAGTCACGGTGTTTTTTCTCATCTCATTCTTCATTAGCTGAGCCGCCTCAACCTCACCGTCACTGTCGACGTGAGGAGGCTACATTTTTTTTTCTGGTAAATAATTATATACACATAATATATATGGTTAGCAAACCCCAAGTCCTCCTTAACCTTTCATCCCTCAAAAACCCTAATCACCAGTTTTTGTATAATTATTGCTGATCAAAATAAAAGAGGAAATGCCGGGTCTAACCTGCAACGCGTGTAACAAAGAATTCCTTGACGATGCAGATCAGAAGCTCCATTACAAGTCTGAATGGCATCGCTACGATCTCAAGCGCAAGGTCCAATTTTTAACCATTCCTGATTACTTCTCTTTTTAATTTGTTATGATTTTTCTTTTTTGAACTTTCCCCTTTTAATTTTTTATTTATTTTGTGCTAAGTGAACAAATATTCTCTGCTTCTTAATCATATACATGTTTGGATGTTATCAGTTGTATCGTTTTAGAATATGAAAAATACTAATAACTATGTTGAAGCTTGAAAACCCTCTCTGGGAATGATAATTATGTGAGTTTTAATGGTAAAATTAATTAAAATCAGGTAGCTGGAGTTCCTGGAGTTACGGAATCACTATTTCTGGCAAGACAATCGGCACTTGCTCAAGAGAAACAAAAGCAGAATGAAACCCCAATGCTTTACAGTTGTGGTGTTTGTGGCAAGGACTATCAAAGTTCCAAGGCTTATTCTCAGCATCTCAAGTCACGAGCCCATATCATGCAAGCTTCTCAAGGAACCAATCACCCTCAAGAGGAGAAGGCAATTGTCAAGCCACTTACTCGTCATGCTCTAAACAAACCTCCCCATCCGAGGGATAGAGATGATGAGGAAAGCGAAGACGAGTGGGAGGAAGTTGATCCAGAAGAAGAACTGGTTGGTCAGGCTGCAAATTCTTTATACCATTTGAATGTAGCCGAGCACGGAGCTGGTGATCAGATGGAAGAAGATGAAGAGGAGGAGGAGGAGCTAGATCCGTGCTGCTGTTTTATGTGCGACCTTGAGCACGATACAATTGAAAGTTGCATGGTTCACATGCATAAGTTACATGGTTTCTTCATTCCTGATGTTGAGTATTTGAAGGATGCAGAAGGCTTGCTCACCTACCTTGGCCTTAAGGTACCATATTGCATGTGATTTCTTTTTTTACTAATATTTTATATTTATATATTGAATTTTGGTCTGTTCATGGTTGTGTTTCAGGTTAAGAGGGATTTCATGTGTCTGTATTGTAATGAAAGGTGCCATCCTTTCACTAGCTTAGAAGCTGTTGGGAAACATATGGCAGCCAAAGGTCATTGCAAGGTGCATTATGGTGATGGCGATGAAGATGAGGAAGCAGAGTTGGAAGAATTCTATGATTATAGCAGCAGGTATGCATCTCATTTTATCGTTTTCTTTTATTATATATATATATATATATATATTTGTTATTGCTTATGCTATTATTTCTTTGGAAACAGCTATGTGGATGAGAGTGGGAAGCAGTTGGTTGCTGTTGGTGATGGGCAACTCTGTAGAACTTGTTGGTGGCTCAGAGCTTGTTATAACCAAAAGAAATGGTGGGGGAATAATAAGTAGAACACTTGGTTCCCGAGAATACTTGCACTACTATCGCCAGAAGCCTCCATCACCTGCAAATAACATGGCCATTACAGCTGCCTGGCCTCTAGGTTTGTTTTCACTCTCACCAAGTCTTACAGTCTAGAACATCTATGATAGGAACTGCAATTGCAACAACCATCAAACAACTATAATTACATGTATATATTAAAGGGGGAATTCTGCATTGATTTTCAGGTACAGGAGTATGGGTATAGCAACATTGCAGTCAAGAGAGCAAATAGTGAGAATGAAGGTGGTGAAAGCAATGAATAGAAAGGGTGTGGAGGCAATGCGTACAAAAGTTGGCATGAAGAATAATGTCATTCGGAACTTGCCCAAGAATGTCCCATATTAGTTTACTAACTCTCAGCACATTAGGTTATCCTTGTCAGTATTATATTATATTGTATATGTTGAGAACCTTGCACTCTATTATTTTTGCCTTAATTGATCCCAGTAAAATCAAAAATGTTATGTAAAAGCTGTTCGAGATGAAAATGAAATTAGCTGGACTCGCATTACATGCAGTTGGTTATTTGCTGAAAGGTGATAAATAATGTTCAATTTGGTGATTGTTCTTAGGTGGTAGGGAAGAAACCTAGATTAAAAGAAAAGACCCTTTGCTTTCTTGCTCTCTTGATAGGAAACTAATACTTTTCCATTGCCTACATATAAATTAATCTGTTGGAAATTTGAAGATATTAAGACCAAAATAAATGATTTTCCTCAATTTATAAGCACTTTCTATTGTCTCACATCGATCTTGAATTACTACACAAGTTCCTCTCTTCAGTCTTGGTTTGAAACTACTGCTGCTCCTCAACTATTCGGGTCACGATGCCCCCAGCAACTGTTCTTCCTAATGTTCTAAGAAACACCCTTCCAAGGGCTTTGCATTTTGAGAACTCTTCAATGCAAACTGGTTCTTGCAAAACCACCTGAAAGTAGAAAAAATAGATCCATGTCGAGCCAAATTTGATTGCAATTATCAGGTCAATAACTCAAATAACCAGCAACGAGAAACAACAACAATAACATCCTGCTGACTTACCTCAACAATTGCACTCTGCTTGGCAACAATGCAGCGGGGTGCTTTCTTTGCGACCTTCCCAGTCTTTGAATCAAGCAATGACAATATCCTTGAGACTCTTGCAGCTTCCTTTGCATGATGTACATAGAACTCCAACTGATTACACCATTTAGATTTCATATTGTTTAGTAAAACCTTAACATTTTAGACAAAAAGGAAAAAAATACACTGCAGAATGTACAGGGGAAGCTTGCCTGAGAACCCGTTAAAATTGGGGTTGCACCATCCAAAACCAGCACCCTCAACTCCAAATGTTTTGCAAATGCAACTGGAAAATCAGGATGACATAGCACACCACCAGCCATCACATGATTTCCATCTATCCCATGCAGATTGATAGTTACATTATCTCCAGCTCTTGCAATTGAACAAGCTTGGGAATCACGCTCTAAAGAACGCACGGTTGCTATATCTGCAGATGGCATAACTAAAACCTACAATTGTACACAACGGATCATAGTTACAGATGGTATTCATGTTCTTCTATTAAAACCAGAAATTAATATCATCAGGCACCAAAAAGGAACTTTTGGACAGGTAAAGTTAATCAAATATAGCAAGCCATGATAACATATTATCCTAACAAAAGCAACAACCTCTATCATCACAAAAGGGCATACCTTTGATCCACTTCGAACAGCTCCAGCCTCTAACTTGCCACAGACAGACACTTGCCCCTGTGAAGATTTTATAACATCACATATAGGCAAAAGTAGAGGCTTTGAAAAATCTCTAATAGAAGGCTGGAAGGAATCTATTGCATCTAATAAATAAGGTCCCTGATACCTGCATTAAAATTACCAAGTTAATTCTACAATATTTCCACATGAATGGGAATTCTGACATATTTCTTCAGAGTGCAGTCTCACTTCTAAGCGATAATAAAATTTAATTACATAATTAGCATAGAACTCCATAACATAAATACATGTCTTATGTAATGAACATCACCACCTAAATCCTGTAGTTCAAAGTCCAACCTGACATGCATGCTTGAACCTAAATGAGGGCATTAATCAGTGCACAAGAAGTAAGGCCCTCTCTCCTACCTGTGTGATCAAGATAATAAGAAACAACAAATTCAACTAGACTGGAGGTGATAATCATATTTCTCAAGACATATACATCTCTATGAAAGCAGGGTAGGACATTAAAAATAAATTGCCATTCACAATTGGGAAAAAGAGCTTAGCCAAACCTAGATTTAGTTTCACCTATACCATGAAAAGGCACAATTCAGCAGCCAACTAATATCATCTCCTGCAAAAAGTTGCCTATAATACTTCACAAGTTTTCATTTGGATCTGTTAGACTATTTTTGCTCTTTTTTGTGGTCAACAGAGACTACACAACATCTGAATTCTAAAAGTATAGTAATTTTGAATACATGCAACACGACACCTCACCAGGATAAACGGACATCAGAAGGTGTAGCCACTAAATTCTGATTATCGACAGCACTTAATGGAATCCATGAAACTGAGGAGTCCTTAAAGCCACAAGAGCGGAGAAATGTCCCAAGTTGTGATTTTATAAAATCAAATCGATCCTTAGAATAGTCCACAGCATCCATCTTGTTAACTGCAACTATAATTTGATCAACACCAAAACTTCTGATGAGTTGTGCATGTTCCCTTGTCTGTCCCTTTGTGCCATCCATACCAACTTCAAACGAACCAATAGAGGCATCTATGACAAGAATCACAGCATCAGCTTGGGCTGCCCCAGTTATCATATTTGGAACAAAATCTTTGTGCCCTGGGGAGTCAAGGACAACAACATGATATCTTTTTGAATCAAAATAAGCTACAGCCACAGTCATAGTGATTCCCCTTTCCCTTTCTTCAGCACTCTCATCCAATGCCCAAGCATAAGCAAAGGATCCTTTTCCCTGATCGAAAATAAAATAAAAAACAAAATTCAGATTATGGACTTGAATTCACATTTCAAACTCACAGAAAATAGTCCATAAATCACCTGCAATCTGGAATCCTTTTCATATTTGTGCATTTCTTTTTGGGATATTCGTCCCAAAAGGTGAAGAAGTCTACCAGAGAGTGTTGATTTTCCAGAATCAACATGCCCAACCTAAGACATATGAAGGGTTAGGTTATACAATTACCATGTTAAGATGAGAAATAATAACACCAAAACTTTTAAGATTGTTAGGCCTGAACTTAAAATGTAACTTACAATTGCAAGATTTAATTGAGTCAGAGAATCTTCTGCTTTTTCAGGGAGCATCCACTTTTCAGGCTTATACTGTGCACGTGAATTTGCTTTTCCACGGCTTATATCTTTTGGGTTCCCAGATTCAGAAGCCAAAGTCATGTTTTTCAGATTACTGGTGAGAGTATGTGCCTCACCTCCATGCCTTGAAGAGCTGCTGTCATCCATCATATCAGTTCTTTCTTTTCTCATCAACAATGATGAGCTTGGACCACTAGAACACATATTAACAGCAATACTACTTTCGTCCAGATTCTCAAGCCTGCCTTTTGGCACTGAAGCAGAAGTTCTGGAACCTAATGGTGCATTGATTTCTAAATTCTTCGGAAAGATAATCTCATCATGCTTGTCTTTTTCTGTTGAGTCATATGAGTTATCTGACCTTTAACTGCCTTATTCTTCCCAACAACACTTGAGGGAACTTTGGAAGATTTCAAGCCAAAATTCTGGGCTGCAAATGAATGGAGGCATAGAAAGAAGACAAGACAACATTTAACCCGGTTAAAAGGAAAAAAGTTATCCACAAGATTCATTAACTCTAGGTCCATTTCAAAGATTTTGAACTTTAATGTATAACCACACTCTTAAAATGCTGAACAATATACAAAACAGAAAATCAGACAGATATAGTTTGAATGTGATCCTGATTCATTGCAGCAATACAGAATAATGTCAATAAGAAATGAACTATCCTCATTGAAAAACAGTAGTCCTTTAATTTCTTTAATGCCTAGTACAGCAACAATTAGGGAATGATTTCAACATATCTGGTTGCAATAGCCAAAGAATACCTTTAGGATGCAGTTTAGACGAATGCAGGCCATTGGAAACCACATCATCTGGAGATGGAATATCAAACTTAAAAGGGGCTGTATCATTAAAGCATGTATGGTAAGAATATATAATTGCAAGATACATCAAGCACTATCTTTCAAAAGAAAAGCATTGAAATGCCTCCCAGAGGTAACTGAAGAAATAATAATATTTTTAAAATAACAAAATGTTCCTACTGTTATAAACAGAATATTTTCACATTAAAGTAACACCTGTGATACTTATATGTCCAGACCTATATTAAAACGGGAATGGGTAGGAGAACTGTATGCTTCATGAAATTCATGAAATTGTCCTTGGTTATTTCCAAGCATGTGGAAGTTATTGCCCTCTTTCAGCCCAAAATCATCGTTCTGCTGTTGAGAATCTACAAATTTTTTGGACATCTGATGTGGCGATGATGCAAAAAGTGACTTGGCCATAACAGATACTCCAGAAACTTTGCATATGCCAGGAACTGCAGAAAGGGATCTAATCTATAAAAGGTCTCACCAATGCAAAAAGGAACCTAGGAAACAAAGAGAAAATATGTATTGGACATCCAACCATTCACAAGTTATCTGCTCTAAAGAAAATGGAACCTGTGCATCCGGAGTTAACTAGGAAGTGACATGAGGAACGTGGAGAGCGGGGACAAAGGTGAATGGAATAAAAAAAAATAGTGCTATCACATTGAATAGGAACAAAAAGTAGCTCATTCCACCATGCTTGATGATATAAACAGCAACATCAAGAGGTTAACTACAATTGTAACACATACCTGTTTTCTTCTCATCATAGGTGCTTTTACTGACTGATGGACTGCGAAGAACCCCACAGATATCACATGATGACATGGTATTATCATTATCATAAGTACAAATGGAGCAACGCCACACACCATGTCTGATAGTATCTTGCTCAGAAGGTTCTTTCACTGTTTTAAGAAACAAATAGCATTATGTCTGTAAGCAGAAAGATAAATGTATAATTTCTGTTAACCATTTTGATCAGTATCAAATTATAGGCTTGTATTTGAGAAGCTTTTCATGAAACATAGAGCTAACTCACAAAAACGCAACACCTAATTGGTATCTCATCATAAAGCTAAGAT
Source organism: Hibiscus mutabilis (assembly GCA_019671005.1). Lineage (NCBI taxonomy): Eukaryota > Viridiplantae > Streptophyta > Magnoliopsida > Malvales > Malvaceae > Hibiscus > Hibiscus mutabilis. The sequence goes on along the minus strand of CM033752.1, from coordinate 52,060,006 downwards.
GTGACCAGAAAAAAAGGAGGGAAAAAAGTCCACTCACCATTTTCTTCTACATCATACCCAATTCCATAGTCATAGTCTTCATAGTCATCATAATCATCATACTCATCAACATAATCGATTCCATAACTAACTTTTCGAGGCATAGTTCTAGCAGACTAGCACCCAAGAAAGAAACAGATGTTTCAATCAAATATGGAACAAGTTCACAAAAAGAATTTAAAGTCTAAGCTAAGAAAAAGAGTCCCATATGCCAAATAATAGCAGGAATTGCATGGGGAAATGAAATCAACATTTAAACGATACTAAGATCAAAGACTTACAAGCTGAAGAGGCAACCTTAACCAAAAATCAAAAAGCTGAGAACTGAAAAAAGCCATAATAGAATGAATTTGATTCTGAAATGTACTTTACCGTCTCTCCCACATCGATGAAGGCTAAAGCCGCACTGCACGAAAACCCAAAATCCAATTCAGTTCACACAATCTATACTATACTCTCTTTCATTTTTTCCTTCAAATTTTGTCTCAAGTATTTCAGTTTTTCTTTCCCCGTAAAAGCTCCCTTCCCTTCTCCTTCTAATGATTAAATAACCAAAACTAAAACTCAACTATACTAAGCGGAGATTCAAATTATCTGACTTAATTGAGGAGGGAAACTAAAATGTTCAAAAAAAAAAAAAGCTCAACAGTTCAACGGTTTCATAGTTTAGGCAGTGCAAATTTTGTCAGGCATTTATTCTGATTAGGAAGAATCGCAATGGATTATGAATTTCACGGAAATTTGACCAGTCCCTAAATATCATACTAAGTGGCCTATTTAGTAAAAGAATATGAAATTGAAAAGCCACTTTCAATTATCCTAAAGAAACCATTTAATTGAACAAGGTACCTGATTGAGGCTGAGGAAGGCGAGGGGGAGAGAGGGACCCAGAGGCTCTTTCTCTTCTCTGGATTTGAGCAATGCTTCGATTGCCTGCCTGCCTGCAATTGCAAATATGTTTGTTTTTCCAATTTTTTTTTCTCTTTTGGACTAAATTGTAAGCTTTTAGGAAATTTGAGGAAAAAAAATTGAACTTCAACTGTTACTTAGGCTGGCGGAGCCTAGTTCTACTCGTTTTAAAATGGGCCGGGCCCTTCAATATTTTTTTTTTTTTTTTTGAGATTGAATAAATACGAAATACGGTTCATGAACAATAAAAAAAAAAAAATTAATATATGACTTTTCAAAATCATATTATTATTATATAAAAATATTTTGATACCAAATAATATGATATCAAAATATTTTAAATTGATAAAATAATAAATTTAAAATTTAAACTACTTGTTAGGTTCAATCTTAAATAAGCTTAATTATGACTTTTCAAAATTAATATACCGGAATTTTAGGCAGCTTAAACTATCATTTTAAAAACTAAATTTTCAGAATGGATAGTTTGCAAAATAAAAGTTTTTTAGATTAGTATCTTAATTTAGATATTTTATAAAGACTATCTTTTTTTTCTCTTTTTGATACATTATATTTATAATATCTTTTATGGTGATTAATAAATTCAAATGTCATTTTCAATATATATATAATGGAACGATATAAAATTTATAAAACGGTTTAGATTTCATCATCCCTAAAAAATTAGTTTACATCAATTTATTATCTTTTTCTTTCGTTAAATTAATTCTTCATTAAAAATCATTTTTTAATTTTTAAACAAATTGTATTAACTTTTTTTTAAATATGAAGGGTGAAAAACATAATGATTATCCAAATCTGATTTTTTATCATTGGAACTTTTATTTATTTAACATTTTGAGTGACTTTTTTTTTAATTAAGAACCAGAAAAATGTCTTACTAATAATTATGTAACTCAGTTTTTTTTATTTATTTTTTAAATTAAATTTGTATTTGTAATTTTTCTTTAAAGATTTCGATTGTATTTGTTTTTATGTAAAAATTATAATTAAGAAAAACAATTTCATAAAAGTATATTTTAAATAAGTTTAATCTCTTGGTTTTAAAAATTAAAATCTTACATTGGAAATAAATAAAATAATTTCTTGTTTGTATTTGTTTGTTAAAATAATAAATTAAGCAAAATAATATAATATGTTTAATTTTTGTATACCATAACTTAATCTTATTGAGTATTGTTTGATTTTTTTTTTATTTAATAATTTTTAATTTATTTTTCAACCATTTTTAAATATAATACTTTTTTATCAAACCTAAAAATAATAGTAAATATATTTTAAACATATTTGAAAAATTTAAAGTCCATAACTCAACAAATTCAGTCAATTTTTTGAGCCATGAGGGAATTTTATTCTGATTGGTATTTTAATTTTCAATCAAAAAATCTTGTTTTGTTTAAAAATATAAATTTGGTGTGCCGTTTCACATTTAATAAAATCCTCCGTTCCATTGCAACTAGGCCATATACTAATTTCATGTGTTAACTACCTATAGAAGTAGTGAACTGAATAGCCATATATTATATACAAGTCTCCCTCCTACAAGGTACAACATTCATATTCACCTTTCACAGTTTCAATAAACCAGCTGCTCTCTTCTTCCACACTCATCTATACAGAATAAATGTTCCTGCCAAAATTTTGCTTCATCTATCAGATAAAACCGAGTTGCTCCATGAAAGCAAGAAATATCGAACCACATTTGGAAAATCTACACAAAGACAAAAGATTTAACAACCAGAAACACAGTTGACAAACAAACTTATTATCTCATTACAACTGTTTGTATTAATATTTTGGCCTAATTTGAAAAGCTCGAAGAAATTTACCTAGTACGATTTCCCTTGCCACCGCTGGTACGTCTATCTCATCTTCAACCAGTCTATAGACATCCACCAGCTGATAGACAAAACATAGCATTCAGGAGCCTCATACATAAGGTATTCTAACCGTCAAATTGAAACTACTGAAATTAATACAAACCTCTTCAACATGGAGCTTAGAGTCTTCAGTCAGAGCAAGAAGAAGCTGTCTACGGATACCTTCATCAAAGAGGAAAAGGCGAGCTCCATCTTTAATGGTGTCTGTCAAGTCCAATTTGCTTACTGTTTGCCAGCTTTTTGAACTTGGCCTAAGAAAAGAAAAAACAAAGTTGAAAACTTTATGCAACTGCTCATTCTTTGATGGAATCTAAAAAAAGATTAACAAGTGATTAGATCTGAGATTCTTACACATTTTTCATTTGCAATGCAGGGTTAGTACTCATTTTGGCCACATTTTCCTTTGCAAGAACAATAAGATTTTCTAGCCGTTTCCACTGGAAAACACCATCTTTAAAAAGAACCTGACAGAAAAGGACCCTTAGTCTTGATTACAATCTCAGAAGCCTTTCAATGCAACAACTTGGGTAACAACAGTTATTGATTCACCATAAAACAATACAAACTCTAATGAAGAAGCATTATTTTATGATAACCAAGTACATACATGACCTGCAAACGGAAATGATATGCAAAGAGACAACACAAATAACAAGTCCTGATTTCCTTTTATATGTAGTAACTATAAGTGCATTACAAGAAATTTGGAACCAAGTTGTAGTAGTATGTATAGCCCAACATCATCATTTTGACATAGTGCTGTTACACTGAATCTAATTGGTAATAATAAGTATACTCCTTTAATTTAAATGGCACATGCAGAGAAAGTGTTTTTTCACTTTATCAAATGGAATATAAGAGCGATGGGCATTCTAAATCAAGTAACAGATATAAGTACCTGTATGAGGCGTTCACGAAGAGCTGGATTAGGATCTGTTAACAGGCGCTTTGCCACATATGGGTAGGCAACCTAGTGAAAATACTTAGAATCAGTATAGTGATTGGTATGATGTGCATTTGAGTGTGTACCAATGCAATCTAGAAGAAAATAATTATCCCATTTTATGCATAATAGAAACATAACAAGCTCTTAATCACAACATGGGTATATTCACATATGAAGCTGAAGATAGTTCTAAAAAACCTAACCATAATTCACAAAGGAGTAAATTAGTGCAGCACCAATTCTTGAGCTTAGAGAAGAGGTGTTCTAAGGGAACTAAAGGGGAAAGCCTTTCCCATGGACCTTCATAAATTCAAAAAAATTCCAGTTTGTAATATTTTGCTTCTTTTTTTCCTCATAGACGTGATAAGCTAGATGTTCCAAAGACAAAAAAAAACTTTCCACTAAGGTTCTAATGAAATGATAACCCCAGGACCATTCTTCTAAACAATTGAAGGTGTAAAAAAGGGTAGGAAGTACAAGGCAATTTGGGCTTGAATGTAAAACAGATAAAAGAATAACAAATGTAACCTCACCTAATGGGATAGTTATAAACCATTTGAAATCTGGCTTGAGTGTAAAACAGATACCCTCCTGAGTCAATAAAGAACAATGAATAACATCTAAAAAACTACTCTGGAATCTAAATTTGTCTATATTGACTTTTTAAAAGTATTTTTTTTATAAACCATTATTGTAAATATTTTAATTAATGCATTTTTAAAATAATAGTATTAAACTATATTAAGGTTTTTTGCAATTTTTTTAACATTTTTATAAAAATAAATTTAAAATAATGAGTCCAAAAAAAGAACAATGATTTATCAACAAAAAACACAATATTATATATATATATATTACCAGTAACACTTCGGAAATTAAAATCAGCAAGCCCTTTTCCAGCAGAATTTTGCCAGATGGCTTCTAAAGCTGGAATGATAGGAGAGACATCAGTTCCACTAGCCAAAAACCAAGTCTGGTAAAATCATTTGCCATCTCAGCATAGTCCTCATTAACAGCATGGACAACAGCATCAATTAGTATCTGCTTATTTTGCTGAAAAAAAAAAGGCACAACAATGTGTGGGGTAAGGCATACCAAACATAGTGAAGAATGGTAAGAAACTACTATTGCTATAAATTGCCCTTTGACGTACATAGTAGTTAAAACTCAGTTACTACATACCAGGAGATTAGACTGTTCTTGAGATAAGGAAAGCAGAATGACAAATCTAAGCATGGCACATGCTCAACAATGAAAATTGGTAACATTATTTACTAGTTAAAACATGTATAGTATGAAAAACAGAGATGAACTAAAGGGGGGACTGCCAGTGGCCCTCCCCCCCCAAAAAAAATGGTAAAAATACAACTTTAGGCCCTTTATATTTTAAAGTTTTAAGTTTAGATAATGGTAAAATTGTATTCTGCCCCCCTAAAATGATAAAATTTCAATGGCATACTTTTAAACATTATAAAATTATAAGGCTAAATCAATGACAAAATTATATTTTCACCCTTTAAAAATTTATAATTTACTCCTGTCCCCCTCCCAAAAGTTCATGGCTCTGTCCCTGATGAAAAAACATTTATCTACTATTAATCAACATAAGAACTACTATACAATTCATTGGAATTACATGCCAAAGCCAAGAGAGCATAAATTATTACTAGCTCAAGCATTGACTTCTGGTATATCTTATCTGACTAAGCACAGCCACATTCCCAAAGTCCACATCAACACGTCCATCTCGCAAGGCAAATATATTTCCAGGGTGGGGATCTCCATGAAATAACCCAAATTCAAGCAACTGCCGGAGAGCAGCACTTACTCCAACTGTTAAAAATCCATTTACGTCAATTCCAGCATTCTTGATAGCCTGAGATGCATTGAGACAAAATGTTACACAAAGTGATACAACGACATGAAACTTCTTCCAAATGACAATATAATGTGTACAATCTTGATATCAAACCTGTGGGTCAGTGCATCGAATGCCATCTATCCATTCCATTACCAAAACATGTGACCCAGAAAGATGTTTGTAAACCCGAGGAATTTTAACAGTAGGATCATCTTTGAAGTTCTCAAGGAAGTCTTCAATGTTTCTGGCTTCCTAAATAATAAAGAAATAGAAAAACAAAAGAAAGAGAAGAATATAAGATAAAATACAAACAAAACCTCCATTTTAGCAGTTTTTGTTTGCCTCTAAAATAAATATGTAAAAAGGCATTAACGTGACTGGCATCCTGGCAATCAAGCCAAACTCCGATGTTATCTTCGTAAAAAGAAGATAGGCAAAGCACCAGGAAGCTTAGAATAAATGAACATACCAATGTATAATCAAGCTCCTCCAAAAGTTTTTCACCAAATTCATCAACTATTAGTTCAGCATTGCAGCCCAATTTTTGTATGCTAATTCCATTTAAGAAGGAGGCAAGTGTTCAAAATAGAAAAAGATCACAATAGATTATAGGTTCTATCTGAGGCCTCTGGACCTTCAAGTAAATGAAATTTCATTAATTGTATCTGTCCTTGTTTTTGTTGTATGATTACCATTTTAGAGTTGAACTTCAAAACAAATCCAGCAATACAAATATAGTTGTGCATGACAGACCACAACCAATATCTTTTTTCAGCAAAACAATAATTAATTGGCATATTTTAATATGTAGAATAAAACAAAATGACACGTATAAGAGAAAAGCATTCAAGTACAGAAATGTCAAATCATGAAAATATGGACCCTTAAATGCAAAAGCTGCAAATAGTAATTAGTAGTTTCAAACTTAGGTTGATGACATAATTAAAGGCATGTAGAGTACCATGAATAGGAAACATCTCCTTGATAATGTGCAGAAGCTAAATAAGATGACTAAAATTACAATAATAATCTGCATTAGATGTTAAACAAACCAAAATCACAACTTTTGAACCATCCACATCTAGGCAATTAAAGTAAGCAAGTAAACCAATGTACAATTACAAAAGTTACAGGTAGAACATTATGCATGCTTGTAGAACTTAAGGTGCAACAGTACTTAAGCACATGATCTTATTGTGTGGCCCAAAGTGCAATTATCTTGTAACAAATCATGCAGTACAATTTAAACTGCAACAGGTGCTCAAACACAGATAATTTGATGATCGAAAATAAGATCAAAGTAAGCAGTTAGCCTATCAAATTCCAAAGAAAAACAGTATCAACAAGCAAAAGCAATTTACACTTGAGAAATAGATACAGAACTATGGAACAACAGAAAAAACCAGTGGTTAGTCACTCTAATACCTTAATCGCAACATCCTCTCCTGAAGAACGAAGTGTTGCACGGTAAACTTGACCCAAGCTTGCAGCTGCTATTGTTTGCGGTGAAATTTTGCTAAATACAGCTTCAAGGGGTTGGCCCAATTCTTCCTCAATGATTTTAAAAGCAACCTGTCAACACAATTCTCATCAAGTAAAAGGGCATGATCCCAGCTAACACAAAATCTGGCCACTTGTGAACACAGGGATAATAGAATGTATTCTCACCTGATTGGGAAAAGGAGGGACATCATCTTGAAGAATGCAAAGTTCATTCATATAATTCTTCTCTGATGATATCAGGTCTGTTGGCAAGAACCTGTCAGAACAAAATCAAATAACCATCACCAGGTCAACCTAAGATTAAAGTTAAAACCATTAGGTTATCATCAATCTCTTTTCAACAATTTTTAGTAGAAATTTTGGAAAATTCATCTTTTAGAATACAGGACACAGTGAGTTCAAACAGAGAAAGTAGAAGAAACATTCAACAGTGGAACCTGGCCAGCTTTGATAAAAGATGGTCCGAGATCACACAGAAGATTCCTGAGTTGGCGAGCTCGAAACGGAACAACCTCTTCATCCCTTCCAACCAAACAATCGTACGTCAAAGAAGACCAATACAGACCCAAATTCCACACAATCTCCACACCACGTAAAATTAGTGATGCAACCGCCCCTCGAGATTCCAGTACCTTGTTTCTCACCTATATGCCAAAACCAAAAAATATATCAAATTAAACACAGCGATTTCATTTAGCAACCTCAATACTGCCTTCTTGCTTTATAAGAATTAAACGCATACATTAACGTCGTTTCCTAGGAACAGTAAAACCAAACAGTCTAAACAGGAAAATAAAATAAAAGCAAATTGAATCAAGCATGATCGGATTAATAGCATATAATATTATCGTACTGTCTCAGGAGAGTACTTGCGGAAGGGGATGCAAACACCGCGTTCGATATCGAGTTGTTCCATAGCACTGCTAGACATCCCCGAAGGTAACGCCTTATTCTGGGAGTTCACGGAAGTCGTTAAACTCCGCCTGGGTATTCCATTGTCGACGGCAACTTCAGTCGTTGAGGCGGCAAGATTAGAAACTCTGACAGCTGAGAGCTTCTTCTTGTTTCTTCGTGGCAGTGGAACGCCATGGATAGAGACTGGTGAAGATGAGAATTGAGTTTTGTTTATGCAATTTGAGTGAATCAAGTTCATTATGAACCCTTGAGGAGAGGGGATCTTTGGCGTTGAGGAGAAGCCGTTTAGCTGGGAGAATAAAAGAGTCTAAAAAAATTAGATAAAATGGTCGACCACATATAACATTTTGCTGATAATTTTTTAAGCTAATCAAATAAAATATACTTTATTACAAAATAAATTTTAAATCATATATATTGTTTTTTTAGATGTATAATTTTTTTTATTAAAATAATTTTTTATTTTCATTCCAATTTTATGTAGTATACATGAACTTTTTAATTTTTATATTTTATTTTATTTTTTAGAAAATATTTTTAATTATATCTAAATTTTTTATTTTAAAAATTTCAAATCTTTAAATTCATATTTTGTTATTGTCGAATCAATCATCACCTTTTTTTTCTGTCATCGAAATTTATACTACCATTTATTTCATTCTTTTATCATTATAAATCAACAAATAAAATATTAAACATAGAATGATGAAACACAAAATGAGTTTCACAAATCACAAACGTAATGAACGAACAAACAATTTCATTGTTGCGTCGACGCAATGTTTGTCGATGGTAAAAATTTAAAGATTTGAGGTTGTTTTGAAAAAAATTTAAGTTTTCCATTCAAAAAAATACCGAACCTTTTTTAATAAAAGGAAATTAAAATTTTTAACTAGTATCAAATAATGATAAAAATTATTATTTTTTTTATTAGACGACTTTTAAAAATAAAGAGCTAATTAAAAAATACAAATAAATAGGGAGCATTACAATAATTATTTCATTTTTATTAGACAAGATAGGAAAATAATTAAAATATATATAAAGATGGAGGCATTATAGCAATTACATCTAAATATTTAAAATAAAATCAAACTATTATTTTGAATCAAGTTGGGTAGGATACTTTTCACTTTAAACTCAAACTTGTCCTGATCTTATCATTTAAAAAACATAATTGAATTCAATTTAAAAAAAAAAAAATTGATCATATAAAATTGGGTCGGATCAAAATCCATTGAATATGAGTTAAATAATCATACTTAGATTTTACGACAAGAGAAGAAACTCTATTATTGTGTCCGCATAATGTTCAATGATGATAAAGATTTAGGGTTTTGATTTTTTAATAGTTTTTGAGAAACTATATATTTTGTTTTTTAAAAAATTAAAAAACCAACTACTGTCGAGCAATGACTGGACGATGTTTTTAAAGTAAAAAACATAGATTAAACACATATTCTTCTTTAAAATCAATAAATAATATAATATGAGAGGGATAAATCGTAAAGGAGCTTCTTTTTTGTTTGCGATGTGTCCACGCTTTTGCATGGTGCATATGCGTTGCGTCTTGCCTGGCAAGTGGCAACTGAAGCAGCTATCTTTTGGCCTAATTCACTAATTGACCATCAACTTGTCAATTTCTCTTTAATTCGGAGCTCATTTTTTTATCTCAGCTTAATATCTGAATTTTAGTTCTGTCAATTATTTTAGTGTTTACTGCTAATACCATTAAATCTCATACACATGACGATTTGAGACAACATGTGATAATGACGATATCATCATGATATCCTAAAAAATCATATTTAAATATCCTTAGAAAAAATATAAAATTTAAAAATATGCACTTTTTAATAAAAATTATAAATATAGAAATATCTTAAAAGTTCTATTTTTTTTAAAAAATATATTATTTTTAAATACAAAATAAAAACAATAATTTCTATAGTATATAAAACTACGTGAATATAATTGTAATTTGAACTATATATAAAATATAAATTCTTAAAACATATACAGAATTCAAAAAAATAGATGATAAGTTCAATAAAGTCTTAAAAATAAAATATATAAATATAATAAATAAAAACATATTAAAAACATTGAAATTAGAATTATATATAATTATAAAACACAAAAGCATTAAAATTAATGACGATTAACTATCGGTCAATGATCTATCAATATTTGTAAACGCCAAATTCCAATATTTTATGATTTTAGTATGAGTTTTTAAAATTTTACAAATTTTATATTAAATTAGGAGGAGAGAACAAATTCAGTGACTAAATACATAATCAAAGCCTATCTTTTGGTTATTTGATTTTTTTATGTAACTCTCTAATAAATTCATATCATATATCACCATTATTTAATAATAATTTGCCATAACAAAACATAATAGAGCAGTTCATACCCCATTATGTACTAAATTTTTTTTGCATGTAAAATATCATATAATTTATACAAAATTATGTTATCGTTTTAATAAAATTAAGCAAATATAATTCTTGAAATTAATCAAAGGATAATCTAACAATATGAATGTATTAAGATTATAAAAAAAAAAAAAACTTATCTCTAGCTATTATAAACCAAAATTTATCTTATTCGTAAACTCCTTCTTTGTCTTCAAATTGTTCAAATTGTTTTTAGTTCATGAGCAATTATTTTGTATTTATCTATATCCTTAAAGTGAGTTGGCAGATTTGGGAGAAGAAGAGATAATGATTTTCAATTTTTCAAATCCTAAAATTTTAATGACAAATGGCATTATAATTATCCTATTTAATTAATAAAACTTTTAATAAAATCAAAAGATCATTATATCTTTGAGTTATAATCAATCAAAATGCTAACACTTGTTTATTCTTATCCATAATAAAATAAATAATCAAAAGTAAGGGTAAAATGAACCATTAAAATATTAATTCTTAAAACATTTCTTCAAAAAAATCAGATTTTCACCTATTTATCAAAAAACTTCAATAGAATAAATTTAAATAAATAAAAATATATTCAAAAACCATAATATCATGTTCTTATAATCTTTCAAAGACATTAAAAAAATGACATTAATTTCTGTGATCTATCAATAATCATTAAACTTAATTTAAAAATTTTATATTTTTTTTATAGCTTTTAAAATTTTATAAACTTTTAATGATGTCATTAAAAAATGAAAATTCATGATACCAAAATTATTATATGTGGATAAACTATAAAATTTTTCCATAAAAACAATTACAAAACAAAAATTATCATGTTGGTCCTTGAACTTTTCCCAACTTTCCACTTTATCAAACCAAAATTTTTCGTTTTAGTCAATTTGAACTAAAACCACCAAACTTTAATTCTTTTTATTTCAGTCACTATACAAATTTTGGGGTATTACATTTTAATAGTCTAAAGGTAATTAAAAGATAGTATAAAATTTATATAAATCTCTAAAATTTTAATGATTAATATGTTTTTTTTAAATTATGAGGGACCAAATTAAATTTTTTTAAAATTTTAGAATAAATTCTAAGATAAATACTTTATGCTTTTTCACTAGACCACTTTGTTGAATTTGACTTTTTTTACAAAGATTTTTTGGGTTTTTGACATTGAGAGGTCGGGATTTAGGCAAGATTGTTAGTTCGTGGATCCGCCTAGTACGACTTGAATATTAATTAAAGAATTATAAAAATATTAATATAAAATATATTTATTATATTTTAAAAAATAATAAATAAATAACATAGGCTAGGCCTGCCTGGGTTAAAAAATAAATTAAAATCGGGCCTATACCCAACATGATCATGAGGTGTATGGAATTAAACCTTAATAGTGGTCTTTTTATTTTGCTAGATTGTTTTCTCGTGATTTGCTTAGTTTGACGGTTATTTTGAAGAAAAAAGATATTATTTAATAAAACATTTATTCGTTGTAGGCATATTACAAACAAAGATTTCCTGTTTAATGTCCTAACTACTAAAATTACATTCTACACTTTAAACCCTACATCCTAATCCAAAATCTTAATCTTAAACCTCAATTTTAAATTTTTTTTTAATATCAATATAAATAGATACACTAAAAAGAATCGAAGATTTTTGTACGCATATTACTAACAATATTTCCATTGTTGGAAAGATAAATCATAAGACCAATAAAAGTATAAAACGCGAAGAGACAGAAGCATTCTCGGAGCTTTAAAGGCTGACCAGTGTAAGCACTAAAACTTATGATCTTCTTAGCTGGGTGCAGAGTTTGAAAGCGATGGGATTTTCTAATTATTGACAATTCAACTTATTCAAATAATCTCGGTATCAAGTGCTGATTAACGGCAACCCATTTGATTTACACAGCACAGAGTGACAATAAGGAGACCCTCTCCCACCCTCTGTTTTTTTATAATTCACCAGAATGTACTATCTTTGACGATATTTAAAGATGGGAAGAACAATCTAGGATTATATGGAAGCATGGTCATCTTGGCATATTCCCTGTTAAGTCAGTTTCCCAAGTCTTCAATGGAGAATTTTCCCTGGTCTAAGATCATCTTTTTTTCCCTGCAAAACTTTGTCACAAAAAAACGATGTTCGCCTTAGTTGCATTTTAGTGTGCAGTTATGGTACCATTAGACACCATTGAGCTTCTGTTAATGTGCCACTTTTATTTACGTCTTCAGTTCTGCCATTAGGATATGTAATATTGACAACCATTTAACTTGTATTCAATACACCATGCATCTGTGTAAGCATCAGTGTCATAGTTTCTTTGTGTTTCTTTTTAATTCTCAGTCCTGTGACAAATTTTGATGAAATTACTTGCCACTTTATTGAGTGCATACATTGCCATCATACAATTAATATGATTGGTGGTTATGTTTTTTCCTACTTGTTTGTTTTGAGTTGAGTTGAATGGGTAAATGATGTTCACTTCTCTGCTAAATGGGTTGTTTCAGAGCCAGAGGGACTGGGGACAGGAGAAAAGGTATAGAGCAGAGCAGCTTAAGTTTGATTGTTCTATTGATTTCTTTATTTCTCTCTTTTTTAGTAGTGTAAATGATATATTTTACAAATAATAAATTATGGTTGCCTAATTGATGTCAATTCCTGGCTTCTTGCTTGCTTGGATTGGATATTTAAATGTATTTGGAATGGGTAAGTAATTAAGGAACGTGTTATCAAGTAATCATTGGGACTGGAAAGCTATGGAAAAGGAAAATAAAATGTATTAATTCATAAATTGACATATGATATATGCATACCTACAGGCTACAGTACATACAACAATTTGCATTGTCCATTGAAATAAATAGAAAGAAAGACGTCCCACGTGCAGTCACACCTGAGACAACAGAGACTTTGGTAATAAAAAGACACGTCCTATTGGAACAGTAGCAGCAATTCGTGGCTTTGATCAAGTGTCCCGGCCTGCTTAACGTGATACCCCATATGCCTCAGTCCCTTGGCTTTGATCAATTCTTGGCTTTTCAGTTTGTCTTGTCTCTTTGACAAACCAAACTGTTGTATAAAACCTCAGCTACAGGCTGACATGGCAGAAAGTGATGGGATTGATTAAAAATCACAAGAACTGCAGCAGCCTTGATCGTTATTAATACTATATATACTACTCCATCAAATATTAGGCAGCACATACCACTACAAGCATGAAACAAAAAGCAATCCATTCCAACATACAAGCCTAGTACAAACAGCAGCCCACTTTATTCTTGCTCAATTTCCTTGGCAGCTTCATGTAACCCACCATGGCAAGCAAGTCACTAAAACCCTAAACATGCAGTATTATACAAAATTGTAATGCATGATACGTAAATATACATATCGAGAGCTGTGACGGTGAGTCGTGACAGTCACATATCCCGTACGTGGAAGACGTTGGGATTCTTAACGACGATGTCATACATGTGAACGGAGCAGAATTTGGAGAAGTCTTTAGGAAGCGAAATGAGATCAATGGAGGAGTGCTTGTGGAACTGGTAGAGGTCAGGGTCACCCCCGTAGTACCTCTCCCACCCTAAACCTCTCAAAATCCGATCCAACGACGAGTAGGACGACACGACTTCATCCGACGGTAAGTGCACCAAAACCCGTCTCCGGGGACTACTTTCAAGCCGATACACACCATTGTTGAACACCCAAACCCCAGACATTTTCGTTTTGTTTTCAACGTGTTGATGTTCGAGGAAGATTAAAGTAAGTGATTTTGAGACAAGAAAACAAAGGTTTTTATGTTGATGGTAAGGGAAGGATTGGGGGTATATATATAGGTGTGTCTGACGGGACAGTTAAAATCAAGAGGAACATAACTAAAAGTCTAAAACTAAACAAGTAGTGTTAGTCTTAGGAAAGAATAAAGAGGAGATGATGGGTTTGGTAGAGAATCTAGATATTGTGGGACCTTCGTCCCCATGGGTTTAAATATGAGTGAGGGTACATAGATGCTTTTAGGATGTAATTTAGGGTACACATGCCATCCATCCATCCGTAGGGGATGTATGTTTGTGTTTGCACAAAGAAAGAATCTCCTTTTGTTTCTTTTTTTTATATTTTAATTACTAATAAATTTATTATATATGCGCATATGTAACAAATTAATAAATAAATGTTAAGTGTGATTCTTCTTTGGTTTTATAATCGAGATTCTGGCGACACTGCTTTTCTAAAAGTGGCGTTCAAGTGTAGACGATAATAATTTGTTAGGTTTGTATTGATGTGTTTAAATTAAGGGTTATTATATGATATATTGTTAGTGTAAGAAAATATTACATAAAAATGTCTATTTTAACTTTAAAATCTAAATTTTAAATCTTAAATTCTAACATATAAATTTTAAATTCTAACCATAAACCTTAAATTCTAAATACTATAACTTAAATTTATAACCCATAAACCCTAAACCCTAAATTAACCATGATTGTGTAATATTTTTTCACCCAATTTATTGAATAATTTCCTTAGATTTATAGGTAATATTATTAATAAATGATTTGAAATTTCTCTACGTAAATATAATTATTATTAAAAAGGTTTTTTTATACAAGTTGATATATAAAATTGATAACTAGTTTTAAACAAACACTAAAAATTTGAGAGCCTTTAAATTTGAGAAGAGTTATCAAATTGATCTATATTTTAAAAAATAAATTAATACTTAATATTGATATAATATTTTATGAACCAATTAAATTATAACACATAACATTTAACATAAAATATGAAAACAATGAAGAAAAGTGGCATGCTTAATCACGAGATGCCCACGTGACCCTGTCATTAGATTTGGTTTTGGTGGGGTCGAATTTATTTCATTTCTAATTTCCCTTTCGAATTAAATTAAAGCCCACCTTAGGCTTAATCAATGCGTATGATGAGTGAAAGGAGAGACATCTCTTGTCTTTGTGTTTCCTATTATTCTTTGTTGCCTACTCATTATTGGCTATCAATTGTTTGAAACCTTAAAAAGTCAGTTTTAGTTTGTTGCCTTCTTTTTCTTATATTATTTAATTTATTATTTATTATATATATTGCACTGCCACGTGATGTATAAAATCATTCCAATTTTAAATTTTCATCATGTATATTTTTTTTTGGTGAAATCATGTATAATTTATTTTGATGCATAATGAAAAACCTTTTATTCAATCTGCTCACTGTAAAAGAAATTACAGATAATAATTTACCATTGATTTTAAAGTAGTAGGTAAATAATTCATTATTTCATCTAACAAATAAAAATACGCGTTTAAGATAATATTTATAATTCTAAAAAATGAAATAAAAGATATGATCTAAATAATATGGAAGTAATAATTTTTACATAACTTTTCTCACAACACTTCATTGGTCTATATTATATAAAGAGTTATATTTTGTTACATAAATTATGTATAAAAAATATAAAATTTTATTTCAATTAAAATGTAAATATAAATATTTAGTTTTATATTCTATATTATAAATTCAAAACCCTAAACTATACCTTTAAACTTAAAATTAAAAATATTGTGTGAAACATAATTTACATAACATGTATATCAAACATGAGCCTATGTATAAAAGCCCCTAGGTAGCAACTACATACTCATCGTTTCGGGAAAGCTACCAAGTTTAGTTTAGTATGTAAAGGAAAAGAAAGAAATATGCATACCCATTCTCGGGGGACACGTTAGAATTTGGACTCCCAATTTTGAGTTACTTGATCCGTCATTGATATTAAAATATTTTTCGTATATAAAACCACTAGTTTATTTATTTTAAGGAAAATTTTTTGACCCATGAATTGCATAAATTTAGACTACACAATCATGGGGTTGGCCCTTACGGTCCATCCCTACCGTCAATATTTTTTATAATTTATTATGTAGAGTTTAAAATTATAATATAGTTTTCTTTTTTTAATATCATAATATTCTTGTTGTTTTTATGGTAAAGTGTACAAAGAGAAATAAATATGTTTTACTTGAAGTCAGTAGAATGAATCCTATTAGTAACATTTTTTAGTCTTTTGTTTGTTTTTAATCCTGTCTCTTTAAATTTTTTAATTAAAAACTAAACTCTAAATTTTGTATATTTTTAGGGATGGGCATTTAACCGGACCGACGGGTTAAACCCTACAACCTAAACCCGATCGTGTCGGGTATTTTTGTGAAAAATCGGGTCGGGTTTTTGCTAAGGTTGAGGTCGGGTCGGGTTTCATTCTTTAAAAAAAAAATTCATCATTGGCTAACTAATAGTGTAATTTTCCCTTAAAATTCTTAGGGATATTTGTAATAATACCCTCTCTTTATATAATTTTTTAAAATTAGGTCCATAAAATTAATTTTTATTTACAATTTAGTCCTTAAAATATTACTCTTTACAATTAAGTCTCCTAAAATTATTTTTTTACAATTAGGTCCCTAAAAATTCAATTTTTTTCTATGAGGATAATTTATCATCGGGTTTTAAGCATTTATTTTAAATAATTTATCATTTCACCTAATAAATAAAATACATGTTTAAGGCAATATTTAGGGTTATTATTTTCAAAGTTGAACGGTTGTATGGGCTCTTTGGTAGCAACTGCATGCTTATCCATCCCTATGTATATCCTTATTTATTTTAATCCTAAATTTAAACTTTAAACTTTTAAATATTAAACTCTAAATATAACGAATGCCATTCAAATAGATAAGATTATATCGTTTAAAATTTACAAAATATGCATATAAAAAAAATTTTTTGTCTTCTCCTGACCAGATAGGCGTAATCCTACACTTAGACCTGCAAAATATTAATAGGTGACATATAATTAATTTATATAGAATTAAGGAGCAAAGATAAGGTTTGAGTCATGTTTATCACATCAGGAAATGTATATCATCTCTAATCGAGTAGCTAATAGACATTAATGTTAAATGCTAATTATAATTAGTGTGAGTATATATTTAGTTGGAGAAAATGCAAGAAAACCCACATGGCATCACATGGGCATATCTAAAACAAATAGTACAGATAAGGTGGTCCTCACTGAGTCACTCACTCAGTGTGAGCCAAGCCAGCTTGGCAAAGACCAAAAGAGCTCATAAGTCATAACCCGTGTTGTCAAAATCTTTCGTATTCATTTGTTACATCAACTTTGAAACATCACTCCAAACAAATGCGCCGCTTCTGTCTCCGTCTTCGCTACAAAATGAACTCAACTTCTAATCGCATTTACTTGGTTGCTAATTTGGACAATATTAATCCTTAATCTCTTTTAAATCAACTCCATATTTCATATAAACTCACTCTAACAATTGGAACAATTATTTGTTTTGTTGTATAACTAGGGACAGGGCGGAACTAAAAATTTATAAAATGAGACCACACCGAGAATAATATTTTTGACATGACCGTAAATTTTAAAAAAGATTAAAGAAATTATAGAATTAATTTTACTTTTTTTTCAAAAAATATTCTATTACCATTGAAAAAATTACCAGTAGCTCACACTCCCAAAACCTCATGCGATATTCCGCCTCTGACTAGTGACAAAGTCAAAGTTAAGAGTTGAAGGGCAAAACATAAAGTTTAAAAAGTAAGTGGGAGGCAAGGGACAAAAACTCCTCCCACTACTCACGTAACTTCGCCTCTGTGTACATCCTTATTATTTAAAATTTGTTATTGATAAAAGTACACAAAATATACTTTAAAACCTTCAATATATTTTATAAAAATTAATTATTTAAAACATTTTTTGTCACAATTTAAAAAAATTGTCAAAAAAGTTAATAAAAATGATTCTTAATGAATTTACTAAAATTCTATATAAAATAAATTATTTATGCATCAAATTTATATAAAATTATAATTCTTTAAAGAGCTTTATTTTGATACACAGTCCGTATAAAATAATTTTACACAACTCTTCTATAAAATTTAAAATCTAAAACCCTAACCCTAACACCCTTAATTTTAAACCCTAAACTCTAACCCCTAACCCTAAATTCTAAAGACTACAATCTAAACCCCTAAACTAAACACCTAATCCCTAAATTTGAAAAGCACGTGTAAACTTTAATTTACACGGAGTGTGTATCAAACTTTTTTTCTTCTTTAAATACAAAAATTAGACGATATATAATATAAACAAAAACACGAACACTTTTATTCCTTTATTATATTTTTCGAAAGAAAAAATTCAACACCCTTAACAGCTTCTTAAATCAACCTAATTTTAATGACGGGTTTGCCACAAAACAAAACACCCTTAAGTTGAAAAAGCAAATTCAAGTTTAAAAAATGAAATACATATATCTAATTACTGATTTTCGTAAAGACTAGAAAACTTTTATATTATATTATAAAGTTAACAACAGTTGGTTTGATCAATAGCAATTTGATGCCATGATGATCAGGATGTATGATGATGAAGAATACAATATTTAAAGTTCGTAGTAGAATACAATAGTTGAGCATGGACGGAGTCATGATTTGAAGTTGGGGGTAAAATATAAATGTTTGAAAGTGAGAACAAATCTAAAAATAAACTATTTTTTTAAAATTATATAAGAGGACAAAGGTGAAAAAAAATTATTGCCCCCTCACCCCATGTAAACAATAATTACGAGAATCATCAAATTCTAATAAAATTGTGTAGTATATAAATGTTAGAAGGTGAAGGTATATATACTCACTAATAAAATATGTATCCAAAATATATAAAGCAAGATCAGATCATCTATATATTTATATCATCGCAAAAGTAAAGGGTATAATTAGCTGTATTAGTAACCTAGAAATAGAAAAATAAATTATCAAAGGAATGATGCAAAAGCTAAAGGGAAATAAATAGATGGTTTTTCAAATTATTCGTCGATTGAGTATAATTAGAATTCCCCTCAAGAAACTCATTAGGTAATGTAAAGAGTTGCATACAGTTTGCAAAGCCAAAGGGAATATTATTAATGGATTGTGTGTGTATAATATATATAATTTGTCAAGTGACAATAGTTCGGTTGGAATCTCCTTAACAATTCATTTTTAAGGAATCAATAAATAATATTGTGAGGGTATATTTATCTTTTAATTTTTATATAATATTTTTAATAAAGTGACCCAACCACGCCTTTTTAGAAGATCATTTTCAGTTAAAAATATAATAATTTACTTTAGAAAATTATCATTCATTTAAAAATATATAAATATGTTTTATATAGATTCTTTCTTTTTACCCATATAGAATGTGTGATGTTTTTTATTGAATTTAATGTCACGATTTAAATAAAACCAATTAAGTAACGTAAATTATAAATTATAACTTGTAAATTAGTGTAACTTTTCAGTGTTAAAAAGAAAACTTAAAAATCAACTAGTGTTGGGTGTAATCACAAGGCACATTGCTCTCTTAAAGAGAGAATTTGTATTCGAACTTTGGAGATTATATTATTAAAAAAAACTACAAATTTTAAACATAGACCATAAAATAAACATGTAATATAAAAAACCTGAGACCCCTCACTTTACAGTCTTGTCGATACATGTACTAATACTCTAGTGTTTTTTTTTTTAAAAAAAAAATTAACAAATCAACTTTCGAATGGAAAATACTATCTTATACTGAGAAGTACAAGAATCCCTTATTTAAGATTTAAAATATATTGTTTAAAAATTTCACCATTAGGATATAATGCTGCCAAATACAATTGGGTTCTTGAGGCCCCCGCCCCACCAGGCACCAACTACTGTTGTTGTCAATAGTAACTTTATAAATCAAAGATGTTTCCTTTAATGAGTCTGCACAGATTTATGGGTTTGGAACCAAAAAAACACATACTTGGACTGATGAACTAATGAAATCAATGGCATGTGCAAAAGCAAAAGCCCATAGTTACATAGCATAGCATGCGCTAATCGATACCCTGCTTCCACAAACGTAGACGAGGAAAGAGAAAAAGACTGCTTCAGAAATCAGATCACAGTTTGAGATAACAAGAGCGAGACTTTAAGTAGCTTAGCCGACGACTACAAGCACAGCCTGCCGATGGCATCAAATGTAACTAACTATGTTTGTCTAAGATCATTCTTGACTTGACAGCATTGCATCAATGGTCAACAAAATTAAGATGAAAATACACAAAGTGAAGTTTTGTTTTCACCAACATGGGTTAGTCAATCAGGCCAAACAATTACAACAGGCTGCCACTTCATACACCGATAGTCTCTTCATTTAATCTTCTCGATGATATCAGAGATCACCTTCTCCATGTCAAGATCCTTCATCCGTTTGAATGGTCTCTTCATGTCCTGCAGAATAAATATAAATCTCTTTAACAAAACACAACCAGCCAATCATATCTATTTTCTGTCAAGAACCATGAAGTAAAAAGTTGATTTATCATCTTATCAAAAACTAATTCATAAAAAAATTTTTTTTTACAGATGAGATTTATCTAACTATACATCAAGTGGAAGAAACGAAAAAGGCTTACCCAAAAAAGAGTACTGAAGGATAATTTACAACTGTGATTTTAAGTAAAATATATTAGCTGCTCATAAATATTGCAAGGTAAAGTTTTACCAGCAGACTTATGAATGTCTCGCCACCTTCCTCTCGTATTTCAAAGCATCCTCTTCTTGGCTGTTGGAAATTTGGAAAAAGAAATGAGAGGATAGATCAACCATGAAACAGACACTGGTAGCCAAAGACATGAAACTCAAGAGACCATGCATAGATCATGATCAAGGCATCTCCCTTTCTAACTGGAAAAACCAATTTGCTTGACATATTGAACTAGACTCTCGTAAAATTGATCAAGAACTAAAAGCAACATTGCCCGTATGTACATATAAATGTTTGGAGTTTAAGTACAATTAAACATTGAAAATAGTACCTAAAAATGCGGTTAGAAATGCAGTCCAACTTCACACATTATGTATGAATATGATTTCAACACACAACAAAAGCAAATGGTCTTTTATCTTGAATAAGAAGGATCTTTGAATCTGAAGGAATTAAATAAAATCAAATTCAAACGTATAAATTAATATACATGGTTCATTTTTTTTTAGAAAACCAATTGTCAGACAGCAAAAGCATCAACAGTTCAAATCCTCAGGGTGCATATGCATCTAAAAGCACAACTATATGCACATGTTTTACAGGCATTACAACAGAAACCTCCAATGTATTATTGACTAGAGTTGAAATAACGCTACATGAATGTCTGCAAACACCATATAATTAAAATAATTTTTTCAGGAAAAAAAAAATGTTTTCACTGCAAACCAGATGTGAGGTTTTAGTCAAACAAAAATTTGACGAGTGAGTAGACTGAAAAGTGTAATTGAAGAGAATATAATATTTAACCTTTTCAGGGTTGAGCAACACTTTGACACCAGGGACACCTTTCTTCAAACCATCTTTGACCTGAAAGGCCCTTGTCTTGAATGAATTGCATTGCTTGCTAGAAAAAGGAAAAGGGGAAAAGGGTAAACAAAAGCTCTTTTCATACAAAGAAAAAGTTCATTTTTGTTCTACCTTAAATAAAATTGACCTGAGGAACTAAATCTAGAACCTCCCCCCTACTATATTCTCCATTGACCTTACTTAAGAAGCATCCAGCTCCAACCACTTGACCTAACAGAGACTTTTGTTTAAACTACGCAAGAAGATGAAACCAAGTAAAAAGAGGGGACAGTTATTAGTTGTAGAGGACATAACTAAGCTCTAAGACAGTAAAAGTGGAGTCTAGTTTCAAGACGTTATTTTCTTATTTCACATATATCATCGTCCTAGAAGTATACAAGCTACCCAGTTTGCTTGACGAGCACTAAACTATGAACAATGGTGGTTTAACATTAGCCAGAAGTTTGGCAACCGTTGCAAAACCCTAAACATATAGAAATCAGAGATGGTCATCAAAATAACAAAATATTTGCAGCATTACAACCTCAACGAGTCCCGTCGTGTTTATTTCTCTTCTCGCAAAACAGAAATCCCTAAAATTTCAATCCTCCATTTTTTGGGGGGAAAACAGTGAATCTGTTTGCTCTTTATCCATACCGACGGTATTATCTAACAAAAATAAAGGGCTATTTACCTCAGTTAGTTCTAGTTTAAATTAAAAAGCAAAAAAAAGAGCAAAGAGAAACTGACCAGTGTTCGACTACTACGGTTTTGTTGTGGGACCCACCGTCAGCAGCGGTCAACTCCTCAGGCGAACCTGCGGCTGTGGCAACATCCTTCTCCACAGATTCTTTCTGCCTCTTGGAAGCCGGTTTCACCTTAGCCTTCGCCTTTGCTTTTGGTTTCTCCTTGTTGGGATGAGTTGTGGCGTCCGGCTGCTTTGTCATGCTTCTAGTCACTCTTTTCACCGTCTCTACAACTTGAGGCTTGGCTTGCTCCTCGTCCCCCTCCGTCGCCTTTCGCTTCGCGGCCCTGGGCGCCATTTTCCCGTTCTCTCTTTCGCTCTCTTCTTTGTCGTGGCTTGACGTTGTGTTTTGCCAGTGAATAGCAGCAGATATATTCTTTTGTTCCCGCGCTCTACTTAGGTCGGGAATTTGAACGAACGACTGGGATCAGCTCAATCGTTTCTTCATTCAATGATCCTGGCCCTTCGTGCTTAACACTGTGTGTACGAACAAAACATGAGGAGCCTGGACAAAGATGGAAGGACGGAAATGTGCCACGTGGTACCTGCTCTATACTACTGGTCTTTTCCCAAAGAGTTTATTCTTTTGATCTTTTATGAAGATTGTTTTTTTTATGGATTTAATTTTGACGGCGTAAATTTTTAATTTTATGATTTAGGAATTTAGTTTAGGCGTAGGTGTTTATAATTTAAGAGTTAAGGAATAAGGTTTAGATTTTAGAGTAATATATTTGAGGATTTGAGTTTTAATTTATAAATTTTAAATTTTATTTTTAGATTTTTGCTTTCTATTTAATTTAAATTTAAACTATTAAATGTTAAATTTTAGGATAATATATTGAGCGTTTGTAGAAACTAAAAATTTAGGTTTTGATATCAAATAATTATATTTTTTTTTTTATTGTTTATCTCAAGGTTATAGTTCACACTTAATTTTGAGGTAAGTCTTTCGACAATAATTTTTATATACACAAATTCTCAAATTCGAAATCTACTAAATTGATTATCACTTAAACCAACCCTAGCCAATACATAATACTCCATGTCTAATGATAACAATTTGTATGAGGTTAAAGTAACTATAATAATTAGTGCGGAGTAAAATTAAGTGCTTTTTATGGAAACACAATTAAAGAAGGGGGCATAGCTCTAAAATTTCAAATCTCACGATTGACATAATTTCCAAAATTAGTATTAAGCAAAACTGATACTCTCTAGCCAATATTTTTTTAATGGAAAAGAGTAGTCATGTGTGCTTGGAAAAGAAAATAAACTAATGTATTATAAAAAGACATGGAGTTTAGAAAGATTTTTTTGTTAAGGATACTTTAGATGATTGCATGAACACATTTATAAATTATTATGGACGATCGCAGTGTTCGATTTTATTAAACCACCTCTATTCACAAATATTAATCCGATCCAATACTAGTTATGGTATCAGAAATGTAAATAAGGTATTCGTTAAGTTTTACTTCTGAGGGGGTGCGATTTGACAATATGGGGTCACAGGGTTTTTGGCTATTTTGGTTAATCCGTGAAAAAGGAAAGTGTGGAGTACTACTGCTTTTCATTTTAAGATAAATTATATAAATGGTCACTAAATTATCTTTAAAAATATAAAATGGTCATCAAATTTTTAAAAATTATATAATGGACATTAAATAAGAAAATTTTTATTTGATTTAATTTACAAATCTTTATTTTATGGGTTAGGGTTTAGTTTAGGGGTTTAAAATTTAGAGTTTAAGGTTTAATTTTGTAGGGCTTATGTTTAATTTCTTTTTTGTATGATAAACCTTGTTTAAATTAAACAAACTACATTTATCAATAAAAAAACATGGACTTTAGAAATTTTTTTATACAAAATAAAAACTAAAGTTTAACGGTCATTATGTAACTTTTGAAAGTTTGGTGACAATTTTATATTTTTAGTGATCATTTGTCTACTTTACCCTTCGTTTTATTTATTTTTTATTTTATTTTTGGTTTAACGGCCAATATTCAATTATTTGGAACCACCATGAAAAATAAAAAGATCCTCCCAATTTAATTTTTACCTATCACAATTAAATTAATCTCCGGTCCAAATTAGTTGTTAGTTATTTGTTTTAATTTTATTAATTTATATTATAACATGAACATTGTCATTTTAATAACTCTTTTATCACTTTGCCTAAAAACCATTTTAAATTTTTTTCCAACATAAATATATTTTAAATATTTATATATTTATATATCATAAACTAATTAGAATAAAAAATATATTTTGAAAATATAACAAAATAATAATTTTATAATTTTTTACAAACGATAAACTATATACACTAATTTTTTGTGTTCAAATTTTTAAAATTTTTTTGAAGTTTAAGATTATATAAAAAATGAAAACACTATTGCAATAACATTTGATGTAAAAATTTGGGTGATACCCAACAAGCATCTAAACTTATTTTGAATAAAAAATAAAAATTTAAAATTTGTACTAAAAAAATAAAAAAAATTTAAACACCTAAAAAAATATGATAATTTGAGCACTTATTTTCCACATTAACCTATATCAAAAATTTAAAAATTTATTTTTTTACCTATTAATAAAATTATTTTCTCACAATTTAACAAGCTGTCGTCACAACACCCTCGTCGACCCCATTGTTTCCAGATCCGTGAGCGTGAAAAGGAAATCTCCATTTTCCTAAGCCCAAGCTTGTTTTTTATTTTATTTGTTTTAATTTTATTTTTGGTTTAATCCTGATAACAGGCGGCTAGGGTTAGCCATGTAGGTTGAATTGGAAAAGCCGGTCGTAGATATAAAAGCCGAGGATGATCCTCCTAATTTAATTTTTTTTACATTCACAATGTTATGTTTCGAACATTTAATCTTACTTAATAGACTTAATACTTCATCCCGGCCGCTGAACCCATTGGTTGTTAGTTATTTGTTTTAATTTTATTAATTTTATATTATAACATGAACACTGTCATTTTAATAACTTGGTTTTTTGCAAAATAAATTTTTTGCCTAAAAGGCTTTGAGTTTTTCATTTTTAATTTTTTAATATAAATATATTTTAAATATTTAAATAAAGAAAATTAGTTATTACAGGTATGCAAAGACGAAATTAGAATAAAAGAATATATTCTATGCAAATATATAATAATAATAATAATAATAAGTGATAAACTATTTATATATACATTAATTAATTTTGTGTTCAATTTAAAAAAAATGATTTTTAAAATATGGTATTATTTAAAAATTTACAAAAACTCTATTGTAAAAATGATTAGTTAATAATATTGATAAAAATATTATTATCATTTAGTGTTAATAATAAAAATATTTATTATAATTCAATTTTTTTTAATTAAAAATATATTTAATTGACTCGTGATATCAATTCAAAGTTTCAAACTAAATAAATAAAAAATGCATTTTACTGGCTGGACAAAAAAATATTTTGCATAACAAATATGAATCCTCCATCCACATTACATAACTTCATTTGTATAGTTGGCAAAATTTATGTAGAAAACCTCTATATAATAACATTTTCAAAATTTACCATTGGATTCAGAAAACTATGGGGGGTTGTGTTAATTAATTAACAAATGGGGAGCATGGGCGGGGATTTTAGCTGAAATAAATTTCAGCTCATCCCACCAACCCAGCGAAACAATAATATCCCCATCCATCAGTGTTTACCAACGGAAAGGAAACGAAGACCGGATGGTAAAGCCCGAAAGCCGAAGCCTACACCGCTGTATAATTAGAGAAATTGGTTAACAATCTGTCCAATGTTTCTGAATAAAACTTCCTTGCGAATAAATAACAGGGTCTCTTCACATTGTTCCACAAGCATGGCCCGGTAATCACTCTCCTCTGCAACCAAACCATGAAACAACAAACAACTCCTTGTTACTCTATCATTCAACACACATTATATAATTCACATTTTTTTTTTACCTTCGGATCGCTTGTGTAACGTATGCTGTCGTCAATGGACTGCACAAAACGAAATCTATTAATAATAACAATAAACAGACTGAAACCAGTACATTTGGGATGGAATGAATGTATATGTATGTCGTTACCGCAAGGTTCTTGAGGAACTCGAATGTTATATCTTGGGCTCTAAATGATCTGGGATGCCACTTCCCTTCAGACCAATCAACATATGTTACTGACCGGTTGGCAATTCCACTAGGATCAATCATCTGAAGTATACATGATAATTGAGTATTATTGTATGTAATGAAGAAGCCATTGAAGTATTCATGCAAGCAGGAGAAACAAGTCTAGTGTACCAACATTGAAAAAGGTTGGTAAGTAATGCTCGTCCGCATAGCAATTGCGCCCCTCAAAATTTGGCTGACAACAGGATGAGATGCGTGTCAATAATATGGGCAAACTAATTTATTATCACGAATTTGCTATAGAACAGAGGTTGATAGAAAAATAAAATAACCATGATGGGCATAATACCTTACAGTAAAGTCTAAATTTTGTGTAATACAGGGTGTCAGCCATAACTATTATAGCATGCTGCCGCTTCATGGAGAACCACTGAAATTAAATGTGAACCAAAACCAGCTAAATGTATGAGAAACGTCATTTTTGTTGCAGAAATACAAAAACGTAACATTTTTTAGTCATTTATCTGTACTATTCTAACAGATGCCAACTAGAGAGACTGCGGTAATAGCTACACATCTAGGACTTTAGAAAATTACTGCATAAGTTGAAACAATATAATTATGAACCACATTCCATTTCAGAAATGAAATACCAATCTCGTCTTTCTGGAATTGGGAAAGAAGCTCAAAGTCACGTTACTACAGTAAAAGGATTAACCTGTGAACCTTTCCTGAAAGCGGCCTTTTCGATTTCGGGATTCATACGCCCTGAGTACCTCCCGGTTCCATGTGGACCCAGATCAATAAAACTGATGAGAGAGAGATCAAAAGTGGGAAAATTAGTTTTTATGTACTATTAAATACTTACACAGTTACATGACAGAATAAAAAAGAGTTTCAATGTTGCTTACCAATCAAGAAAGCTCACATTAGTGTGTATCAGATAGTTGTAGACATAGTCAAAGTTGTGTAGTGGCACGCAACTATAGGAAAAGTTTTAAAAAAAGAGACTTATTAGATAAATACCTATCATAAGAATATTATGCATGAAATCTGATGCCTCTATTACCTATCTGACAGCAACACAAACTGCTGGTTATCAGGGTCTAAAAGTGCATTTGCCAACAGTCTCCTCTCAGCATCAACCATGAAATTTTCCCCAAGCCACCTGCATTTGATAGCTACTTCTTAGGAGTCACTACACAGTCACATTCAAGCAGACTTGAATGTGATATCAATTGAAAAAAAAAGAAGAAGATATAATTCATCGAAATTTGGGGAACGAAAGGGGTCATCATCAAAATCAAAATTTCATGTGCACGTCGGTCCTTTAAAGTTTCTTTTTTCCCTTCTTTGCTCTTGAGAACCTTTTCAAGGCTTAAGTCCACCTACACTTTCACTGCGAATGTCTCGACCGATAAAATAGTCACTATGGTGTACTGGTTTTTCTCTGGAAGCATGTACATAAACAGAGAACCTGCCCTCATGGCCCTGTAGCAAAATATTGAACTATGTGATTTGTGATGAAATTTGACAATTGCAAGAGAAATGAATTAGTCCAACTTTTGAGAAAGATAAGAAGTTGCAATTGTAACAGATACTAGTCAATGAATCAATGATAACAACAAAACATCTAAGCAACAGCATAGAATTTAACAGAAGTAATGGCAGTACTTGCAAAACATAAGTTGCATAACTGATGCCAAGTCAAGTAAAAGGAATTGATGACCAAGGAACAAAGTCTTACACGAAAGAACATATCCCACAGTGGCTCAAAAGGTAGTGTCCCTGGAGTTAAATACAGGAAAGCAATTTTCGAATTCTTTGGTTCCGTCGGAGGTGCGTTGAGGATCTCCCTAATTACAACATGAGATATTGTCTCTGCATCACTTAATTCCCTAGAACGAAACGATGGCTGGTGGTACAAAGAACAATCTCCAGATGAAAAGATATAGCAGGCTGTTGAACTTGATAGAGGGAAGAGATAGGCAGTAATCAATAATATGATCACAAAAGTTACCAATATGATAATCCACAGTGGCCTCTTCAGATCCGGTCGCTTTCTTAAACCAGACCTGACACTTTGCTGCCATGCGCGCAACATGTCAGAATCCGAAAGTACCACTCGGTTTACCTTATCTCACCATCTTACAGCGTCACTGCTGAGTGCAAGGACCATTCCTATGCTCTGATCGTGCCATTGAACTCAGACCCCATAATCTGAAAACAGGAAATGAGATCAGCATCAAAGCCATGGAATGATACTTAACATTCATGATAACCATAGAAATATCGAAAACATTGTTGAAAAAATCAATAGAATTTCAGCTGGTGAAACATAGTTCCAATAATCTACAATTCAGCTGAAGGGATTGTAAGAAGAGCCAAACACAGAAGATTCGAGTCATACACATTATAACCGAGAATTGAAATAGCAATTTTAGGCTTTAGGAGCGTAGATTCGATACATTGGATCCTACTAGCATTGTTTATCAACAGATTTTAGAAAATCTAACTCTACCTGCCTAAAACTAACAGGCTGACAGTAACATTAGTAATGCAGAGAATTGGACCCAAGAGAAAAATTCAGATTTGCACTTGTGATTGAAATGCGACTTCAATCAATACTCCGATGGAGATTTTCATTATAACTGAAAAGAATAAAACTCGGATCAGCCGATCGGGCAAGATAAAGAATGAAATCAACGAAGAAGGAAGAGTACCTGCCTGGCTTTGGCTGCACCTGGAAGTTGTAATTTGGAATTCGGAAAATGCAGAGATATTGAATCGGATCTAATCACAGATCAGATCAGCCGAGTGAACGGAGAGATCCAGTAGCAGCTAGCAAACGCCAATGGCCGAATAGCTATGTGTCCTTTGATAGTATCTGTGGAGACGTTTCTTCAGTTTTGTTTGTTGAATGTAATATTTGTGGAGAGTTTATTTAGTTTATAACGTAACGCGGTGCATGTAAGAAGATGTAAATATGCAGGTTTACATTTGGATTGTTTGTTCTCTAAATGGCCATTTTTGGTATCAATCTGAAACTCTAGCTTCCACCACCTCCTTTGTCCATTCAACATCTCTTTGAGAACCATTCAAACCTTGGATCTCCATTTTCCATCTCTCTTGGATCAACCTTTTCCCAGAACATTGTTTGAAAAAATCACTAGAATTTCAGCTTCTTCTCTTCCACGTAATATTATATTATTATAGCAATATAATGATGAGACGTGATAAAATTTTGGATTTGGGTTATAAATATATAAGATATATTACATATATATACTGTTTGTATAAATGCATATATGTTTTTGATTGAATGTCCTACAACAATTTTTTTGTTTATCACAACTTGAAAAACGGGCTACCAAAAGAAAAAAATTGATTTGGTTTTGAAATTATATTCTAGTTAAATAAATACTCAAATTTTCAAAAAATATTTAATTATATAAAATAACTAATTATTATTTAGAAAAGAATAAAATTTGGAGAGAAAATAAAAAATATTGATAAAGAAAAAATATAGCAATGATGAAGGAATAAATAATTTAGGTGCAGATCCAAAATCTGGTCTGGCTCTGGCTCAAAGATGAAATTTTAATTTGGAATTTGAAAATTCAACTTTGATAAGCTATCTAGATCAGATTATTTTAGTGAACACTAATGACATCAGCAAATTATGAACGCCAATGTCCAATCCCAAAATTTCAAAACATTTTTATTGGATACCTAAACTACCAAATATTGTTTAGACACTTAATATACAAACAAAAAAAAAACAATAAAAATATACGTTTGTGAACATTCAAAATTTTTTGTTCTCCAAACAATAAAATTTGCATGCAAAAAAAAATTAATTATAAGTAACTTATAAGTTGCCATTTTCACCGAAACGTTTGATAAACCCAATTCGTTTTTGTCCATTCAATATTAGAGGTTTAATAATTCAAACCTATGATTTTAATTTTAATTTTCCATATTTGATAAACATGAAATTTATAATAACAATTTTACATCACATACATTAAATTAAAAAAGTTACTAATATTTTTTTTTTGGATTTAAGCAATTTAATGATAAGAGTTGTAAAAAGTCTTTTATCCTTAACAATTACAAAAGTATTCAAATAACCTAAATATGTAAAATATATTTTTAAATATAATTTAAATAATTATTTTTCCTTCAAAGATATGAGATTGATACATGTGTTTCTGCTTCAAATATCATTTAAATTTAATAATTAATCAAATTATATAAAAAAATAATTATATAAATAATAAATTAATAAATAGTTTCTTCAAATATGCTTTGTAATATTGTAATAAATTTTGACCTTTAATAATCTAGCTAATTAATAATATAAATATAGTTAAAATATTGATAATAAACTAATCAAACAAATAAATATTCAAATAAGTTTTTATTCAATTTACTTCAAAATAATTAAATAACTATTATGTTATTTTTTACCAGGGTTCAAATTATCAATCAACTAATTTTTTTAATGGGCACTCCGAACTTACAACCCAAACATTTTTTTACAATCAAATATTAAAGTTCAGTTTTTTAATTAAATCAACTAAATGAAAAAGAATATGGTCCTTCTTAATATTGATTATTCTTAATAATTAAGATTTTTTGATTATTTATCCATCAAATCAAATGATGCTAAATATTAAAGTTTAGTTTTTTTTATTTTATTTTTACGAAATTATCCAATAAAATATGAAAAATTTTTGTATGAGTTCTTCAATGATATTCATTATTCTTAATAATTAAGATTATTTTGATTATTTATCCATCAATTTTTTTTATATAATATAGGGACTAAAACATGAACTTTTTTGTTTAGGATGTTATTATTTCAAATAAATTACGGAATGATTATGGTCTTGATTAACTCCATTTTGTTGACCTGGCAAAAACAGCAATAAAATCTACAATAGACGCAGGTCATGATGGCCTGGCTAGCAATGACAATCCCTTGGAATGGGATAATGCCTATGATGGAATCAGTGGACTCGACCTTTTCCTTTTTTTTTTAACAAATAATCTCTAATGAGAAGAAATCAGTAAGAAACAAACATCATTCCTTTGACACAAACTACATCCATCCATGGATGTCTCAAACTTAAAAGTATGAAAAGTTCTGAAACAGAGATGAGTTATTTCATTTGTGAATCCACAAGAATAAAAAAACGAGATGAAATAAAATTACACTAACATAAATAAAATACACACAACTCCTACAACTATGAATCTCAAGATTTCAACTTTTGTAGCGTGAATAGGGTTCTTAAACTATTTCCCCCCCCCCCAAGAAATAATAAAACAAGGGACCTTGAGGTGTAAGAGAAGATTTGTCACTTCCAATGGCAACACCACAGCTCCCTACCCAACATGATGACCTAGAGCCTCTAAAAACAACACGTCCAGCTAGCCTGCAAACAATACAAACAAATTTGTTAGTTAGCATACCAAGTTGCACATCTATATAGAACGAGTAGTAATGCTCCTCAAAGGTGCCTCCATCAAATCAAAGTTTTAAATTTTACGGTTCCAATACAAACCTCTTCTATCAATGTTTACCCTAATCTTTGGTTTATGCAATTGTAGAAGCATACCTCTAATATTTCCAACATTAAGAGACCAAAACCTAAACGCATGCAGTCTACTTGTCTGTGTGCCCCCTTTTGCCCTTGCGATGACCATGGCCATGGGTTGTATTAGCATGTCGAGCACGCTTCTTTTCCTTTTTGCTGCAGAAATTAAAGTTTTTGACACAGTGGAGACAATGATATTTGCAGCAAACTACAGCAGTCTTATAAGAACAACGGAAAAAACACCATGAAATAGATAATTAAGAAACTGACCATAAAGTGGATGAAAATATTCTGAACAAAATAATAACAGGTAGAGCCAACAGAGCAGATGCCTGATATAAAAAATAAACAGTAGTTATTTTGTTTGTGCTAAGCAAGGAGGTTAGATAATTTGATTTCAATTGACAGTAATTGGAAAAGGTATGCTACACAACCAATATACCTACCGCAAACCACTCAAGCTCTTTGGTTGCAAGAGGTCTGGTCAGCTCATGCTTCTTCAAAGTCTCTTGCACAGAAGCTTGAACCTAACATTACAGGAAGCAATAGTTTGATAGTCTATGATATATTTGAAACATAGAACCATTTTAAAGATAAGGCAACAACAATCCAAAAAATACTATATTCAGATACCAGATTCAGATACCAGAATACGACCAACAAAAATTAATGTTTAAGTTCTGACAAGAAACTTAATTTACCATTTTATGAAGTCCAGCAAAACGTAACATGCCAAAAAGTTGGGAGACTATAACACCAAAGCCAAGCAAAATTGTTCAAACTTCATTTACAAGTAAAGAACACTTAAAACTTTTTATCCAGTAGTGCAAAAACCAATATAATGCAATTCTTAATCCTTTAAAATGTGAAAAGGAAAATGATCAAGACAACTTTAAAAGAGTAACAAATGACAGCACATTGGTTACTTGCACAGACCAAAACAAAGAATGAAGGGCAACCAAAATATTTGGCATTCTATCCCATATTTCAATTTCCATAACTACCATTCCTTCAGAACTTCACTGAGGCAACATCAACAAAACAAATGAATATTAAAAATAGATACATCATGCTTAGAGTTTTAACCCTAGCCAGATTATTGTTTCCAACAATAGTTCATAAAGAGACACCAAACAATAACTAAAAAAAGTTATTGGTACCTGTTGATGGTATGTTGTTGCCGATTCCAAAAATTTGCCATAAGCATTAACTACCTTCTTTGTATATGGCTTCATCACCACACAAATTTTATCAAAATGAGGCTTTGCTAAAGTAGCAACCTGATCAATATATGGCTTACTGAACTTCTTTGCTTCCTGTGTTCAAGAAATCTGTGCATTAGGATGTGGATGTAAACATGGTGGAAAAGAAATGATGGAGCATCACATACCTGGAAGTAAGGATCAACTATTTCTTGAACTTTGACAATATGAGGATTTACTGCAGTCTTTGATGCCTCATAAACTTCAACAGTTTTTGCTTTTAGTGATTGCACATGTGGTTCAGCATGTGTAGTTATCACCACCCACTGATCCTTGATACCTGGAACCCATTTCTTCAAGTGAAAAATTGGGATCATAAGAATACACTTATGATTAGAAAGAAACTCATATAATCATACATAAGCTCCTGATTTGGTTTGGAAATAGCAGTTTTAAAAGAATCTTACAGTTTTAATTGTTTCCATGTGGGGTTCAGCCCACTTTTTAGCTAAGGCCTTTTTCTCTAGAGCCTGCATATAAGTATGAACAACATTTAGTTGTAATAGTATGATGTACTTAATAATCTAATGTTGCACCTAGATCTGAGATTTGACACATAAAATGACTAAGCAATTAAATAAAAGTTTTAACTAGTAAGATCTAAAAGGCATCACGTGGCAGTAAAGGATAATAAAACCAATACCTTCTGTATCACCAAATCCATGGTTGGTTTTCCACGCTTCGGCCCAATGAGTCTGAATGAAGGCCTACAGCAAGAAAGTTTTTAGAAACACAAGAGAAAGATCTGTAATATACAAAACATAAAATATTAATCTTAATTTACCTGACCATGGTTTAACTGCATAGCAAGCCAAGGTGGGAGCCATGCCCTGTGAACCTGATTGCAATCATTACTAATTAGACTATTTAGTATTTAATATCTGCTTGTAGAATTTACTAAGTGCTTTAAAATACTTTTTAGTTTTTGTTGCTAAAATATCTGCAGTTAATAATCAATAACAGTCACATGCAGAACTATTTTGACCTAGTACAGGTAATTTGATAAAATAAACATCATAATTCTAATTAAAATTTTCAATTTACAGTTTCCAGATATTGAAGATAGCTCAAAAAAGAAGAAACTTCTGATAAAAAAAAACCAATCAAAATAAAGGTTGTAAGGTAAAAATCAAATTTAAAGCAACAATTGCCTTCCTTAAACAGTAACCCCATCCAAAAAAAAACTTACAAACAAAAGCCCATAGCATTTATCAGTTCCTTTTAGATGAAGAAAGACTACTTCAAACAGCAGATGGTTTACACAATTTACTGAGCTAACTCATAATTTTTTGTGAAAAGAAACTTCAAAAGAATTCCAAACAGATAGCATAGTATGATGAACTAAGCAAAATACCTCCATCAATTCATTTCCCTTTGAAGTGGCCTCAAACTTTGTCTTAATCAATTCCTCCTATTAAAATAATAATAATAATAATATAGTCAGAAAATTAGCTCCAGGACCATTGTCTAGCGCAAAGTATGACACTGCAGCTTAGTTAGCCATAACATACCTCAGCAATTTTTAGAGCTCGCTCAGTTTTTGCTATTTTGTTCACCTGCTCCTTATTGATCTTTTCAAGCTGTAAAATGAAGATAAATCTAAATGGATCATGACATACCACATGCAGCATAAGAAATGCATTCATACATGTGCCACACTAAAAAAGGATAGCAAAACAAAACAACAAGACAATTGGAATTCTTCACACTTCTAGCAAACCAATGAAAAAGAAACTTACATTCTCTAGCTTCAAATTTAATTCATTAAACTTGTTCTCAGCTTTAGTTGCACGGGCTTCCAAAGAATCTTTTTCCTTTGATTTTGCTTCTAATTCAGTTTTAAGGTTATCAACCTGGACAACCAGAAGTAATATCAGAATATTGAAAAGAGTTATATTTATCTGTAAAACTAGAAACATCCTTGATGAGCAACTACCTGTTTCTGCAATTCAAGTGCCTGTGCATGAGCTTTTCCCACCCGCTCCTCAGCATCTGAGGTTCCCTTTTTCTGAGAAACAACAAAGTAAATATTTTAGAAGCCAAAATCTCTTTTTCATCATCATACTATTAATTTATTATTAAGAAAAAAGAAAGTAAAAACTTTTGCAAACCTGAAGAGATGATAATTCAGTTTGCAAGGATGCAATGCTGTCAGATTTGACTTGAATATTTTTATCTTTCTCCTTTATTTTCTCGTCCTTGGTTTTCAGTTCTCGATTTTTCTCCTCGACATTTGATTCTTTATAAAAGAAAATTAAAAAATGAATTGTAATTAGTCAACAAAGATGAACCTAAAATCCGCATTTGAAAGCGATTGAAGTTTCACCGATAAATAAAAAAAAACTGAAGCTTAAACCGCTCTAATGGATATATGAAAAAATAGATAACCCAAAACTGAAAAATCAAATTCGTCACAAAAGTTAGTACTAGAAGTATAAACAAGATTAACTAATCTGTATTTGTGGGCATAAAGTAAAAAGGCTTTGAATCTTAGATATGATCGAGTGGAGAAGATAACGATAAAGGTAAGCAAAACAGGTAATCATGCCGATAAAGAATCGGGAATAAGAAAGCTAACCAAGAAGACGGATCTTGGACTTCAGTTGATCCAACTCCGCCTTCAGAGCAGAAGAACCGGAGGCGTCGGATTCAAGCAGTGGTTCGGTTGAGGCATCGGCTCTAATCTGGTTGAAAATTAGGGCCAAAAAGAGGGAGAAAATCACAAGCCTAGAGACTGCCATCCGCCACTTGCAAAGCCACCGAAAATCGCCGCGAAAACAGAAACCCTAAAGATACACCCACACAACCCAAGGGGCTTCAACTTCCTTCCTCGTCGGTATTAAATGTGGTGTGTTTCTTTCCTTTTATTTGCTTCTGTTTGTTTCTTGTTGGTTGTTGATAATCTTGATGGGGAAGCAGATCTGAATTATTGATTCTGGAAAAATAAAAGGGAGAAAAGAAAATATCAATCTTGTCAATCTAATAAAACGTGGCGAGTATTTTATTGTTATTATTATTATTATTACGTAATAAAAATAATTGAGGATCTGATTTGATTACTTAATAAAATTAGATATTTTAGTAAATAGAAGGTGAAAGTGATTGGAAAGATGCAGCCGTTGGTTCCAATAAAAGAATTTGGTTTGGTTTGGTTTGGTTTAGGCTTTTGGCTCTTTCATAACAGGTGGAAGTGACAAGTTTTAAAGAGTCTCCAAAACGAAACACATGGTGGTGTGTGAGCAGAACAGAGGGTTGGGATTTGTTGTAACTGTTGAAGTTTGAATGGTACACTAATGACTAAACGAGGCGAGATAGGGTTGGTGAGACAATTAAATAAAATTTCTTTCTAATTACATTTTCATTTTATATTAATAAATATTAACTAGTATCAACCCTGGCGCCGTTGTCTATTCTCCCAAAATTTTACCTCAATTTTCTTTTTCTTTAGTTTTTATTCATCCGCTGCGTCAGTTTTAATATTGACGGTCGTCGTTAGTAATTCTTTTCTCATTATCTTTATTTTTTATTTTATATATAAAGTTTTTGTTTTTTATTATATTTTAATTTTAATTTTTATTCAAAATAAATTTTGAGTGAATGGCACATTATGAGGCTTCTCCTATGATAGATTTGCATACGAAGGTTAATGCGGATGTGAATTTGACGTAAGGCTTTATTTGTTTGTAATGGTTTTGTCTGTATATTTTTTTATTTTTGTGGTTCATTTGCCAATGAGTACTTTTTTTTTTAATATTTTGGTTTATGAAAGGTTTTATTTTAAGGTTATCTATGATTCATTTTTAATTAAAAAATCCATGATTTTTTAACAAAATTTAGGGTTTCACGTTATATATTAAGTTTTTAATTTTATAATTTAAATACGAATCATAGATAGTTTATAATCGGCATAATCTATGAAGTATATGTGATTTGTCAAAATATTAATAATTATTAGGTTATTGATAAATGTTCTTTGACTTGAAGATTACCGTTTATTGTTCTTTTGTTTCATCCAGAAAATCCAATCGGGTTTGCAAAGTTTGTTGAACTTCAACTACAAAATATTTAAGGCCGAAATAGATAGGTTAGCGTTTATGACAAAGCACTTGTTTTGTTCTCGGGACGTTGTCGGAATTAGAGTTGCATATTTTTAATTTTTAATTTAGAGCCGACAAAAATGAGTCGCGGGTTTGCTTTCAACCGGTGATGGTGGCAATTAACCACAGCCGAAAATGTAATCCCGTTTTTTTTTTTTTTAAATAAAAACTTTTAAGCTATTCTAGAAGTTATTTATAATAACAATAATAGTAATAATACATCTATTAAGTTAAAGATTTGTTTTTTATATATAAATTTTGTATAAAAAATGCAATCATTGACTTGTTTAATTTTATGGTTTAAGATTAAATTATAAATTTTCGTAATTTAAAAATATAATTTTTAATATACAAAATTAAATCATATTTTTCATAAGTAGGTTGAATTTAAGGGTTAGTTAAGAATTTAGATTTTAGTGTTTTGAATTTAGAGTTTGAGACTTAAAACTTATGACTTATAATTTATGTTTAAAATTTTAGGATTATCGATTTAAATTTTTATGTTTTAAGGCTTAAATAGACGTGATTGTGAGGGAGATGTTTCACTTATATGCATAAAATATTAACCCTTATAATTTATAGGTTTACATTTTAAAATTTAATATTATTATTTAAAATTTATGATTTAGAATTTAAAGATTCATGTTAGAGATTTAAAATTTAAAAATTTTATAATTTAAATAAGAAAATTTCCCACCATCACCAGTTGAAAGCAAACCAACAATTTATTTTTGTTTGCTTTGAATGCAGAAGACAGCACACTGCTCTAAATTTAAAATTAAAAATCCGCAACTTCAGTTCCGACAACGTCCCGAGAACAAAACAGGTTGCAGTATCATCATGCTATAACATATATATTTCGGCCTTAAAAGCTCATTATTTTGTAGTTGGAGTTCAACAAACTTTGTAAACCCGATTGAGTTTTGTGTTTGAAACAAAAGAACAATAACACTGTAATCCTCAAACCAAATAACATTTATCAACAACCCAGCAACCCACTGGTTTCAAATAACGAACGGCAAGGCAAACAAACAAAAGTACCAAGCAAATACATATCTTAAAACCAAACAGAAAACAAAAACAAACTGTAAAACTGGGATTATAAAAAATATTACGTTACAAATAATCATAACACTGATTAATATATTTTTAATAAATAGATTAATACATTTCAATAAATGTTTTAAATAATGTTATTATAACATTAGTGTTTAAATTACAATATTAATTAATATAATTAAATAAAATTATATGTAACGCTAATTAAAATCATGACACTAATTAATGTTATAATAATTTATAATGTCAATTAATATTATAATTAACTTTAACCTCAGTCTAATCATAAAATTAATTTCTCAACTATAATACAAGTCGAAGATTATTTTTCTCTCGTATTAGGACCTTTTAGATGGTGACATGTGTCCGTCTTAATGGAGATTGTGTGCTGTGTAAGATATTATTAAGAGATTTAATTATAGTAAATGAAAGTTTTTTTTTTTAAATGAAGGTGTCTTAAAAGTTCAACCATTCAATTACAAAGAATCCTTTTGTTAAGTGACTAAATTGATAACACTTTAAAATTTGGGTGATTATTTGAATACTTTACCCTTGATTTTAATAGATTGGGCCAACTTTCAGCTTCAAAGGATGACGGTTCGGGCTTCTTTAAGGCTCGCCTAAGACATGTACAATGCCACCCTCGCTCGCTTGTTTACAACTCACATTTTCATGATTCGACCAACACAATATTCTGATGCTCATTTTTTAGTTGATTTCTCATTTTAAAAAAAACTGTCATAAAAAGCATAAACTGTTCGTTATAAAATTCTTTAAAATGTTTGAGATTTCATGTGGGAGCTTTTTAAACTTTATTTTCAGGGCAATTATATTTATTATATAAATTGTGTAAAAAAAAATTTATACAATTTATCGATTTAGATCATAAAATTTAAATGTGATAGGTGTTATTCAAATAAATAAATTAAAATTTTTCTTTTTCTTTTTAAATACTATAATTTTTTATCAGACATTTAAGGTATCTAATTATCACGCAATTAGACTTAATGTATGTTGTGAGATTAATAAGCGGACGGAAACCAAAAGAAAATTAATGAATTACATAGAGCACTTTAAGGTATATCAAAAAGTTCTTTGGATTATGAGTTATATTAATTGGCTTAGTGGCTAAGGATTATAAGTTCCATTAATGAGATTACATGAGAATGTAATACCTTTATGTTTAACAAAAAAATGCTTAAATGAAAAATCAACCTCTAAATTATACCCTTGTTTGTTTTTAGCCCTTAAATTATTTATCGGTCAAAATAAGCTCCTAAACTATCATTTGTGGCCACTTTAAGTCCGATAGTTATTTAAGTAAAAAGAAAATTATTTATACTAATAATATGTTGACATATCACAGTTTTTTTAACCAATAGATAGTTTAGGGACTAAAAGAAGAAAAATGACATAGTTTAGGTACTTTTTTGACCAAAAAATAGTTTAGAGACTTAAAGTGATAAAAAATGAAAGTTTAGGGGATTATTTTGACCAAGAAATAGTTTAAGCGCTAAAAACAAACAAAATACATAGTTTAAGGGCTTGTTTTTCATTTAAGCCATAAAAAAACAAGGTCACAAATTTGTATCCTAATATTGTGAACAGATAAAACTAGGTTGGTCATCTCATATTAGGTCTAATCCGAATTAATTAACCAATAAGTCTGATACCAACATTTCAATAAAAAAACTTTGGATCATAATTTGTTCTGTAGACATTTACAAAATTTAAAGTTAGATGTTTGTATTTATGTACCTACATTGTCTAGTTTTTATATTAAAGTCTTAAATGATTTTTAACATAGTTTTTTTTGTATATTTATTTAATCATTAATTGCATACAAAATGTTTATTAAACGTGAATATATACCATCAAATGACTTTTTATAAAAAAAAGTTATTTTAATCAATTTAATTTATTTTTTATAAAATAATTGTTAAAACTTAATCACATAAATTTCTATAATCATCTGAAGAATATTTCGTGTGAATTGTGAAAAGATATATTGTGCGCGAATATATATTAGATTTTTTTTGAATAATATATATATATATATATATATATATATATATTAGATTTTTATACCAAAGTAAAAGTAAAAAGAAAGTGGAAAATTTTGTAGGAATTGTGTGTTTCCAAAGCAAATGATGGACGGTGAGGTGAGGGCCTGGATTGGATCAGGCATTCTCATCCAACGTTTATACCAAAGAAAAAGAGGAAAAGGACGTGTAAATAAAAAAAAATTTGATATTGTAAAATTAATTTTATATAAATTTATATATTTATACTATAAAGATTTAAATTTTAAATTTTTAACTCTAACTTTAAAAAACTAAACCCACACCCTAAACACTAAATTATAAACATTAACCTTAAATTTTAAACACTATAACCTAAACCCGTAAACCTTAAATTCTAAACTAAAATTTTTATCCCTAAAATTAAAAGGAACTTGTAAACTAAAGTTTATAGTGTGTATTAAAGTTTTTTCTAAAAAAAAAAGAAAAGAAAAAAAAGACTAGAATTTTGTTGAAGGAGTTGTGAGTTTCCTAGCAATTGATGAGCGTTCAGGTGAAGAGAAACTAGAAAAGTAATAGGCACGCCGTTGAACCAACTCAACGGCTTGGATTGGATCCCGGCATTCTCATCCAACGGCTATATCCTTTCCCGAGATTCCATGCTAAACGCTACGACAAACGAGGGGTCGTCGTCTTTGAAAAATTTGCTGATGACGTGGTCAATCTCCGTCGCTTTGGTTTAGTCTTGTGTAGCTATTTTTAATTAATGAATTGAAGAAATAAAGAATCTAGTGGGTGGCCGCGGCTGTTGAAAAGGGAAAGCAGATTGAGATTCTGATGCCAAGACCGCCACCGACATAATTGCAATTGTATCGATCCAATTTGCAGGAATTTTGCTGGCGTTGCTTGGCTTGGCTTCTCTTCTCTTCTTAAGTATTACTACTAGTGCTGTTGTGTACGTTGCTCGGGTTCCTCTTTCCAAAACTTTCCTGTTTCTGAATCCCGTTTCAGTAAGTATATATATATATATTATATACGCACGTACATGAATGTATTCGCCTGGGTTCTTATGTTGTGAATTGTTTATCTATTCATTTTATTGTAATTTGAATCCGAGCGTGTTCATTTGTACACGCTTTGGTGTAGTGAATTCCAATACTTAGTTGTTGTGTGTGAATTTTGCTTCCAAGGAGAGAGAAGTCTGATGATACGATAGTAGTTATCTGCTTTGTTGCTTGAGTCTCAACACTACTGTATCTCAAGCATTAATTTTGCAATTAATTATCGATTTCTTGTAATAAGCTATTTTCCATACATGTAATTAAATTTCAAATAATACATTCTTCCGAAAGAGCACAAAATATAACAATATAGATATTAGTATTATTGAATGAGCGAAAGAAAGATGTGGGTTGTGTTTGTAAATTCAAGCTTCAGGAGATGATTTAGATGCATCTGGGTGTAACTGTGTGTGAGTAGAGGATGAAGAAAACAGAAAGTCAAATTTAAGTAGTTGTACCGATAGATGTCGATAATTGCCTTCATTTTACTCCTGCTCAGTGATTTTTGTTGATAAAGTGGCAATCATTTAAGTTAGTATCCTATATTCATGAACCTAACTCTTAGTGGTTTCAAGCTTTTGTTAAACTTCCCACCCATGAGTGCTCATGCTGGTGTTTGTTCATCCAATTGTGTGCTGTAGTACAATCTGATCATTCTTTTTCTTTCCCAGAAATCCATTGAACTTCATTATATTGGCTTCATTTTGCTCCTTGTCTGATGGGGTGGGGAAATATTTATAGAAGACGTGCAAGAGTATTTACGGTTGCTTTGATAATCTACTTGGATTATAAGGTAAATTTCTTGATTCTCACTTTTACTCTGAGTTAATGCTTGGACAATCTAATTCACCTGCATTCTACTTTTACTGAAGGCTGTGCAGCAAAGAGAGAAATGGACTAACAAATCAAAAAGAACTGCTTTATGGGAAAAGGCTCATGAGCGCAATGCTAAGCGTCTTCTCAGTTTGATAATAAAGTTGGAAGGCTTATGGGTGAAACTTGGGCAGTACTTATCCACACGTGCTGATGTGCTTCCTGAAGCATATATATCCCTTCTCAGGCAATTGCAGGACTCTCTTCCTCCTCGTCCCTTAAAAGAGGTAATAGCTCTATATTTTGATGCTCAGAGATGAATTTATTATCCAGATTCCAGTGTTATCAGTCTGACTCTGAACAAAGAAAATGGGATTTAGTGGTTTAGAAGTTCAGTTCAATTGCCTATGTGCTCAATTGATCTGGTTTTGAGGTTGTAATTATCATATGATTTCACTTTGTAGTTTATGTATCTAAGTATTACAAAGTATCTTTTGGTGATGATTGATGACAAGTAATACCATGGTTTGCCAACCCAAGATATGGAAGCTGTCCTGCTTAATTGGATTTTAGTCACCATTTGCAGTGTAACGTCTGGATGTTATTGCCAGGTTGTTTTCAGTGAGCATATATGCCACCATGACTGGATATATAACTAGGTTTCCTAGTGCTTTTGCTTATACAAATTAACTTATAGTTGGAAAATTATTAGCTTGGAAGAATTAAGTCTTATGTATATGGCTTTGGGGATCATCACAATATGCTCAAACTAGTTGGATTTTGCCACATTCATCCACTTTCCATTTTGTTTGAGTAAAAGGCCATGTTTGTAAATTATT
Source organism: Hibiscus mutabilis (assembly GCA_019671005.1). NCBI lineage: Eukaryota > Viridiplantae > Streptophyta > Magnoliopsida > Malvales > Malvaceae > Hibiscus > Hibiscus mutabilis. The sequence continues at coordinate 52,016,408 of CM033752.1, read as the reverse complement.
TAAAGAAATCATTATGCAACTGTTAGTAAAATTTTATTTCTGAATTTTAATTTACATGTAATTGGGAGTATTTTTAATTCATAAAAGACATTAACCTCTTTGGTTCAGAGAAGGATAAAGACTGACATGGTTTCCTTCTGACCAGAATATTGGCAAATATTTTTTTTATTTAATTCTAAGATTTTGATCTAGAATTCCATAAAAAGCCTGTACAAGATGTAGCTTGGTGCATAGATGATCTCAAAGGCTTCAATAAATGAATTGTAAGAAAATCCTACTAAGATGTGGATAAAGTCACAGAGGAGTAACATATCTATTGTTCAATGTAGAGTTTATATATGATTGTTTTTGTTTGTCCTCCTATCAGTCCTTCCATATGCATTTATTGACTGGATGCTTTTTTATAAAATTTTATTTGCACAGGTTTGTTGGACTATACAAAAGGAATTTGGCAAGACCATGGATGATCTCTTTGCTGATTTTGTGGAAGAACCTTTGGCTACAGCATCAGTAAGGAGGATCATACTTGTGTTTTTTGTTCTTCTGAGGGAAATTAAATTAATTCCCTTCACAATCTTATTGACAAATGAGGACATCTTTTATTCTATGCAGATTGCACAAGTCCATCGAGCAAAATTAATCAATGGCCAAGAGGTGGTGGTTAAAGTTCAGCATGAGGGCATCAGAGCAATCATATTGGAGGTTTTTATGCTTTGGCATTTTAGATAATGGTGTGTAAAGTAGAGTTGCTGTCATTATATGATTGTTAGATATGCTTTTGTCTTGCAGGACTTAAAGAATGCAAAGTCAATTGTGGAGTGGATAGCTTGGGCAGAACCACAATATAACTTTAATCCAATGATTGATGAATGGTGCAAAGAAGCCCCAAAAGAGCTTGATTTCAATCATGAAGCTGGTATTCACTATTTAACATGATTTATCCTACATCTGATTTATGTAGTTGGGAAAAAGATGGATTTTCTTTTCTATTTAGTTGGGGAAAAGTGGTAATGGTGGTTGTACTGGTGATGGCTGCTTTGATAGTGTTCAGTGACAGTAGGGAACAGTGATGTTCGACTTTAAAATGGCATTGGAAATTGCTCAGTCGGTGGCAAATTGGTGCATGAACTGGAAAATGAAATTGTGGCAATAATGCTGGTCATGGTTGTAAACCAGTGACAAATGGAAGTTTCTTGGCATGAGCATAATAGTAATGATAATAGTGGTAACTGTTATGTGGTGACATCAGTTTAATGATGCTGTCTCAATGGTTGCTGGTGGCTGGTTGGGGTTGTGGAGATCTAAATGTATGTTTGACTCAGGCATCCAACCAACTGGAATCATGGGAATGGAACACCTCATTAGGTTTTATACTAATACTGGATTTGGGCTGTAAAATTACGGAGGTCAAAAAGAGAAAGATGGACAAGTCTGGTTTATGAATTGTCTGCTTTCCCATAATTCCTTCTTCTGTCAAGTCATGCAAATATATTTTCAGACAAATTTCGATTTGTTACCTTCTTTCTTCCTTTCATTGTTGTTATTGCATTGTCTTTGTAGAGAATACTAGAACTGTGTCTAGAAATCTTGGCTGCAAAATGTCACCTGATGAGAGCTACTCTTCCAACCGTGTGAACGTTTTGATTCCAGAAGTTATTCAGGTATATTCTGAGCTAACCTTTGAACGTGAATACTGTTCTTGTATATTCCAGAGTGCTTGTGATCTGAGATAGTTATGAACTGTTAGAATTTCTGTCATCTCAGCATCCAAAAATATTATTCTTCTGGTATCATGATTTGTCTTGTAAATTAAAGAGAGGAAGTGCTGGAGTATGAAAGATCTAGCTGAGGAAATAATTTTGGTTTTTGTGATCATGTGGAACTACATGTAATAGCAATACATATGAAAATCCCTTTAAACTAGTGACTCCTTAAATTGTTACCTCTTTGAGGGTCAAAGAAACACCTGGATAATTTGAAAACTGGAAAAGCAAACCTTACAACTAGAAGTTCTACATTAACTTCATATAAACAAAACAAAATTGAACTAATGTCAGATATAGATATGGAGGTGTTTTTATATAAAACAAATCACAAGGCTTTCAAATCTGTGTTTTTATGATTTCTTTTAAAACAAGAATGGTATTAGCACCCTCACTTATCTTTGAATGTGCCTCTCTTTATAATGCCCAGTTCTTGGAATGTGGTAGAGAATTAATAGTGTGCACGAATATTCTAGCTTTTGCTTGGTGAAATCTCCATGTGAGGAAGAATTTTCCTCGTAGTTTTACCATTTATCTGATTAGCATGCAAAGATTATTCCTTCATTTGTGGGTATATGTTGTCATTTCAGTTCATAAAGCTCACTCTGATCATGTTGGCTTTAATGGCAGTCAACCAAAAGTGTTCTCATCTTAGAGTACATGGATGGAATTCGTCTGAATGACTCTGCATCTTTGGAAGCTTTTGGTGTTGACAAACAAAAGATTGTTGAAGAAATAACTCGTGCATATGCCCACCAAATATATGTTGATGGATTTTTTAATGGCGATCCCCATCCTGGTATCACTTTTTCTCTCTTGTCTTGCCAACTATGTTGATGGATTTTTAATGGTTATCCTCATCCTGGTTCTATGATGTGTTGTTTATAATCTATTTATCTATCATGTCTATGTATCTATATATTTATCTATCCATCCATGTATCTTCTGTGCTTTAATCTCTGATAAAATTATTCACCAGGTTTATTTTCAATCCTCATGATGCAACTTGAAAATTTCCCCCCTTTTAAAGTAATACTAATTGTTAACTTATTTGTAGGAAATTTCCTTGTAAGCAAGGAAGCCCCTCATCGTCCAATTTTACTTGATTTTGGGCTTACAAAAAAACTATCAAGTCCTATGAAGCAAGCACTAGCAAAGATGTTTTTGGCTTCTGCAGAGGTTTGTGTCTGTCTGTTATAAGTATAATTTTGCAACTTTTTCCTATAGCTCTTGGTTATCTGAAATTTAGATCATTATGGAGATAACTGATGTCTCAATATTTTTCCTTGACCTGTAATTTTACCTTATTTTGTATTCCATTGCTTTTGCATTAAACATTCATCTAATTTCTGTTATACCACTATTCATTTAAACTGCATCTTATCTTGTTTCTTTTCTTTGGACTTCAAATATGAGGATTATTTTCTCTCTGTATTTCATATAAATATTTTTTTACTGGTCTTGACAACTCTAGATCTTCAAATATAATCTAGTTCTCCAAATTCATCTTTGCAAGGTGAATATTTATGTCAGATATCATTCACAGTTCTGTTTTGACATTTCTATTATTCTAGTCTCAATTATACAAACTTTTTTTATTGTTCCCAGAGTGTTTGAAATGATTGCAACTGATTCTGAAATAATATATGACTCTTTGTCACAGGGTGACCATGTGGCTCTTTTGTCTGCCATGTCAGAAATGGGCCTCAGGCTGCGCCTAGATATGCCTGAGCAGGTTATGGAGATAACAAGCGTATTTTTCCGTAGTTCTACACCAGCAAATGAAGCTCAGGTAAGCATCCACCACTTGCCTCTGAAATTGTTTGTGAACTTGTCCCAGTTCATATAATGCTAATTCTTTTTGCATGAAGCAAAATTTGAAATCTTTGGCTGAGCAAAGAGAAAAAAACATGAAGGCTATAAAGGAAAAGATGCAGCTCAACCCAAAAGAAGTTAAACGCTTCAACCCAGTAAGTTTATTTCTTCTTTTCTTTTGGTGCTAACGCAGTAAGTCCATTACATCTACTGCTATTATTCCTTTGGAATTTTCATCAACTATTTAATCCATCATTAGGTTGATGCGTTTCCGGGTGATATTGTAATCTTTGCACGGGTTTTAAATCTTCTGAGAGGTCTGTATTGAAATTCCTACCTTCACCTTGTATTAATAGATTGTGAACTTTGATAATTTATCGCTTTTGTTACTTAAATTCAGGGCTCTCATCCACTATGGATGTCCGAATAGTATATCTAGACATCATGAGACCATTTGCTGAATCTGTTCTTCAAGGGTGAGTCTATCTTAAAATTTACAAGGTCAAGTTTATGAAAAAATTCTCATATTGAGTGTGATTACATTGTCAGAAACATTAATAGAGGACCAGCGGCAAATGTACAGTGGATCTACAACACACCAGTACATTCTGATGTAGAAGCTAAGCTGAGACAGCTCTTAGTTGAGTTGGGAAATAATGATAAAATACTTGGGATCCAGGTCTGCTCCACTAACTGTTATTAGTCTGTGGTCTGTGGATCTGACAATCCTCTGTTTTTCGTTTTCTTATTAATTTATATGGCTTCCTTTATTGCACCACTGCAGTAATTAATAATCAAGCATGATTCCTGGCCTATCATTAATGTCTTTACTCCACTAACGCATCTGAGGAATTTCTCTCTTATTTTCCACTCTTTCTCCTTATGTAGTGATTTTTTCAACCCAGTCCTGTGTCTTGAAATAGCTTCAGTAATTGTGACAGTTTATAGGCATTTGCAACCCCCTAGTACTTCTATTTCATGCAGTGTAGTAGGACCATATAAACCTTCATAAGTATATTTGAGAGGACTCAAACATGCTGTATTCTATGGTCCCAAAATATGTTGATATATCTAATGTATAGGTTTAACCCTACTGCACTGTGCATATTTTCCTGGGAAAGCATTTGGGATTAAGTTGTTTTCTTAATATATTTATGCTATTTTTGCAAATATGAACTTGAGAGAGTGGATTTGTATACGGTTTGCAATGTAAATTGTAAATGTAATAATGAAATACGTACACTATGCACAAATTAGTTAAGATTAAATATGTTTATATTTTTGAAGGGATATAATAAGATGAATTTCAAATTCACAAATTCTAATAGGTCTTTCCTATTCATCACTAAATAGCCATTTAATAAATCCATGAATTTGCAATAATCATGAAGGTCATATTTACACGTTCTTTATCCCGCAATTTATACTAAATTTGAAATCCAAATTCCTTCTTTTAAATCATAGTTACCAAATGCAATCTTAGAATCTATTAGAATTTGTTCTTGGATGGACAATTATAGATTTGATAAAATAAAGAAATAAGGGCAATTTTTATGTAATATACTTTGCAATAGTGGACATCATACTCTTGCCAATCTACAATCATATAGGTTGGCTTTAATTTAAAAGCATATTAACTTCTTCTGATTCTGATAATATTTTCAATTTTTATCTCAAGGTATGTGCATACAAAGATGGGGAGGTTATTATTGACACTGCAGCTGGAGTGCTTGGAAGATATGATCCTCGCCCAGTTCAGCCTGATACGCTTTTTTCTGTCTTTTCTGCAACAAAGGGTATAGCTGCAGGAATGTTACACTGGCTGGTAGACAATGGGTAAAGTTTAATGTTAAAAATGTCTTTGGATGCACTATCCTGTAAAATCCAGAAATTAGAATGTCTGCAAAAATTGTCATATGCAGGAATAAGTGGTTTAAACTGAAAATAACATGCAGCTTTTTCCATATCTTTGAAAAAATAAAAGTTACGGAGTTCTTTTATAGTCTCTAATGAATGGTACCTTGTCTTGCAGAAAACTCAAACTTGAAGAAAATGTTGCAAATATTTGGCCAGAATTTAGAAGAAATGGAAAGGAGCACATAAAGGTTATAATTCTGTGCATAAAAGCCTATCAAGTTTGGATAACCACTATTTACAATAATTATTTCAATATACTAATTCCTCAAGTTTTTCCCTTTCAGGTTCATCATATACTTAACCATACGTCTGGTTTGCATAATGCATTGGCTAACCTTAGAGCAGAAAATCCTTTGCTAATGACTGAGTGGGATGAATGTTTGAAACGGATGGAAGAATCAGTACCTGAGACTGAACCAGGGAAGCAGCAGTTATATCATTATCTTTCTTTTGGCTGGCTATGTGGTGGAATAATCGAGGTATTTTCTCATGCTCACTCATTGAATTATGTCACTGTACCTCAATGCATAAATAAAAAGAGGAAATAGTATGTAATATTAATTTGTATTATGTTTTCTTTGATCTCTTTTTCTCGTCAAGGTGTTAAATAATGTCTTTTTCAGTAACACATTTCATGCTTCCTACTTTACCTCACTCATATAACCTGGTTTTAATTTATTTGCTTGGGTGAAACAGCATGCATCCGGGAAGAAATTCCAGGAGATTCTTGAAGAGGCTTTCATTCATCCTCTCAAAATTGAAGGCGAGCTATATGTTGGAATTCCTCCTGGTAATTTAAACTCCTGTCTTTATATTCTTGATTCATTACTTAGAAATGCCTTCATATTCATTCCTTGCAGTTCCTGTTATTCTTTCTCAAAATAGTATTTGATGCCTTCTTTATGTGCTACCATCCAGGTGTGGAATCTCGACTTGCTACACTGACACTGGATACGGATGATTTGAAGCTGCTCTCAGAAATGCAGAATCGACCTGAGCTGCCATCGACTTTCCAACTGAACAACATTGGTGAATTTGCAGAATACTTGCCTGCTTTCTTTAACATGCTCAACATCCGTCGTGCTATTGTACCTGCTGCTAATGGACATTGCTCAGCCCGTGCACTTGCACGCTACTATGCAGCCTTGGCTGATGGTGGTGTGGTACCACCACCACATTCCTCTCTTTCAAATCCACCACTTGGAAGCCATCCCCACATCCCCAAATTTCCTTCGAAAAAGATCAATGAAAAGCAAAAGGGTAAGGTAGATGGAATTAATGATAGTAGGCAAAGTAGTTATGCTAGGATTGAGGATGACGACGGTGACGACAATGACGATGTAGAGAAGTGTAGTAGAAGTAGAAGGGGTACAGGTGAGGGCATTGCAGTCGCAGATAGAGAGAGGGTGGGAGGTTCTGAAATCAAGAAGAGCAAGATATTTTCGAACCCAAGGGTTCATGAGGCATTCATGGGAGTAGGTGAATATGGGAATTTGTGTTTGGGAGATGGGGCATTTGGACTAGGATTTAGGAGGTTTAAATCCAAAGATGGGGATGAGTCATATACTGGGTTTGGGCACTCAGGAATGGGGGGATCAACAGGTTTTTGTGATGTGGGGAACCGGTTTGCTATGGCTGTGACTGTGAACAAAATGTCATTTGGTGGCGTCACTTCAAAGATTGTAGAGCTAGTTTGTTCGGAGCTGAATGTGCCATTGCCGGAGGGGTTATCAGGCTCTCGTGATGTTAGCAGACCACTGATTAATTAATTTTAATTGTGCTACTACCTGTATTATGTTTTCTTCTTTTTACGATTATTATTATCACTCTTATATCCAAAGGCTTCAACTTGAAATATCTGTATAAGGATTTATTTATAAATAGAAAGAGGCAATAGTATGTAATATTTGTATTTTTTAAGTTACATATATAATAAAAATGAATTTTTTCATTTATTTGTATGCATATTAATTTAGTTGTATGCTTTGTGTAATTATTTCAGACTGTGGAATGAAAAGGTTTTTATTGTGAATCTCTTAGGTAAGTATGATTTGATTACACTCAGGTAATTGGTAGGACGTCTTGTCAGAAAACAACGCGCTTAGGGTCTCATATTTTATTTTTACAATTAAATAATTTATTAAATTATAATCTTATAAGTTAGTGGTCGACCGTTGTTGTAAGGTGTTTTTTAAATAAAGTAATAAAAATAATAGTTTGTTAATAAAATATTAAATATAAAAAATAATAGCTTATTAATAAAATATTAAATTTTTATTTAAAAAACAAAATATTAAATAATTGTTTAAAGTATTGAGATATGTTTTTTTATAAAAATTTATTTTTTTAATTTTCACTCACCGTCTGCTAAGGTAAATTATTTGATCTTTTATACAAGTTTTTTTTTAGCTCAAATAGTTCCTAATTCATTAATTGAGTCCCTAATTTATTAATTGAAGTTTGAATTTAATTCAATTCTGTCCTTTTTAATTCATGTATTTAATTTAATCTATTTGTTGCCTGTTAGATTTAAGTTTAGCAAAATTTAATTTGATTAATTTAAAATATGCCTTTGACTTAATGAGGTGTATGTTTAAATTAATCAAATTAAATTAGGATTAAGTTTAGGTCTAGATTAGTTTGGTTTGAAGTTTAATTTAATTAATTCAAAGTATACTCTTGACTTAATGGAGTATATGTTTAATTTAATTAATCTAAATTTAAACTTTAGTTTAGTTCGAAACCTTTAGGTAGATTTAAATAGAATTAATTTAATTAAATTAAAGTATCTCCTAATATCAATAGGATGTATTTTAAATTAATTAAATTTATTCTTTCCTCTTAATTATTTTAGAATCTAAAATGAATATTTAATTTAGTTGAACACTTTAAGAAATTTTAATTTATTAATTTGATTCCTTTTAAATAGCATTCTTGAATTAATGGAATGCAACTTAAAATTAATAAAATTAATTATTAAAATTCAAGATAATTTTATAAAATATTAAATTTTAAAATTTTAAGATTTTATCAATTTAGGGTTAATATTAAAATAATCTAATTAATAATAGATCACTAATTATTTATTTCATAACTTGGGCCTAATAGGATAGTACTTTACTGGGTTTAGTTGTGTGTTTATTTAAAAAAAATTATGACATACATTTAGTTGCTATTCATTTAATTTATCAATAAGTTACACATTTATTTAATTAATTAAATTTAATTATAAAAGGTGGTATTTATAAATTCGTGTTTGTTTCGTATCTTTGACTTAATGAATATTGACCAAATATTTTTTTGCTCAAATTATATGATTATTATTAATGAAAATCATACAATAATCTACCACCTTATGCCTCATTAAAAACTCACTTAAACTTAGAATAGAAAAAAGAATACACAAAATAGCATTACAAGATAAGAGAAGATAATCATACGAGGCCACAACCGGTCGAATAAAACATTGAAAACAAGCAAAAATCCCCACCATCAGGGAAGCCGAAGCAACCAAGCCAAAGGCTAGGAACATATAGCAACACCGCAAACCATACTGCCACCCGACATCCTATTTCCACCAAAATTACTGGCACCAATATCAGACCAGTAAGCATGAAGGCTTACACGCCCCAGGAATGCAAACAGCACCATCATTCCAACCAGCTCACAGGAAGCTCGAAACCAAGTAGTACGGTCGACCCTCTTTTTGCCAAGGCATCTGTGAAACCGTTCATTTCTCGAAATACATGAGAAAAACACACTCAATGCAAAACAAGTGTAGCATTATCAATTTGATCAAAACAACGCCATAATTTCCAAGGGTGATGTAATATCCAAGAGATGACCACTTTAGTGTCGGATTCAATAGTTATTGCCGCAGCATCGCGCCACTCCGATGCAACTAACATATGCAATGCGTATGCAATAGCCTGAAGTTCCGGCACATTAGAATCTATTATTCTTAGTGGTCCCGAAAACATAGCCAACACATGACTGTCACCATCACGTAAAACACCACCACAACCAGCAGGACCCGGCTTATCTTGCGCGGATCCATCCACATTAAATTTTAATGTACCGGGTACCCTCGTGCGGTGCTTTCCAAACCAATTCTCTACGAATCATTTTCGTTCTACTCGACGATACACATAAGAGATGCCATTCTCACCATTGCGACTCCATAATGATCTCACCCATCGATGCCTTTATCTAATACATATTTCGTAATTTAATCAAGAAGAATAATTCATCACACATAAACCTTTTCTTGTTAAATCGTAGTTCATTATAGGCCAACCATATTGACCATAGGACCGAAGCACATCTCGTAATCCACCATTGCTGTAACGTACCATCAAGACACCCCTCATAACCCTGCAAAAGAAACTCCTTAACTGACGTGGACAAACAAAATTGATCTACCACTATAAGAAGAATAAATCCCAAATCCTTTACGCAAATCGACATGAATATAAGATGTGTTCCATATCATCCTCACCTTCCTCGCACCATTCACAATGTGTTGACAGCTCCCCTAACCGCACCCCTCGGTCTCTAAGAAAACATAGAGTAGAGAGATGATGTAGAAGAATGAACCACAAGAAGCATTATATTTTTAGCGGAACAACAAATTTTCAAATCATAAAACATTTCAATTTCGGTGTCTCCAACCCAAACGATGACATCAACTGTGTCAAGTCCCGCGTCGTGAACATCCCTTTTTCATTCGAACACCAAATCAAACGATCATTACGCTCCAGAGTCAGCTTATATGGTCGAATTATTCCCCTCAAATCCTCTACATACTGCACCTCAAAAGAATGCAAGACACAACTAAAAAACAGCAGCCATTCTTCATGGTCAAAGGAACCTTGTCGAGCATAATCAGCAACCGTTGCAAACTTATTCAAAGCCAACCTGAACAGTCGCAGAAACAATTTACACAGTGTCTCATTCGAGCACCAAAGATCGTGCCAAAAAAGAACACTCTACCCATTCCCCACAATCCAAGTGAAACGTCCCACTCTCATAAAGCAATCCACATTACTATCCTCTTGTACCTCTACAATCTGACGCCAAACTGTAGACATTTTATGTTTCCCCTTAAAATTAAATCGCCACGACAAGACTTGCTCTCCATAATTAGCTACAATCAGAGAACGCCAAAGAGAATTTGTCTTACTTGCATATCGCCATGCCTATTTAGCTAACATCGCCAAATTACGAACACGCAATCAACAACCTCAAACCCTCAATTTTTTTCGGATGACACACTGTGGCTCAATTATCACGATTCATCTTTCGTTTGAGTTCTGTGTCACCCCATAGAAATTTTCTACGAATACGATCAATTTGCCTTATCACTCCTTTCCGTATCCTAAAAGTTCTCATGTAATACAACGACAAAGCTGATAGAAAGAAATTAATTAAAACTAAACGCGTTGCAAAGGATAAGGACTTACATTTCCAACCTTTCAAATGGCTGCTAAATTTTAGTAACACCTGTTCCCACATTATCATACTACGAGGGTTAGCTCTAATTGGCAATCCGAGGTATACAAAGGGCAATTCACCAATCTGACACCCCAAACATGCTGCCATATCTATCACTATGGCCGACTCCACACCTATGGCATATAAACAGAATTTGGAGAAATTAATTTGTAGCCACGAACAAATATTAAAAGCATGTTAAGATTCGTTTCAAGTTGCGCGCATCCTCAACATTTCCACGTAGACAGATTAAAGTGTCATCCGCAAATAGAAAATGTGACACTTAGAAATCAGTCGTAATTCTCACACCCTGTAAACAACCTTTCGCTTCCGCACTAATCGGGAATTGATGCAACACTTCTGCAACAACCAAGAATAAAAGAGGTGACAGTGGATCCTCTTGTCGCACTCCTCGGCCCATCACAAATTCTTTTGTTGCCGAACCATTCACCAATACAAATAATCTCGCGGTTCCATCACAAGTACTAACCCATTCCCTCCATTTCACACCACAACCCATTCTCTCCAATATCCGATCCAAGAATTTCCAATTCAAGCAGTCATAGACTTTTGCAAAGTCTAATTTCAGCAAAACACCCCTGAAGAAGAATTATCATGTCACAATGAGTGAACCACTTTGTTAACAAGGAAAACTCCATCGACTATTTGTCGACCTTTCAAAAATGTTTGCGTATCACTGACCAAAGAGTTCGCCACCTCTTGAAACCGAGCAGCCAGCACCTTAGCCATTATTTTGTAAGCCGAGTTGAGTAAACAAATTGGACAAAATTCACTGACTACTGTTGAATTATTCTTCTCGGGCACTAACACCACAAATGCCGAATTCAATCCACTCGGTAGCCTACCCGTTGCATAAAACGAGTTAAAAAGATTAAGTACACCCCCTTTACGAACGACCAACATGCTTGTAAAATTTAAAGATGAAGCCATCCGAGCCCGGAGCTTTAGACCCATCACTTCTCCAAACTGCTCTTCAAATTTCCTCCTCAAATTCCCCTTCCAACATCTAGCTTTGTGCATCAGTAAGTTTCTGAAAATTAAGCTCACATTCAAAATATCCTGCAACCTTCACTTGAGCAAAATGCTTACCAAATTCCAATTGAATGTGCTGTTTCAACACGGTAGGCCGAGATTCCCACTACCCATTTATTTGCAAACCTGTAATAATATTACGCATACTCCGAAGCTTTGCCGAACGCTAGAAAAAAAATCGTGTTTCGATAACCTTTTTTCAACCATATCTCCCTTGATTTCTGTCGCCAAATGGATTCCCTGAAGCGATATAATTTCCACAATTCTGAATGCAGCCTACGCCTCTCCACATTACTTTCCACAGAATTCTCTCCATGTTCCACTCTCGCGTCTAACGCCTCGATGCGAAGCTTGGTGGCGCTAATCTTGTCTTCAACTCTACCAAAAGATGTTCTATTCCGCTCTCGAAGGAAATTTCGCAATAGATGCAGTTTATGTAGGAAAGACGACTATTCAATCGAATCAACCTTACTCATTTTGCTCCATTCCTCTTCAAAAGTCTTGATATACTCCTTTCTTTCTAGCCATACATTCAGAAAACGAGATGGACAAGGGCCCCAATCCATCTCATACGTAGATAATTGAACCGGTGCATGGTCCGAGATCCCACGATTCAAGTTCATTTGGAACAAATTTCTCAATCCACTCCCCTGTTACAAGGAATCGATCTAGTCAGCTGCATTTGTTCTCAGCCCCAAACCACGTAAATTTCTTGCCCGACACTGGAACGTCAACTAAGGCCAAGCGTTCTATAAATTCTCGAAATTCCTGCATACCTCGGACACTACCTTGACAGCCTATCCTCTCCTCCGAACTCGTCACCGCATTAAAATCTCCCCCAATGCACCATGGTAGAGTAGAGGCATGCAAAAATTCTTTATTAAATTCCATACCCTCCGCTGATCATCTATCCCACATGGAGCATAAACTCCTAGCATTCCACACTGCCATTCATCCAGCGCCCAATATCCCGATATAGCAACAAAATTTTGATCCACAAAAGAAGCCTCTAAATGGAATCTAGAACTCTCCCAGATAACAAGTATTCCCCCGATCTCCCCAATGCCATATATTCTTTACAATTAAATCTAATACCTCCTCCAATTTGGTTTCCTGTAGAAATATCATCTCGCAATTTTGCTGTCGCAACAAGTCACGAACCACATTCTTTTTTGTCCCACGACATCGCTTTCATCCCTGTATATACTAGTCCCGCTGTGCAATCAATTTAGCGATGTCGCCAATGATTGCCTCTTCATTCCCGATAGTCTTTGCCCCCTAAAACTTACCTAGTTCTACAGTCGCGCGCGCTTCCTGTAGGATATCCGCCTCTGTACCACCAACCTTTGTCAAATCCTGATTATTAATCTTCTTTGGTCGTCCTCTACCCCTCTTTTTACTCGAATGTTCTGCTTCTCCACCTTCTGCTGGCACTATTGAGTTTAAGATTGATTCTGACACACTTCTTATTGTCTCCTTATCAGTTGCAAACTCCTTTGTTAAATCTTTACACATTTCACGACTCGGCCCTGTCATATCGGACCCAATTGGTATATGCAGAAAGCCCCCCCCGGACAATCCACCAGTCTCTCCGTACCATCGATATCATAAACTTGTATATGCTGATTAGGTTCCTCATTGCGTTCAACAAAACCAACCTCTTCATCCGTCATCCTTCCCCTCGAACTTCTCGTCATCGTATCCTCCAATTCTTTATCATGTCCTCCCGTATCTTCCCATAATTGATTTTGTTGCCATAGTAGTGTCGCGGATCCTTCTTTTTCTAAATTGGTATTGAGTTTCGCAATCGTTTCAACATCATCAAATTTACTATCTCCTATATCCTCCATTTGATATTCATCAGCTTTAAGATCCTCCATATAATTGGCCGTTGTTTGTGCATCAACCGAAGTGTCATTTATAGTATCATCGCAGCCACAATTTTGTTCCACCATCGGCTCAAATTCCATTACTCGTATGCAAAAACTGCAATCTGCCACCGTGACCTCAACAAATTCATCAATTTTTTCCATAGTTCCAGTTTCTATAAGGATTCGACCCCTCTCAAATAACCCCGGTTCTAAGTTTAACTGATCACATCTAATCAAAGAACCCCAGAGAGCTGCCATATTATTGAACATCCCCCTCGACAAAACATGAATCGGTAAGCCACTAATGGATAGCCAAACGCGCCGTGTATCCTATTCAATCGATCGTGGATCCCAATTATACAACGATGAGAACCACTTCCCCAAAACTTCCATCTTCCCCGTTTCTTGTCTATCTATATCATTTGTGTACATTAACAACATTTTTGCTCCTGAAATGCGCATAATTGAAAAACCAGTGATATTGGCCTCTTTTATCTCCTTTGCTAATGTTGTCAATCTAATTGGCTTTCTACACCAACCAACCGCGCAATGATTTAATATGGCAACCTTATCTTCATCAATCACCCCCATCACTCTTCTTCGAATTAATTTATAGGTAAATTCTAATTTGAATAAAATATGACAAGTCATAACATTATATCTAATTGTTTGTATCATGTATAAATGTGATGTACTTGATTCGAGTCATAAATTAACACGACAATCGATTTTATTTGACGTCGGTTTAATCTATAATCCGAATGTATAGTCACTCTTATTAATTAAATAATTAATTAATTTAACCCACCAAATGTTAAAGCCCATTCATTTGAAAATTGTATTCAATTAAGAACGTTAATTGAATTCAATTTTAATTTCAAAAGTTTCTATCGATAAAAGCAACAAATGATTTGATACCGATTTCGGGCGTTTTAGGTGTTAATCCTTCTCCACACATAACCAACTCTTGAACCCCTTTCTAATGAATAATTATTGGTTTTAGTTTTATGGTGTCCGGCCTACCAAAGTTATCGGTTGCGACTCCAGTTTTTTTAAAATCGTTTTTCAAAATTCATATTCATTAACAAACCCCCTCGCCAAGCAACGAGTCGTTATAAAATATTAAATTTTTATTTAAAAATAAAATGTTAAATTAATTGTTTAAAACATTGTAATATATTTTTTAATAAGATTTTTTTTAATTTTCACTCATTGTCTCGAAAATGATGTTTGAGTCCGCTAAGGTAAATTATTTGCTCTTTTATACAAGTCTTTTTTGAGCTCAAATAGTTCTTGGAAAAGAGTATATATTCTTTTTTTTACTTTTCGTTTTTTGTTTGCTAAATAATCTGCTCATCTTGCTCTTCTTATTTCTGGAGGCATTTGATGGATTTATTAAATTATGTCTACTCTTTTTCTTAATAATAAATTTTAGGTATGCATTTTATATATCCCCTTTGAATCTGCTTCTTAATCCCTTGTCTTTGCTTAAGTTTTTTTTGTAATTCTGCAAATTTTCCAGCTTTATTTTATTTTTAGCGTCTTTTCATAATCTGATTTATGTCTGTTTGCTGGAATATGATATTCTTTTTGGTAATATAGTCTTTTTAATTAAAAAAAAGAAAATATTGGTCTTGGAAGGATGTAGAACTTGAATATAAAATTTGAATGTAAGAATTATGATTTTCTATTCTCTGTCTGGTTGATCTAAAATTCATTATGTACAATTTCTCCAAAAAGCTAGTACTTTTGCATTTCAATCTCAACCTATCGCTGGTATTCTAAGGATTTGACTGTTTCTTGAACTCTTATTTTGGCTTACGAGATTCGATTCAGCTACTTTTGCTTGGCACTTTTTGATTTCTATCTCTCTTGGTTCTAGTTTTATGTTGTAAAATCTGAAAATTGTTCCTGCATAATCTTTTAGATCTTAATGTCAGACGGTAACTTATTAGCTTTCATTTTTTGTTGGTTTTCAGGCAAATCGTGTAGAGATCATGACATCAAATGAGTATCCAGAGTTTGGGCTAAGGAAAAATTCTTTGTTCGAGTTTTAATCATTTGAGGTTTCATACTTTCATTCATGATTGGGAAAATAACTGAGACTGCTACAGTTGTGTTGTAGCAGCCGAACCTGAGTTGAGTTGAGGCAGAGATGGAAGCATATTGTCACGGGGTTAAAGTTTGACTAGTTGATCCGTGCGACCTTAGTCGACGATCTTAGTCGAGGACTAAGTCAGCCTTCAAAATCACTAAGCAAGAATGCTTAGAACTTAGAACGGCAGAAGCTTTGAAAAGCTAAGGCGAGGCAACAAGGAAAACAAAGAAGAACGTTTAGAGAAAATATAAACTCTTTACTCAAACTCAAAGAAATGATGGAATATGGAATGCCTTACATTGGTGGGTGAAAGCCTCTATTTATAGGCTCACCTCCTACGATCTAACGGTCTAGGAAGATTCGATCCAATGGCTAAGGATCAATCTTCAAGATGCATATCTCCTATCTATGGAAAGAGTATCACTTAAATACAAGGCTGCATAAATTACAAAGGGCAAGAATCACTCTATAATATCACACTTAGATGGCAAATGATACTTTTCCCAAGTGTTGGTCAAATGTGATCTCCTTCTATGTGTGGGTCAAAAGATGACCATTCCCAATGGGCCGTGGAGTCTTGGTTGCATTGGGCATTGATGGGCCATGTTTGCTCGTCCAAAACCCCTTTGGAAGCATGCTCATTGCTGAATCAGGCCCTTAGGTCATGGGCCACTTAGATGGGGCTCGTCTAGTCCCCCTGGTGTGTACGTCGGGTGCTGACTCGGGCTCCATAGCTTGGGCAGCATGGATAGTGCTCGGCAAGGCCCCTTTGGGTGCAATTGGAGTGCTCATTCGGGTCTTTTTCTCGTAGGCAGCACATGGGGTGCTTGTCTCGGCTCCATGGTGTGCAACGTTGGTGTGTACTCGGATCCCTTGGTCGGGTGATGCACATAGTGTGCTTGGATAAGCCACTTGGTGTGTGGCCAACTTGGTTAAAGGCTGGCGGTCCGTGACAATATGCAGTTGCAATCTACCTCTCCCTCTCAATTTCGTTATGTCTTCGCATCACCACTCCTTCATCAGACACAACATCAGCATGCCACCCCAGCAATCAGCATCATCCTCTCATTCTCATATCTGATCAATTAACTGTTCTCAACAACGGCTATTTTGAGTCCCGCTTCTCTCTCTTTCGTTCCATTGCCACTGCGTTCTCTGCATCCTCACTAGTATCCGACGTCTTTTTCCTTTGGGGTAACCCGTCTACGCCACCCCTTACTCTATCCTAATTCGCCCACAACCTCTCGGCCTTTTTCTTGGGTGTTGCCATCTCCATTATCTCCCAACGGTCCAACAACCCCAATGTCCGATAACTACCATGGTCATCGATCAAGACACATGTTGTTTTGGTATGCGATGATTGTAACATCCCCAACCCAGATTCCCCAATTGGGCATTCAACCCAAACCAAAACCATAAGATTTTTGCCACTAAGTTTAGCCCAACATCATTATTTCATAAAAACCATTGAGCTAAAACATATTAGGTCGATAAACCATTTAAAATGTTACATGATGAGCTCCACTTTAAATACATAATTTTAAAAGCATTCGACATATAAGCTTAAATCCAAAATACAAGTTACAATATATATAGGGTCCTACGGATACATGGCCCAATAAATCTAAGTACTGTACTTTGACTCTAGTCGATGCTGAGGTTTTACTCTGATGGTGCTCTAAGATGTACGCCAACCTACTAACCTGGGAACAGAAACAACAATTCCGAACGTTGAGCTAACAAAGTTCAGTGAATACACTTCCACCCAATCACAATTCATGCAAGTCATAAAAAGGTGCATGCTACAATAAGATATCATGACATGAAAAACAATAGCACTATCGTATTCGCCTAAACACAATAATCAAGGATGTACAACCTCAAACTCAAGCATAGAATCACGTTATCAAACTTAAAGAGAGGCCCGATATTACACGGTCTTGAATATGTACAATCTTGCTCAAAATCTCACATCGAGCATCAATACTAGGAATCTCACATTGAGTGGAAAAGCTCAAAATCTCGTATCGAGCATCATCACTCTAAATCTCACATCGATTGGTCTTCTCGTGTTGCAAAACTTTCTCATTTGGAATCCGGATCCCATAAACAATGGTTAAATTCCATGGTGCCCTCACCTGGTACCTTCACCCATAACCCATAAAGGATCTTCAAGACTTACACACATACACATATAAATTCTCTCTTACACATACGATGTTAAAGACTTAGTTTCTTGTTATCATCATTCATTTTACCCCTTAGAAGACCCATCATGGTAACCGGTGTGTGGTAAACGGCGGAGTTGAAAATGAGTGTGGATTCGGGTAGATCTAGGCCTAGGATGGGGAAGAAAGGGAGTAGTCTATTGGATCCGGGTTTAGGATGAGAAAGGAGTGAAGAACGTGTTGAGTGTTGTTATGATTTTAGGAGTTTTGATTAAAAAAACAGATTTAAAGAGAAGATATGGTGTTTGTTTGGATGGAGAAGAGAAAAGAAGAAGAAGAAGAACAAGTTGAATGTTCTTGAAAATTTTGGTGTTTTGATCCGTAAAAACAGGTTTTAGACAAGTTTTTAGTGTTTTTGAGGATCACACGTGGGCTTTGGGTGATGAACTCGTGAAGAATATGAGGGAAATTTAGGAGTTGAGGATTTTATGCTAGAGAGAGAACGGGTTCTAAACTTTTAGTTAGATTTAAATAGAATTAATTTAATTAAATTAAAGTATCTCCTAATCTTAATAGGATGTATTTTAAATTAATTAAATTTATTATTTTCTCTTAATTATTTTAGAATATAAAATAAATATTTAATTTAGTTCACACTTTAAGAAATCTTAATTTATTAATTTGATTTTTTAAATAGCATTCTTGAATTAATGAAATGTAATTTAAAATTAATTTAATTAATTAATAAAATTCAAGATAATTTTATAAAATATTAAAATTTTAGAATCTAATTAATTTAAGGTTAATATTAAAATAACTTAATTAATAATAAATCATTAATTATTTATTTTTATAACTTGGGCTTAATAGGATAATATTTTAGTAGGCTTGGTTGTTTGTTTATTTAAAGTTTCTTTATGACACACATTTAGTTGTCATTCATTTAATTTAATTAATAAGTTACACATTTAAATAATTAATTTTAATTATCAAAGGTGGTATTTATTAATTCTTGTATTTGTTTCGATATTGATTAAATATTCAATTTAATTTATATTGTCTTAAGGTAAATTTTAGTTTGAATAAAATGTGACAAGTCATAACATCATACCTAATTGTTGGAATAACTGGTTCAAAAAAATGCTGGAAAATGATATTCTTTTTGATAATATAGTCTTTTTAATTAAATGAAAATGAAAATTTTGGTCTTGGAAGGATGTAGAACTTGAATATCAAATTTGAATGTAAGAATTTTGATTTTTGGGTCTAGTTGATCTAAAATTTATTCTGTACATTTTCTTACAAAAGTCAGTATTTTTGCATTTCAATCTCAAGCTACCGCTTGTACTTCGAGCATTTGACTGTTAAATCCTTATTTTGGCTTACAAAATTCGATTAAGCTACTTTTGCTTGGCACTTTTTGATTTCTATCTCTCTTGGTTCTAGTTTGATGTTGTAAAACTTGATCATTGTTCGTGCATAATCTTTTAGATCTTAATGTCAGACGGTAACTCACTAGCTTTAATTTTTTGTTGGTTTTAGGGTAGATCGTGTAGAGATCGTAACTCACTAGCTTTCATTTTTTGTCGGTTTTAGGGTAGATCGTGTAGTGATCATGACATCAAATGAGTATTCAGAGTTTGGGCTAAGGAAAAATTCTTTGTTCGGTTTTCAATCATTTGAGGTCTCATACTTCCATTCGTGATTGGAAAAATGGCCGAGACTACTAGAGTTCTTTTGCAGCAGCTGAACCTGAATTGAGTTAAGTCAGAGATGAGAGCATATGTAGTTGCAATCTACCTCTTTGTCTCGCTCTCCCTCTCAATTGCGCTATGTCTTCGCATCACCATTCCCTCATCAGACACAATATCAATATCAGCATGCCACCCCAGCAATCAGCGCCACCCTTTTACTTTCAGATCTGATCAATTAACCGTTCTCATCAACGGTTATTCTAAATCCCGCCTTCCTCTCCTCCGCTCTATTGCCACTGCGTTCTCTGCATCTCCATTGGTATTTGCCATTCTCATCCTCTGGGGTAACCCGTCCACCCCACCCCTTACTCTATCCCAAATTGCCCACAACCTCTCGGTCTCTTCCTGGGGTGCTGCCATTTCCATTGTCCCCCAACCGTCCAGCAGCCTCAATGCTCGATTCCCGCCGAGGTCATCGATCAAGACACATGCTGTTTTGGTGTGCGATGATGATGTGGAAGTGGTTTCCAAAACAGTGGAATTTGCATTCAAGATGTGGAGGGGCAATTCGAATCGTCTGATTGGGATATTCGTGAGATCACATCATGTATATTTGATGAGGAAGGAGTGGATTTATACGGTGCATCCAGACAAGTATTCTATAGTGCTCACCAAGTTCATGATGATGAAGAGTGAGTATTTGTTCAAGTACAGTTGCGAAGGAGGGGCACCAATGCACGAGATGAGGAGGATTGTCGATGAGATGCAAAATTGTGAGGATATTCTGATGAACTTTGTGGTGGCGGAGGAGACAAATGCAGGGCCTCTCATGGTGGGGGCGGAAAAGGCCCAAGATTGGGGAGACCCAAGAAACGAAGACGATGCTTATGGTGTAAGAGACGTGGGGTTGAGCAGTAGTAGAGCGGAGCACCGCAAGAGGAGAGGGGAATGCATAATGGAGTTTCATAGGATTTGGGGAAGGATGCCGCAAGAGATACAGTTACGGTAAGCTGGTTTCTTCTGTTGGAGAGCAAGGCTTTTGTAAGAAAGGCTCCAGGTTGGTGCCTTGTGACCATTGAATTGAAATACATTGTTTGTTTGTTTGAGCTAACTTTGCAATCAAAATGAACAACATTATAGTGGTGATACAATTACAGTAAAAATTGTCTACAATGTCATGAATGCTGTAATTTTATTTAGTCTAGGTAAATAGGTAAATAAACTAATAACCAACATTGAACGACGACAATCCAATGTCCTAGATTGTTAAGAAGTTATATTTTATATTGTTTCCTCAATTTTCAGAATCTTGGTGATAGAAAGATTCGTAAGTGGCCACTCTTGGCTTTGCTTCAGGCAGCTCTAGTTCTTCCAGAAATCCCATGGTCAACTTGGTAAAGCTTTCCTTGTGCAATTGTTTCCATTCCTGTTTAACACATGCAAATATACAATCACAACCAATGCATTCAGTGCACAATATACATCTTCACTCGATCTCGTTCTCAAATAAGAATGGCAGGAAATGAGTGGTGACTTGCAAAAATAAAAAAGCTGGTGTTTTAGGGAAGAAAAAAGTCCACAAAGAAGTACCAAGCAATAAGAAATAAACAATTCCAGAAACAAAGTGCACACTGTTGCAATTTGAATCATTTGAAATCACAAACCACACAATCGGAAATACCTCAAAATCCCATTCTCCGTATAAATTGGGATCACTTGTGTTGCTCCAGGCATAAGCGCGAGCTTGCAACTTCTCAGAATTTTCCTGCATAATGGAGTAACAGAAAAATTATAATGATTGAGATAGACTGGGTTAGACTAGACTAGAGAGGACCAGTATACTAATACTAAATGAATAACAGAGGGAATCAGGACTTAAGTTACCAGCAAAGACGCCTCAACGCTAGTCCTTTGGTACTCAACATCCTCAAATTCATCCAGAACAAGCAATTCAGGATCCGTTATGCCCAACAACACCTGCCGCACCACCAATGAAGTTAGAGAGACAAAAGGGCAGAGCATTCACGTGTAGTATGTATGTAAGAAAATAGGGATGACGAAGACACCCTGCCAGTTACATGACTGTTTTGGACGGGGAGAATTGTTGGATAAACGCGCCCTTTAATGCTAAATCTGTGGCTGCACAAATTGTGAATCGGAAGCAAAATTAAAAAGAAAAAGCAGCAACGGCAGGTGATTGATGATTGAATTGCGTATGGATGAAGCAGATGAGATGAGAATATAATTACAAGTTATTCAGACGAGCAGTGGAGGAAGGGGGCTCTGTTCAGGAGGACATGGACAGCGTCCTCTGCTAATAGGTTTCCGTATACGAATACATTTTGCGCTGCCGCTGCTTGGCTCATTTTCCTTCACTTCCGATACACGACGATCCGGTTCCGATAGATTATATCAAGTCTTTTTATTTATTTCCACTCTCCTCCAATCTCAACCTGGCGACTGCCAATTGGCAAATTCCCAGCAACACCAACTTCCTATAACCATATATATCTACAACAGTATATGGAAACCCAAATCCATTCACAACAGCCCAACACTAAAAACAAAGTTTAGTAAGCCCGCAATCTTATGTTTCACCTTCAACTTATCCCCATGATTTGTTCAAATTCAAACATCTTTTTGATACTCATGCGTTGTTTAAAAAAAAAACTAGGAACGAAGATTGAATCGGGGATTAGAGTAAAATATAAATGTTTAAAATACAGAGTAAAAATTTATAATTAAATTTGGACCCGTGTATACAAGGTAAACGTGAACTAATATTTTAGATTGAATGTGATCCGTTATATTTTATCTATTAGTAATATTTAGTACATAGATTATCATCGTTTAAATGTAATAGTCAACAGAACCCAACAAGTACCCTACTAAAAAGTAAATGAAGAACCCAACAAGTGACTTACTGAAAGTAGATAAAATTTATCTTAGAAGACACGAGTTCAAATCACTTATGAATAGATACTACCTTCTAATTACCTAACCAAAGCTCTAAGCTCTAAATTAAACATATATCGGATGGTAATTGACAAAATATAATATAGGAAATCCAAACCCCTTGACTGCAAAGTCAAAATTTGATGATATCTTTCTTTGACTTTGTCTACTCGACCTCAGTCCATGGGGGATGGGGAATTTTGTTAACATCACAGAAATCCACATGAAGCTTGAATTCATGAAAAAGAAAAATATGAAAAATTGATCCACCGTCATCAATGGAACTTAACTTGTATTTAAGATCTATTTTGTACACTTATTCATATAAATATTATATATTAATGTAACTTAACTTGTATTTAAGATCTATTTTAACCTTAAGCCACTTCTTGGATCTATTCCAAAGAACTCCAATCCAAAATAGTCAATTCAACTGTCTTTGTAATATTTTCCAGGAATTGTAACCAAGAGTTTAGCTTCCAGGAATTGTAACAAATAAGGTTTTTAGTGCCATTTAAAAATGACAACGACTCCCACTCAAGCTACACATACATCGTTCAAAAAGTCTGAAGTGAGAACAAATGTAGTGCTGCAGTGCAAGTACCTAAAATGTTAGTCCCCTTGGCCTTGATCAAATGTTCATGGGTTCGGGGCTAGGAGAATTCAGAATATCCAGCAACGAATTCTGCGGCTCCAATTCCTCATGCCACAGCTGCAGTTTGTCACCAGGGTAGAAGTTCCTCCTCACCCCTTCAGAATTGATCTGCAACACAACACAAAAAACAAGATAAGGTCAGATCTGTACACAGAATTCACATTGCACATGCAAGAATCATTCATTTAGAAGTGCAAAATATCTTACCACCACAGTGCGAACAACACCCCCACTTGCACCATCTCGAGCAATGGCAAGGGAAACTGCCTTAACCACTAATTGCTGCAATGAATTTCCATGAAACAATTCATAATGAAGTTAATGATCAACCAACCAATAAGTTTTTTTTACAAAAGATCAATGAAGCTGTTGAAATAATTAGAAGAAAACATTTGTCAAGCTTGACAAAACAAAAGTACCTCAGCTTCATCCTTCGTCATTCCTTCCTTCCATGCTTGATCAAAAAACCCATAAAGGTAACTGGAGCCAGATCCTGTACAATGCAGGTCAGTCAAGATCATAACTATTTTTCTGCAGAAGTAGTGCACCACTTGCTAATGGTACCCATAGTTTTCTTAACCAAACTCCCAATATTTTAGGTTTATTTTAGGAACTAGGTGATGTACAACTTTGAAAACCCAATAATTAGTGGGGAGAAAAAAGGTATCTTATTTCATTGGTAATTAGTTAATAATTATGGAGAAGACTTTATATATTTTACAACTGACTCCTGATTACAAGTTAGGGAACAAGTATATTAGCCAAAAATTCTCAAGGTTATAACGATTGCATTGAACCTTCATCAGCTCCAATTTCTCAGGCTGAACTAAGGAATGAGTGCAACCCACAGCCTTAGCAATATGAAGAGATAAGTGAGTAAGGTGAACCCTTTAGCCCAAAAAAGACCATACGAATGCCAACTATGCATACATGTAATTTAATGAGAAGGAAATAAAACCAGAACCAGGTAAAAGATGCTTCAGTTAAAAGATGAAGAGAATACCATACCTCCGATAGCAAAAGGTTGCTCGATCAGTGTTCCACCAAGAGGAATTCCATATATTTTCCCACCCTCATACTTATCCCATCCCCCAACAATAAGGCCAGTCTCAAGCATGTTCTACTCAAAATATAATGAAAGTGTAAGTGCTGGCTGTAGCGTATACCAATTTCCAAAATATCACTTGCTCCTAAAATATAAATTATGCAGATAATTGCAGCAAAACCAAAGCATAATATCAATTAGTGTAAGTGCTGGCTGTAGCGTATTCCAATTTCCAAAATAAATGGTCTGCAACCAGAAAAACACCCATAGTTTAAAGAAAATGACTTTGATGAATTCCTCACAAAAATTTGAATGGACTTTAAAGATTACAAATATATCATTAACCATCCAAAAAATAGCATTTTCAAAGGGTGTCTTGAAGGCACATCTAAAATTACAAGATAGATTTAATACCCCAAATATTTTTAATTTGGGGACCCTTTGTGGAGGTGAACTTTAGGCTTTTTGGATCTTTTTTAACAAGGATTGTGTGTTTTTGCTAGGGTTCAAGGTGAAAAAAGGCAGGCCTGAGCAAACGCTGTCGTTTAAATCTTCTTCTTTGGTCAATTCTTTTATTTTTAACTCACTTTTTTTCATTTGCAAAAAAGTAAAAAACATTAATTTTAATGGTATTTTTATCTTGTCATTCTTTTATATAAACTTTAAAAAAACAAATTAGAAGTCACTACTTAGGGATTGAACACAAGACTAATAGATTTAAATACAAATCATTTACCACTCCGCCTAAAGATTATTTGTTGAGTAAAATTTTTATAAATATATTTTTATATAAAATATTTTCTTTCATTCACAATGTTAGTGTGATAAAATCTAGTTCATAAAAAAATAAAAAGGTATTATAGTCTATCCAAAGATTTTCCTTAAGTCATGGCACAAAATTTTATTAGGTTAAAAAATCAATAAAGGAAGCTGAAAACTCAAATGTATAATGTTTTGAGAGAATATAGACTAGTTTCCATCCTCAACAGAGTTTTAGAGACAATTCAATGTTGGCAGTTTTACTTTCAAAAAAAAATGTTACTAATCTTTCTACTCTTTTCTTTTCTTTTATTTTCTTTGTTTCTACCTTTTCTACTTTCTTCTTCTCTTTGGGCACAGCAGCTGTTGTCTCTTTTTCTTATACATATTTTATATTTTTATTTATAAATGTGCTCCTCATATTGCTCATGTGAGAGCTCTGTTCTGTGCTATGCACCTCTAGCAACAAAGGATTCCTAATGCCTAAAGTGCTTGCCCCTTTGACTACATTGGTATCAAGTAGTACATAAAATCTGTATAATAGGCAGGGGATGTATAAACAAGCACTAAATTTACCATGCACACCATTTAAAAAAGGAGAAATAATAGGATGGGAAAAGGTTGACAAACCAAAAAGGAGTCAAGTAAATTTTCAAAATCGTAATCTCAGACCTTGTTATTGTAGGATAGTAGCCTGATAAGGTTTGCAGCAACTTTAACAGTTGCAGGTTGCCCAAGCTGAATCCTGTTCATGCAGGGGAAAAAGCTATTAAACAATCACTCATAGTAAAAGTTTGAAAAACAATCCATGAAGAGTAGTAATAAGAAATGTGAAAAAAAGAATAATAACCCAATAATCAGTGATGACTTAAAACTTAACACAAATAAGCTAAAGCATTTTGTAGATAAAGGGTGCGGTGCAAAGCTAATTGGTATGTAGGAGTATACAAACTGGAAGCAATTGCTAGGTCATTGTGTAGGGATGAGGTGAGAACTAAGTTTATGAACTACAATTAGGTGGAGTGGAATATATGAGCGCATTCATGGATGAACAAAACCTTTAATAGCCTCTTGAAATTTTAGCATTCAAACCAAGTATTAATACCATAAAGAATGTCCCAAAAGTCTCAAATGGGAACAAACTTCAATAGGAAGGCAAAATAGCAAAATTAATTAAAATTTAAAAAAAAGAAAAGCAAATAATAAGAGAAAGTATAAGAAAGAACTGACGTATGTTGGTGAAGGAAGTAGCGGACATAGTCGGAAACAAGCTGAGAATCAGCAGCCTACAATATGACAGTCGTTTTAATCATCATATCTAAAAATATCTAAACATTCTTTTTTTTTCCCCTTTGCGAGGCCAAAAATCCTAACCAAAAGAGAAATATATCTGGAGGAAAGATGAGTTGAAGTCAAAATAAGAATTACGGATCCAGAGCGGCAAACGTAGACGTTATCAGTGAGCTGTGTAATTTTGTCAGATGCCCGGTTAGCAACATACATCCCTAATCAACCAAATCAAAAAATAAGTACATTGTTTAGAAATTCAAATCTCTAATAATAACAGTAAAAGACCGAGAGAAATAGAATACCAGTGCTGGTACGAGAGTCGGCGCCGAGGACGACACCGCCGTTGTAGGTAACGCCGATGATGGTTGTGCCCATGGAGTGAGGGGCGTTCAAGTCCATATTCAGATCCATTTGGTTCTTGTTTGCCTTTGCTCGTGTCTTCCCCAAAACCCAAAACCCTAATCCAAACTCTGCTCTGCTTCAAATCTTGTTAAGACTTTTCTTCAACAATACCAGAGAGAGAGAGAGAATATATACAACTCACCTGACCTGATCGGACGGACTTGTTTCTCAAGTTTTCTTCTTTCCTTTCTTTTATCTTGTTGAACCGGAGTCCGGTTTAAAAAATATTTTTATAATAACTATATCAGGAAATTCTAGCATAAACAATTTAAAATAAGATAAAATTTAAGGAAAATTACATTAATTAGTACAATTTAAACATTTTTGTGTAATAGTTCATATAATTCTCGATTATACTGACTATATATGATTTATTAAAAATATATATGTAATTTGATAATATTAAAATTATTATAAATTAAGAAAAAAGTCATTAATGATTTTTAAAGATATAAAAATGTAAAATATATATTCAAATTAAAATAATTTGTTTCATTAATCTAAAATAGTCCAATAAATGAAAATTTATTTTAATTGATTATGATATTTGATGACGTTGTAAACATGTGATAAAGTTTAAAAATCATGTTTTACAAAAAAAAATAATGTAATATTATAGTAGAATAAAACCATTTTACAATGGAGTTACTGTATGTTTTAAAAATTTAATTTAGAGTTTAGAATTTAAAAATTTTATTTTAATGATTATTATTTAAAAGGTTTGTGACTTATGATTTAGGGTTATAGAATTAAAGATTTATATTTTAAATTTTAAAGTTAGTATACATATTTATATATTTTTAAAAATTTTTTTAAAATTAATATATATATATATATTTGTAAAAAAAAACTTTTTTTAATAAAAATTAGGGCTCAAATCGGGTGGAATATGTACAAAATATCAAATGGGTTAAATCAAAAAAAATCATATAATTGTAAGTTACTATTTGATAATTTATTTTCTTTAAATTTGTTAGGGATATTTATAACAATACACAATTATTATATTTTTAATTTTTAAGTCCCTAAAATTAATTTTTATTTACAATTTAGTCCTTTAAATTATAATTTTATTAAATAAAATTATTTTTTTTATACAACTCCCAAATTTAATTTTTTATATGGATTTTAACCATAAAAAAATTAAAGTGCGAGTTTAAAGGATATTTATTTTTAAATTCTAAACAAAATATATTTATAACAAACCTTAAATCTTAATCTTTGTTTAAATAATAACTCAAAAAATTATATAATTATAGGTTACCATTTGATAACTTATTATCAATTCGAACCTTTTGTATACAAAGCACAATTATTTAATTTTTATAATATAAATTTTACATCTTTAGAATAATTTATTATTATTATTAATAAAATTTTAAATATTATTTTTATTTCTCTATTAAATTAAATCTAAATAGATAAAACACTTAATATTTAACATAAAATATAAATAATTTGATAAATTTATGTAATAAAAATCCAGTTCTCTCAAACATTTTAAATTATTTTATCTATAAATTAAAACGTTAATTAAAATAACCAAATTTAAAATTAAAAACATTTTTTTCATGAATTGTTACAATAAATTTTACTAAATTTTAACAAAAAATAAACTTAATTATTACATTATTTTTAAAAAAATATCATCTTTAAAAAATATAATAAAACAAAAAATAAACTCTTTATATTCGGTTTCAACACTCAGATAAAATAAAAAATCATCGACTGGGGCTTGGGGATAAATCATACTCCATGAACACAGTAGCAACTGTGAGCAGCAATGGATGGAGATGGAGCTTTCAATCTCCACAATTGAGCAGCAGCATCAGGTTTATGTTGAGATTTCTTCTTCATATTTTTCTATAAATAAAGTTTAATTATTTTATTGAATACAAATTCCTGCCTGAATTGATCTCTCCATTATTCATAGTCCCGGGAAGGCTACTCTCCCTCTCCCCATCAAGCTCAGACTACACCCTTACAGAGTCAAGAATGGTGTTGTGGCCTCCGGTGATGCAAAGCGAGCGAATTTGTCTGTTTCAAGGACCCAAAGAGTCAAGCTTCCTGTTTACGATGCCACTCCCGACGGCAATGGCGGCCAGCCTTATCATATCAGTCAATTTTTAAGCCACCCATCTGGGATCAAAGCTATATTAAACACTAGAGCCTTGGAAAAGATTGAGTTTCTCGACACCAATGCATACAGGTCAATTTCTTTGCCATTGTCATCCTTTATTTTCTTTACTGTCCCATGATCCCATCCCCTTGCTGTCCAGGTGCACACTTCCAAAACTTGTGCTCTTCAACTTTGAAGCAACTCCTGTAATTGACTTACGAGTGATCCCCACAGAAGAAGACTGCACTGTTGAGTTATTTTCTTGCAAGGTGAGCTGAGCTGAGCTTCGATCCTACATTTAGATTCTGTAAGGTAGAAAAAGTTTGTTACACAAAGGAGGAAAGGGAAAAAGAAAAGAAATGCACAAATTCAGTGCCTGTCAGCAGAGGTTATGGAAGTATCTAGTGCAAAACTGAAGAATGCCCCAAAATTTGAATAGATTAAATTGGAAAAATTCACTCTGGGAAGTCATCTTAGCTCTATCATGCTGATTTCTAGTCGCTCACAATATAGAATACACATTAATAGGTAACATCAATGTCAAAATGCCAATTTCTGCTGTTGTGCTTGTTAGATTATGATTATAATGACTGAATCCAGAAATTGAAAGATTTGATAAGTATATAACTTATTCTGTTTGATGAATGGTGAAAATTGTATTTATATACTTGTTGATAACACTGTATGCAGTTCAAAGGGTCAGAAGTTTTGGAACGCCAAAATGAGCATTTTTCAGGTACTTTTGGCCTTTATATACCTCTGAGCTGATGTAGGTTTGCTTTTATTTAAAGTGATAGATGTTGTTTAGATGGAATGTTTATTTCATGGTGCTAAACGTATTGTTTGAAAACAAATCATTTCTAACTTAAAATGCATGGCTGTTTGGATTTTTAAGATTCTGGAAACTTTTCATTTGATGCCTAGAGGCTTGCCTTTTATCACCCAATTGGATTATTGAGTATAAACTATGGCTACAAGTTTTTTGTTACAATAGGCAAGATTCTGAAGGCCATCCCTGGTGCGATAGTCAAGTGTCTACTTGCTATCTGCTAGCTAACAGGTTCAAACCCTGGAAACAACTTCTGTGAACAGGGGAAGCCTACATACATTGGGACCTGCCCCTGCCCCTGCCCTGCTTATGACTTATAGATATATAAGCAAGATTTCATTCAGTTGTATCCTTGATAACAGAATTAAGATGGAGGGTCTAGGAAGATTTTTCTTTTCAGAATATTTAAGATTGCATGTTATGTTATATATAGTGAGTAATTGGTAGTATGGTACTATTTTGTAACTATTAATGTTGCTTTCAATTTTGCAGCTACTATGATAAATCATATTACTTGGGACACAAATGTTTCTGAGCCATTTTTAGAGGTTGATGTGAAGTTGAACCTAAGTCTTGAGGTTGTTATCTTCTTGGTTTGACAGCTCATGGTAGTTAACTGGAAATTAAATTTTGAATTTACCAAGTAACTTTGAAATTGGCTTCCGATGCCATTGAATCTTTAACAATGTTGAACTCTGATTTATTTAAGGAGAAAAGGGGAAGGAATTGATGTTAGGGGGAGATATGAATGATAATTTTTTTTTTTTTTTGATAGGTGTGCTCAGTATAAGATGGCAAAATGGATAGGCGGATTTTTTTCTCCATTATTTCTTGGTAGAGTAGTAGCAAATTTATTTTGTAAGTGTCTACAATCTCCCCAACTTTGGAAGATTAAGGCTCCGTTTGGAAAATGAAACGAAATGGCCTTTGTTTTCTGAAACCAAACACAACCTAAGTTTTGGTAGTGTGGAGATGATGGCAATCATTATGAATCTTCTCTTTTTACAAAGCATATGAGTAAAAAGCTTCTTCCATGTTTTTCAATAACCCCTTTGGATCCTCCCACTTTTGGCTCCTACCAAGCCTAGTCTAACTGTTGTTTCAGGGGTTTGGCTCTACTTTTTAACTGAGTGGCAGTGAAGAAGGGAGGATTGTTTAAAAAATAAGAAGCCTTGCTACAAATCTTGGTGGATGTATTTTGATCACTGAAATTTTTGTTATTGATATATGTAAATAATAGAGTTTTCGACAAGGAGAATAAATGGTTTTAATTCTTGATTCTGAAAAAATGAGTCCCTTTATAGGACTAAAATACAACAATCCTAGCTAAGTTAAATCTATCTATTATTAAAAAGATTAGAAATTTAAATTTAGATAAGATAAGATTTATCTTATCACTAAGTTAGATAAGACTTAGCTATTTAGTTATTTACTAGGACTAAAATACATAGAAATATATTTACAATCTACACTCCCTCACTTTGGTAATATAGAGTCCCATACTTGGATGTAAGTTCATCAAAGGTGGTTCTTTGTCTTGGTGAGTACATCGACTAGTTGTTTGTGAGTTGGAACAAAGTTGAGCTTTTCCATTAGTAACCTTTTTCGAGATAGTTCTAGTTCCACGTGTTTGGTCCTGTCATGGTGAATTGGATTCTTTGCAATGCTGATTGGCTATCACAATGAAGTTCAAACTATTCACTATGATTCATTTGTAATTCGGTCAAAGTCTTTGTATCCAAATTCCTTCACAAATCCCAAGTGCCAATGCCATCAAGCTCCTGAGACTGATTGTTTCTTGCTCCTCCATGTCACTAGATTTCCCCAAACTCAAGTACTGTGGATCTTCTACTAGGTTCTTGCATCTGAAGACTTCACTTTTTCGGACTCATTCTTAGAAAAAATCGAGTTCATGTGTCATCTTTAAATATATCAAGATTCAGTTCTTCGCCTCTAAGTGTTCCTCTCTAGGGTCATTCATGAACTAACTTACAATGCTAACAGAATAAGCAATGTCCGGTCTTGTAAGTGACAAGTAAATTCTTACCTACCAATCTTTGATAGTGTTCTTTGTCCTTTGGAATTCCTTTGTCATCAATTTGAATTTGATTATACTCATAGGTGTTTTTTGACCCCAACATTGCATAAAGCAAGTCTAGAATGTATTTCCTTTTATTGATTACAATACTGGTGCTTGATCTAGCCACTTCCATTCCTAGAAAGTATCTCAAGTAACCCAAATCTTTAGTTTCAAAAATTTGCCAAAAACTCTTTTACTTGTTGATTTTAGAATCATCATTGATTATATCATCAACATAGACTATTAAGATAGCCTTTTTGTTCTCGGAGAAGTTTTGACAAACAAAGTATGTTTGACATTGTAGATCGAATTTTAGAATGGCTTTAGTAAATCTATCAAACCAAGCCCGAGGTGATTGTTTAAGACCATATAATGATTTTGCTGATTTGAGTCTTCATTTAAACCGGTGGTTTTTGCATGTACACCTTCTTCCTAGTTCCATTCAGAATGCATTTTGATATCAATGGTGAAGTGGCCATTCTTGATTTTTGAGCAAGAGAAACTCTCACGGTATTAAAGTGCGAAGTAGTCAATCCCATAAAGACCGAGTGAAGTATGTTTTATTTTTTCTATGCTCCCATCGGCATTATATTTATTTGACACAGATACCCATTAGCTTGCCCTTTTTGTGATGTCATAACCTGTGTTTTGTTCCAAAGTGCCTTGATCTCATAACTTCTTCCATTTTATCTGATTGAGGAATATGCACCTTATCAATTATGGCAATGAAGGCTCTAAATTTCAACTTTTGAGGGTTTGCAATACATTTTCCGACACCTTTCCTTTGAGCAATACTGATCTATCAATTGAAGGGATAATAATATCATTACTCAGATTTAGTATCTTCATTTAGGATAATGGAATTGGTTCCAGTTCTTATTGATGGATAGTTTTACGTGAAGTAAGCCTTTTCTTTCTTGTTTGGATAGTTCCTTTGTCCCAAGTTGAGTTTTGCAAGGTTTGCATGGAGTTTTAGGTAGTGAACTGGTATTGAGATGATGGGTTCTGCATGGAGTATTGGAGGAATAGATTTGTTATGGATTAGGAACATTGGTAGATAAAGGAATGTCTTTGGTACATATAGGTACATTTTATGGTGGATGTAGGAATATTTTAGGTTTTTTGGACTTGTTGCTGATTTTTCATCCAAACTCTACATTTTACAATATGAGAAAAAAGTTGTAATTCATGAAAGGTAACATCCATAGAAACATAAAATTTATGATGCAGGAATAACATTTATAACTCTTTTGAAGTGAGAATACCCAAGACTTGATCCAATTTTCCTTTGAACTTCAAATATCAGCAACTACAAGACATAGGTTTGAAATCATTTTAAGAAGAACTTCCTTAGGAGTTTGAAATTTTAAAATGGGTATTAATGAGGTTCAAAAGCAGCTTCCCTCAAAAAATGTTTAGGAACATTAGAAGAAAACAACAATGATCTAGCAACCTCTAAAAGGTGTCTATTCTTCCTCTCACCATTCCATTGTGATGTAGAGTATCCCACACAAGAACTAATGTGTATAATTTCGCCTCGAAGAAAATTTCCCAAAGTAGTAGTAAAAAATTCACTCCCAGCCTTTTTCAAAATTTGAATTTTTATTTGAAATTGATTTTCAAGCATATAGAATTTCCTAAAATTGTTTCGATTTTCCTTCATTAAATACGTCCATGTAGTTCTAGAATGATCATCAATGATACAAACCACCTACTCCCAAGAATATTCTTAACTTTACCAAATGTCACTATGGTTGATGAAAATGGTTGAGATGTGTGTTTGGGGATACCAATATGTTTTGTTTTATTAAAAGTAAAAGAATTTTTATGAATGAATAATTTGGGAAACAATTTTTGGAGATAGAAAAATTAGGATGTCTGAAAATAATAACAAAATTTCAGAACTTAAACTAGAAATTTGGGAGGAAAAAAAAAACAATTGAGAGTGCAACTTGATAGGACTTGTCCCTTGGAAAGTGCTTGGCCTTTGATTATAATCCACACTGTCAAATCAACTTTCTCGAATCCATTTCTGAAAAATACATCCATGCAAAAAATTTAGTATAGGCAAATCATTCTGCGATAAAAGATTATTGTAAATAAACATAAAGGATGAGTTTAGCACAATATCCTTATTAAGAAAGACTGTTCGGTCCCTTCCACCTCGATCAATGACCCATTAATCTTCACATGATTCTGATTTCTAAGAGTAAAAACAGTCATATGATCTCTGTAATTAAAGAATTTTTATCAGATGAAATACTACGTATCGGAATTTTGGATGTTGTAGGCTGATTGATTATTTATTTGATGTGGAAGTGGTATGGCAAGATTTTAGAGGATCTAAAAAACCCAAACTGATACAATGTAAATAATAAGGTTTTGTAGAGGTTTTAATTCTTGATAGAAAACAGTGAGTCCCTTTTATAGGACTAAAATACAACAACTAAAGTTAGACTCTATCTATATCTATTATTAAAAAGATTAGAAATTTAAATTTAGATAAGATAAGATTTATCTTATCACTAAGTTAGATAAGACTTAGCTATTTAGTTATTTACTAGGACTAAAATACATAGAAATATATTTACAATCTACAATATATTAAGAATTTTCAATCTCCCTAACAAGCATACTTTTAATTCAGTTTGCCAGAATGAAAAGTTTGGTGTAGAATCTAGATTCTAGTTCTAGCTTCTCAACCATAGAGGAAACAAACTTCATCAAATACTCCATCAAGCCTCAACTTTCTGTTCTTTTTAGGTTACTGAATTTCAAGATTCTAGATATAGCTCATGTGTTAGGCTAGAACTATCAATGCTCATATGACTCGGTTTATATTTTACTTTTCAAGAATCTTGGTTGGAGTCATATTTTTGAGAATGTCAGCATGATAATATGATTGTATTCCTGTTTTAAGCACGTTAATTTATTAATTATTTAATCTTTATAGATGCTTAGGTGGTGGTTGTGTCTTTTTACGCTGACAACACTGTAAATGATGCTGACTTTGCAAACAGGTTTACACACAACCATTTATTTTACTGCCAATTTCAGCTGTTGAGCGTCCAGGAAATGTGTAAGTATGTTTTATTCAATTGCGGGACACAGATGCTAGGGTTATGTGTACCTATCCTATCCTATCCATAACCACATTTATCACTTCAAAGAATTTGTCTTTGAGGGTTTGCAAGAGATTTAAGGAGACTCGCTATCTATACTGTTATTTCAATTAGTATCTTCATTTAATATGTATTTATATTGAAGGATGATTGTATGTTTGATCAAGTTGCATTGCATAGTTGGACAGAAACTTAATCTTGTACCTCGAGTTGCTTATACATTAAGATAAACTGCAATTAGTATGGGAGGAGGGATTTTCATTTTTTACTCGCTGATTTTTCCATGTACTTATCATACAATGGAATTGTTATTAATACAGAGTGATGCAAGCTCTAGTGGATAGACTTGTTCCTTTGCTTCTTCAGCAACTAGTGGAAGACTATGACAAATGGGTTCAACTTCAAAAGCAGCTGATAAATTAGCTCATTTGTTCATATTGGCAGGTAAACCTCTCCCCTTTCCCCTTTTAGCTGTTAACTGTTTTATTTGATTTATTTCCATACTCTGTTTCTTCTTCTCAGTTTAGTCCATGATAATGAACCATATTCTTCTTATCTGAGTCAATGACAACTGGTTTTACAACCAATTGTTTTAGTTAAAACAATAGTGTCAAGTCTTAGCATCTAAATCTAATATAGCACTGTGCCGAAAAAAACAAGGGAGCCGAGGCTGGCTTTTTCCAATTCTAACAAATCAACAAACGTATTCGCCAAATGTAGTAGTATTCTGTACTGTTAGATAAACGAATGTATGAAAGAAGTTTATCTCTGTTAAAGGTACTTTTTTATTAGATGTTGTATCCTTACTTATTGATTAATGATACAGGCAAACTGGCAAAAGCAAGGCAAGTAAGGGATAGAACATAGTTAGACCCAACAATAAGGTTTTCATATGGACTTGAGGTGACTCTAAAAATGAAAATAAACAAATAAGATGCTTACATTTGTACTAAATCAAGTTTCTGTATACCAACTCAACCAAATCTTTGAACTACCTGCTTGTTTATATGAGTTGTCTTGTGATTGGAATGTTCTTTTTAAGCAAGTTTTGCCCCGCTGCTACTAGTTTGTAGTTGTCTTTCGTAATCGGTGCTCAACCCCTTGAATGAGCCAATTTGTTGTTGTAGAATCGGAAAGTTCCAACCTCTTGCATGCCGTTAGCGGACAAGGGCAGGCAGCTATCTACATGAGAAGTCAATAGTGTGATGGTTTCTCCATTCTTGATGCATGAAACTGCTACAAAATGGAACAAAAGCTGATAGTACTGCAGAGCAAGTGTCACTCATGCTCAACGGTATTGCCCCCGGTACCGATCCTCGATGTTTTCCATGTTAGTCAAATACTTTAGAGCAAACCTTCACATCTATTTGAGAAAGGGCCGGCACAACCTTAATTTGCAGGTTCTCATAATTGACGAATAACCAGGAAACAAGAAAAAGATAACCAAGTTTATAGAATAACCTACTATTTACCAATTGCATCATTCGGACATTTCAATTTGAGCTTTTGAAGATGCTCTCTGGATCTTATTTCAGCCTGTGTAGCGAATGAAGTCTAGGCTTGAGTATTTCATACAGGAGTGTATAGTTTGGGGTTTAATCAAAATTTTTAAAAAATTTAGAGGTCTAATTAAAATTTTGAAAATTTTGAAGAATTTAATTTGTTTTTTTAAAATTAAGGATCTAATTGAAATTTTTAAAAAAGTTAAGAGGCTTAATGAAAATTTTAACAATTCAGGGATTAAAAATTTTAGAAAGCCTAATTAAAATTTCTAAAATATAATTTAAATTTTCTTAAACTTTGTTCATTAAATTTTTGAAAAATATTAAATTTCTGGATCATCTTTTTATCTCTCCATCTTATATCAGCCTACGCAGATTTATCAATTTTAGGCGTAGTATTTTAAAATAGGTGGAAATAAATAAAGTGGTTTAGGGGTTTAAAAAATAAATAAAAAAAATTATTAATTTGGAGGTTTGAAAGGGCTAATTAAAATTTCTAAAATAAAATTTAATTTTTCTCAAACTTTGAGAAGCGAAGGGCCCCCAGGCTTAGGCTTATGCCCCGCCTCTGATTTCATGCAACTTTCGGAATCAAATAAACAACTAATGGCTTAATTGAAATAAGATGATCTAATTAACAAAATATAATCGTATTAATGATTAAAAAAACAGAAGCGAAAAAACGACACGCGCGATTAGAGGATGGAGTGGAGAGGTTTTTACCGACGTGTATTTAAGCGAGTGGAAAATTAGGGGAGAATAGTGACGACTGGTGTTGGGTCTGGTCTGGTCACAATAAAAACGAAGCTTTGAAAAGTAATTGAGAAGCAAACACTGCTCCTCTCCTCTTCATCTTCCTTCTCGTCTTTGTTGGGATTTTCGGTCCTTTCTTTGTCTTCAGCTCTTTTTTTTTTTTGTTTGCTAAATATTTTGGTCGTCTTGTTCGGGAGGCATTTGAAGAATTACTAAATTAAGCATCTCGATCGGTCGTTATCCAAATCTCCATCTACACTTTTTTTTTAATAATAAATTTCAGGTATGCATTTCATATATCCGTCTAAATCCGCTCTCTTAGTCACTTGTCCTGCTAATGTTTTTGCTGCTTTTATGCAATTTTCCCAGCTTCATTTTATTTTTGGTGTCTTTTCATAATCTGATCTGTGCCTTATTGCTGGAAGATGTTATTCTTTTTTGATAATTTAGGTTTTTTAATTAAAAATGAAAATTTTGGACTGGGAAGGATGTAGAACTTGA
This sequence comes from Hibiscus mutabilis, assembly GCA_019671005.1. NCBI lineage: Eukaryota > Viridiplantae > Streptophyta > Magnoliopsida > Malvales > Malvaceae > Hibiscus > Hibiscus mutabilis. The sequence goes on along the minus strand of CM033752.1, from coordinate 51,978,524 downwards.
ATATAAAATTTGGAAGTAAGAATTTTGATTTTCTATTTTGTATCTGGTTGATCTAAAATCCATTCTGTATAGTTTCTAAGGACATAAAGCTCTAGGGATTTTTTTTTTTTTTAATTTGTTAATTATTTTTTCGGTATGCCCGTAACTTTTTTTCTCTCCCAAAAGCCAGTACTTTTGCATTTCAATCTCAGCTATGGCTGGTATTTTGTGAGATTGACTGTTTCTTGAACTGTTATTTTGGCTTATGAGCTTCGATTTGGTTTAAGCAATCCGGGATTTACAGTAATTGCATTTCTAGGGTTTGCTAGCGGTTCGAAGGGTTATATTTTCCGTAAACAAATACGGTTTGCCTTATTTTTTTATTTGATTATTTTAAAACTAAACTTATGAACAATCATTTCTAAATTATCTCCTTTCTCAAATCGTACAAGTTAGAAACAAACCCCAAGAAAAAAAAAACCTGGATGTCTGATGATATCCGAAAACTCCTTCCCGATGTATCTTCTCCCTGTAATATTACTTATCCTCTTAAATCTCCAAATATTTACTTTCCTTTTGCTTGCTAATGGGTACTTTTGTTTGGCACTTTTTGATTTTGGTCTCTTTTGATTCTAGTTATGTTGTAAAACCTGATCATTGCTCTCTGCATAATCTTTAGCACTTAATGTCAGGTGGTAATTCACAAGGTTACATTTTTGTTGGTTTTAGGGCAGGTTGTTTAGAGATTGTGCCATCAAATGAGTATCAAGAGTTTGGGCTAAGTAAATCTTTCTTATTCTGGTTTTTATCATTTGGGGTTTAATTCATGATTGGGAAAATGGTTGAGGGTCCCAAATTTACAGGACTTATCGGAGGAACCAACAACAATGATAACAATTACTATGATTTTACTCAAGGGTTTTACCAAAAGCTTGGAGAGGGCACTAACATGTCTATTGACAGTTTACAGACAAGTAATGCTGGTGGGTCTGTCTCCATGTCAGTTGAAAACAGTAGCGTCGGTTCTAATGATTCTCTAACCCACATTTTAAGCCACCCTGGTCTGAAGCCTGTGAACTGCCACAATTACTCTGTCTCTGTGGGACAGAGCGTGATTTCGTCCTGGTAAAGTTGGCCATGCACTTAATGATGATGCATTAGCGCAGGCATTGATGGATAATAGGTATCCAACTGAGGGATTGCTGAATTATGATGAGTGGACTATTGATTTAAGGAAACTTAACATGGGTTCAGCTTTTGCTCAAGGAGCCTTTGGGAAGTTATACAGAGGTACATATAATGGTGAGGATGTTGCGATTAAGATATTAGAAAGGCCTGAGAATAGCCCAGAGAAGGCACAAGTTATGGAACAGCAATTTCAACAGGAAGTTATGATGCTTGCAACACTGAAGCATCCAAATATTGTGCGATTTATTGGGGCTTGTCGGAAACCTATGGTTTGGTGCATTGTGACAGAGTATGCAAAGGGTGGCTCAGTTCGACAGTTTTTGACAAAGAGGCAGAATCGTGCTGTGCCATTGAAATTGGCAGTTAAGCAGGCATTGGATGTTGCAAGAGGAATGGCCTATGTGCATAGGCTTGGGTTTATTCACAGGGATTTGAAGTCAGATAATCTTCTAATAGCTGCTGATAAATCAATAAAGATTGCAGATTTTGGAGTCGCACGTATTGAGGTGCAGACTGAGGGCATGACACCAGAGACAGGGACGTACCGTTGGATGGCTCCGTAAGTCTTTTTGACCCGTATATGTTAAAGTTTCTACCCCTTTACAATATGTCATTTATATCTTTTTGTTAAAAAAAATATTGATGGCAGTTTCCATCTTTGTTAGATGATTCTTGCTATTTTGCATGGACTTGGATTTTTTTCTTTAAAAGAAGACCTATAAGGTTGTGCATTATTTCAGTGTTGATTTCCTAACCCTTTGTTTAATTAACTTTAACGATCTGATTTTGAAGTTCTTTGTCTTCGTTATGTGTACTAGCAGCTTCCTTCTAAAATGGGTGATGCTTTTGTTTGATTATTTGAAGGAAGAATGTCTTCATGACTGTGATTTTAATAGATATTTTGAGTTCTCTTTTTTTTTTTTTTACAACATTGTAATGTTCTGTCTCTAGATCTGGGTGCAATTTGAATGTATTGAAAGATTTTTCTAAGAATCTAACTCCTAGTATTCTTCCACATAGTTGTACTTTCTCTTTGGTGTATTTGAATTATCTTTTACATGAAACTGCATTCATTTGCTGAGCAGCTGAATTGGTATCTGAACTGTATCTGTTAAGTATTTTATACATTTTTGTTCATTATTCACAGTAGTAATTGTCTTTTGTTCTTGCAGCGAGATGATACAGCATAGACCCTACACGCAAAAGGTAGACGTGTATAGTTTTGGAATAGTGCTTTGGGAGCTTATCACTGGCTTGCTTCCTTTCCAGAACATGACTGCAGTGCAGGCAGCATTTGCTGTGGTGAATAAGGGTGTAAGGCCCGTTATCCCAAATGATTGCCTCCCCGTACTGCGTGAGATCATGATGCGTTGCTGGGACACTAACTCAGAAGTCCGTCCTCCCTTCACTGATATCGTGAAGATGCTTGAGATTGCTGAAACGGATGTACTGACAACTGTTCGTAAGGCCCGCTTCAGGTGTTGCATGGCTCAACCTATGACAATGGATTGATCCAGAATAGAAAGAGTGGAGAAGAGAGAATAAAGAAAAAGAAGATAAAAATGGAAATGCAAGGGAAGCAGTAAGAATTTAGGTATGAATTCATGTATGTATCAGTATTTAACATAATTTTTTTCCCTTTACACTTTATTTTCCAGGTAGAAGGTAAGTTATTGGGTTCAGGATGCTGGTTTCTGGATTTTGGTGTGAATTTGTACTCTACTTGGGACAAGTGGCGTTGTAGTTTTAGGGGATCATTGATGTGGTTTCCTTGTGTAGCTATATATATACGAACAAAAAAATTTTGCCTTTTAACCATGCGTCCTTTTATGCCCACACTAAAAAGTACTTAAAAATTAAATTTTAAATTTTAATTTTTACATTTTAAATCTTAAAAATACACTGCAATTTCCAGAGAATAACTACGGATTCAACAGGATAACGCGCTAGTCTAGGCCCTAGGGAACTTGACGCTTGTACCATCGCTGAGCTGAGAAGCTATACGCGAAGATTGGGAGGGATTGTATTGTCTAAAATATGCATTAGTAATTATGATAATATGCAACAGAAATAGGCTATGAGAAAATCAAAAGTGGACGTAAAAATATTAATACTACAAAAGAAATAAGTCACCATTTTACTAGGTGATATTAATATATTAAATATAAATAAACAAAAATATTATAGTATTATAAAATAATATTAAATTAAATTATAAAAAATTAAAACAAAGAATTATCTATTTATGATTAAATAATTTTAGAATAAAATTGATCAAAAATAAAATATGAACCATTTAACCTGTCATTTATTTATTTTATTAAGTAATCGACTTTTTTTAATCAAAAGTGTCATTATGATCGATTTTTTTCCTAATATGTGTAGCAACTAAAAAATTTGATAAGTGTTCTCACTTTTTTGAAAAATTGGTTTTTAGTGGGATATTAAAAAAAAGTTTGTATTTTGGAATAAAAAAATATAGAGTCGCCACCAGTCACTTGGTTTAGGTAGACCGGACATCGGAAAGGACACTAGGATTATAGGGGTTCGGGAGTCGGTTACGAGTGGGGAAGGTTTCGCACCCTCACCACGACCGAAAATCGGAACCTAAGGGTTCGTATTGTATTTAACTAAAAGAAAAATAAATTTGAGTCTAACTTGATTAATAATCCCTAAAAATGCATGATCATATTGTTCGAACCTAAACCTCATAATTTATAGTACCCGAAGAAGATGACGCCCGAATATTCGGGACGACGCTCCCGAATGGGATATCAAAATTTCGAGGACTAAACTAAATGCTACAAAATATAATGCATGGACAAGATAAATATGACAAAAATGCATGGGCAATTGATATGATGAAAAGGTACATGGCATGAACAAATAAATAAATAAATATGTACGTATAAAATATATAAACATACGTTAAAAAATGCTAACAATATACGAGCAAAATATGCACATATAAACATGTAAAATAATATACAGAAGATTTAATAGTATATAAAAACAAAAATATGAAGGAGATGTGTACATAGATACGAAACAACAAATGTGATATATTATTTGACTGTAGAAAACTGTATAAAAAGATGTATCCACTATGCATGTGAAACCGTGTATATATATGTATGTATATATATATGTTACACTGCCATAAAAAACCAAATATATATACATATATATATATGTGTATAAACTATATAAAAAGCTGATAATGCTAAAGAAAATGAAAAGAGCGGGGATTAAAAACTTAAATATTCCCTTGAATGCAAAACAAATGAACATATGCATGAACAATATGAATACGTCATCAGGAATACAAGTAATAAAATAAAGCATAAATGATAATAAAAAAACATGAACATGGTATATTGAATTAAATAGCAGTAATCAAAGACTGAAAAATAAATATACAAATCTGGAAAGGACCAAACTGAACACAAAAAAAATGATAACAAAATGCACAAAATTAAATGGCACCAGATATAGGACCGGATTGAACGAAAATAAAGTAAAATGAGAAAAATTAAATAAATATCCAGAAAGGACCAGATCGAACAGAAATTAAAGTGCAAGAAATTAAAAGCTGAAATTGAATGTTAGTAAGTCATTTTAGATGTTAGTAAGCGAACCGTGCCATAAATAATACAAATCATACTCCAGTTCGAGTCACCGTAAGAGAGTAGGCATATCATGATCGAAAAATAATTAAATGCGGCAAAATAACTACATAAATCAAAGCGCAATAAATAAATGGACTAGAATGTAAAAGCAAAAATATAAGTGCTGATACTAAAATAAAATAAAATACCGAAATCTGGAGACCAGTATTAAAAACCCCCCTTTTTAAGGGACTAGATGTGCTATTATACCATGCGATAGGGATAAAGTTAAAAGAATTTTAGAATGGAGAGACTAACTTCATTATTTTCCCCTTTTATATATTTTAAGACCTAAAGATAAACTTAAGAGACTCCCTTTCTCGTTTTTCCCTTTAACCGGCTGCACCCCTTGCCTCTGTTCCCTTTCTTTTTACTTTCAAATTCAGATTAAAATCAAACCCTTTAGATTCGATTGGGATGCTGATGGTCGCAAGCTGGCCTTGCTCGGCGGCGAAGAGTTCGAAACCGGACCGGAGTAAGTCGAATCTTCTCCCTCCCTTCTTATTTTTGCGTTTTTTTATGTATTCGAATGAAAATAAGAAGAATGGTATAGCTTTCTTTTCTTCTTTTTTTGAAACTCAGATCTGGAATTTCTTCAGAAGTAGGGATAAAGACAAAGTTTTTTTCTTTCTTTGAATCGGTTCAAAGCTTTTTTTATTGATTTTGAATCCCCCGATTTTCGATTTTTCGGCCGAATATAATAACCCCAATCTATTTGAAATCTCAAGAAGAAAAATATACCTAGAATTTTTTTGCTTCACTTTGTACTCATAGTGAATCTGCCCCCTCCTTACATTGGATTTTCATCTATATATATTAGATTTGATTACATTTAAAAATCTACTCTAGTCTATCTTAGAGTTGTTGATTAAAATCCCCTATTCTGTGGCTTTTACAGCTCGGCAAAATACGGCCGGCGACGACGGCTCGGCGTGGTGGCGACACGGCTTGGCAGCAGGGCTGGCGGCTGGCATAGGTTTAGAGTTAAGGTCAGCTAATAGTTTAGGTTATGGGCTTGGGGTTAATGGGTAGAAGGTGTTGGGCAGAGAGGTGTTTTTTTAATCGGGTCTGGTATGTGTATTAGATCTTGGTTTGTATTGTAAATGGTTAATAGTTTTTGATAACATTTTATGTAATTGGGTAAATAGTAATAATAAAAGAATTTTTTATTTCTGAATTTTAGTTTGGTTTTGGGTTTAGGTCCGGAATAAAAAACGAATTTAAGTTTAGGCCTGGATTAAAAAACAAATTTGAGTTTAGGCCCGAACAAAAATGAGTATTACAGTATGTTGAGAAAATAGAACAACTCCAATAACGTTTCTCAAAAATATAAAAACACAACTCATTAAATATGTACACTTTAAACGGAAAAATGCTCTAAGCCAAGTTTGTCAAAAAAAAAATGCTTTAAGCCAAAAGAATACGATGAAAGCGCGTATTTTTCATTTTCATTTTTCTTCTTTATTCCTTTCCTCACCTTATAGCTGCCAGCCAAGAATCCAAAAGAACAAACAAAAGGTCACATTCTCAAGGGCAAACTCCACGGTGCGTAATGCATCTTCCACACATTCTACAAATGTTAAAATAATAGGATATAATAATTTTATATTTTCTGAATAAATTCTATTTTTAATATAATGTAAAAGATTGTCAAACATTAAAAATAACTCACTCGCCATTGTTACCGACACTCTACAAACTTCTCTATTTCTTTTCAAATTTTAACTTAGCTAAACTAATCTTTTTCGAATGCCTGCTAAGGTCGTTTGACTGAGTCCGACATTGGGTAGCCTGCCGGATTTGCTGGGAATCAAAGCAAGGTGAAACAATAATACTCTACCTGTTCCTCCCCCTCATTCGAATGATTTAATTCAGTCTTCCGTACAAAAAAAATTATCAACTACCATTTTGTCTTATATAATAATTAATAAATAAATAATCAAAGTGGAACCACTCGCATCTTATCTATAGAATTGGAATCCAATGCCAAATTGAAAGAAAAAAGCTTTCTTTCAGACCACCTTAAAACATGGGTGCTTTTGCCAGTGGCAACAGATTGAATGAAAAGAAAGGAAAATATACTTCATTGTGTCCAAATTTTAAACTATAGTAATCACTTTCAGATGTTCACACTTCTGGAAATTCATAGAGCAACAAACAGAGCTGAAATGAACAGATAATCCGACAACCTATCATGATGGATAAAAACATTGTTTCTCTTAGTTTTAAGACATTCATGTAAACCTACCTAAAACAAGATTACTTCAATAATATTGCAAGGAAACTAAACCTCCACAGGTTTCAGCTCAAAGGAAAACAGGATTCTGCAGCTGATGCAACTGATGAAACCTTACAGCGCTGTCAGCTATGCCCTGATTTCATTTTTTAAAGTACCCCGTGTTTAACACACATGTCGAACACATATCCAGACATAGATATAAGATATGACTATAGGCACTCCAAATACATGGAAGAGCTGGAAAAAGAGCTGACATAATATCGGACACTCACACTCGAGTAGCATAAATAACATAAGAGTTTCAGTACTACACTACGAACTATCCGCAAGAGAACATGTACAAAGATGCACAAAAACTAGAATAGCAATCACCCCTATATGTTAAAGAAGTTTCAGTTCAGGACATTATGCAAAACAATCGCAAATACATCAAACACAAATTTACCTTACATTGATACTAGAAGGTTTTTTTTCAAACAGTGAAGAAGTTGAAATCAAATCAAACATATGCCTGTAAAAAAAGAACTTTTATGGATAAAACCCTCTTCCAGCTAAACAAATACAGCCCCTTTCCCCACACACCCCTTTTATCCCTTTCCAAACCAAAAGGAAGATAAGAAGAGGGGGAAACAGAAAAAAAGCCAGAAAGGATGCCTACTTCCTAGAGCATATGAGGGCAGTGAAAGGAGAGCAAAGTCCATGCACCCTTCTTTACCCTGTAAAACTAAGAAAATGTAAAAACAACGCTAAGAACTGTACTACACTAAATCTACTACGGCCGCATATATCCAGAAGTTGCACTTTTCAATAACCATAATCCAAAGATTCCCAAGTCATACATTACCCCGGGCAAGTTAAACCAGTCAGTCAGTCACCGTTGCCAATGTTCTTCACAAGTGCACTTCCTCTTTCTTTGTTTCAGTGTTGTCAGCAGCCTCATTGCTAGTTTCTTCACACCTCGACTCAACCTTATCTTCTTCAACAGTCTTCTCCTCCACAAACTCGTCCTTGTCTTCTCCAACAGTCTTCTCGTCCACAAACTCACTGCCTCTGGCATCATTTTCCTTGTCTCGAACTATTCCCTCCCTCGCATCTTGGGGCTTTAACTCATCGTTCCCTTTTCCTTCATTATTTAGCTCATTTTGTCTTGCAGTTGCAATCTCATCCATAAAAACATCCATTAGAATTTCATTCCGTGGCATTCCACCATTATTGTTCTCCTCCATAACAACATCAACGTTTCTAGCATTTTCAGCAGCAGATCCCAGCATTTCCACATTATTATGAGCAGCAGCACTGGTAACCACCCTAAGATCAGAGCCACCATCCTCACTCTCGTTATCAGACCCATTCTCCACAACCTCCTCATTAACATCTTCCACTATCTGACTCTGCCTCTCTAAAAACTGTAACCTCCTCCTCAAATCCCCCAATTCCCTCTCCATCAAAAACAACCTTTCTTTTAATGTCAAATTCTCTTCTTCCAATTGAGCTATATGTGTATCTTGATCATCCACTCTATTTTCCAAAACATTGTTATAATCACCTCCATAACTAGGATATATCATTTCAAACCTACTTAAATCATGGTCCAATCTCCTCTCCACTTCCACGTGTTCTTCCACATCACTCTCACTTGAATCCCCACCATTTCCACCATCCTTCTTCATCATCTTCATGACCAGTTTCTGGTGATCGAAGCCGAATCAAACCTTTCATTGACCCATAACCATCCACACCCCATTCTTCCTTGGCCATATCACCCAAAACCTCCCTTGATGGTGAAAACATTGGCGTAGGAAGAACAGCGGGAGTCACAGGACATGGTGACACCAAAGATGCTATTCCACCGGACTTTTTTGCTCGGATTATGAACGAAGATGTATTCCGCGGAGCATAAGGAGCAAACCGGTTGTTGCCGTAATTGAATTTCTTCTTGTTGCCGTAGAATTTTCTGGCTTTTAACCGGTTCTGATTTTGTAGATCGTTAAGAGTTGGAGGTTTGTATCCTTGAGTATTACTACCTGAAGCAGCGGTCACAGAAGAAACAGCAGAACCAGAACCCATGGATAAAGGCTTATTCTCGAACTTCCAAGAATCTTTACCGAAAGAAACTTTTTTGCCCTTCCAATTGTTATTACGATTGAAAGAAGAGAACTTCTTGTTAGGTTTAGGGTTTTGGTTTGGTTCCTGGGATTGCCAAGGCTTATAGCTTCGATTCAACATCATCGGAGGAGGCGGCTGAGACATCATCTGAGGACCAGAACTTATGGGCTGCGACTGCGCCGCCGCAAATTGGTTCATCGTCTGAGAGTAAGCCGCCGACGCCATCAACTGATGAGACTGATTCATCATCTGCGGCTGAACTGGAACTTGGACCTGGACCGTGTTCATCATCATTTGCGGTGGCTGATTCATCATCTGAGACTGATCGTTCATTTTTTTATAAAATAAAACGAAAAGAAAAACGAAATCAAATAAATCTAAAGAGAGAAAGAGAGAAAAAAAAACCCTAATTCTTCAGTTTTAGAATTGAAATTGTTGCCAGATCAAACGAATTACTACTGATCCGTTAATTTCCTTTGGTTCTTTTAGTTTTCTCAAATCTAAAACTAAAATTTTAGATTCAATTGCTTTGAATTGAAGCCTTTTCCCCTATGTTCCGCTTCGAATCCCTAAATCTGGAAAAGACTGATTGCCCGACGCACCGAGGCCAATGGTTGCTTTTATCAGGGACGAGAGGAGTCTCTGAACGGTTAGATTTTTAGGATTACAAGATTAACGGCCAGATCTGATTCGCGTGTCGATGTAAAGATCGACAAGTAATCAGTTTGTTAGACGGAGTTTTCTTTTTTAGTCCTTGAGTTTTTGAAAATTTGTAAATATGACCCTTTTCTTTGAAGAAATATCTTTTTGCAACATATTTTGTTTTAATTTATCGTTTGACCCCTTTGATTTGATTGCTTAGTTGTCAATTAAGTTATTGGGCTCGATACTCACAACCGAATTGTTTGCCAAGTGGTGGAGAAGATATAATGTGGGTGATTGGAGTGGAAGCAAAAATGATAAAAAATGTGGACAAAGATTTAAAGTGGTCCGGCTTTCTAACCAAAGCCTACATCTATTACATTAGCTTCCTACTAAGGATTTCATCAATTCACTAAGAATACTTCCCCTTTTCAAGGCTTAAGATGCAATATTTTACAACCTAGACTCACTCACCAATTCTAGCATCCAAAGCTCACAAACTGAACCTTGAGAACACTCTCTAACAAGAGAAAACTTAGCAAACTAAAAATCCCTCTAAAATGTGATTGTTTGCACTCTTAAGCTCTCACTCAAATCCTAATACACTTGAGCATGCATTGGCATTTTAGCTCAACAAGTGTAGTCTATACAAAGAATGAGAAATTAAGCACTAAGACACATTTGACATTATAATGTTGTTGACAATTGAAGCATTAGCTTCTATAGATGCTTGAAAGTCCCTTTTATACTCACAATTGAGTTCCTAGTCGTTGGAGATCGTTGAGGTTGAATTTGAGCCGTTGGGGCCTTTATTTCCCGCAATAATTGCAGTTCTAAAGCTGTCTGTATCGGTATGTGGGTAGCCGTATTGGTATGCCCTTCTTCAGAAGTAACCGTTATGCTCTTCACAGCTAATGCGTATTGATACGTGTAGGAGCGTATCAATACGGCCTGCAGTTTAATAAACCGTTCGGGTTTTTGCCACGTAGGCGTATTCGAAACGCTAAGAGGCGTTTCAAAACGACCTCTCTCTGTATCGATATGGGCAAGACTTGTATCGGTACGATTTTTGACAGTTTCAAATAATCTGTAGTTGAAACCATAAGGTGTATCGATACGGGGAATATCGTATCAGTACTTGAAAAACTCAGGTTTTGCTACTTTAAAGACATTTAAATCATTCTAAAATCTTATAAAATCCATCCAACATATTTTCAAGTTGTTTGGACTTAAAATTATTTTTTTGAAATATTTTCAATTTAGTCTAAAATTATTTTTCAATTATTATATCAAAGTAGATATCCTAACATAAGTGTTTAAACTATGTTTTTTAATAGGTGCTTAAAGTATTTTTGTTCTTAAAATAGGTGCATAAAATTTTATTTTTTGCTAAAATAAGAGCTTAAAGTATTTTTGACTAAAATAGGTGCCTAAAGTTTCATATTTTATTGAAATAGGTGTCAAAGTAAGTACCTCAGTTGACTATAAAACAAGCCAAAAATGAAACTTTATATACTTATTTTAGCCAAAAAATACTTTAAGCACTTATTTCAACAAAAAAATATTTTAGGCACATATTGCAAAAAAAAACGTATAATTTGACACGTATTTTGTAGTTAAACCAATATTTTTACACTCACAATTGGATAAAAAAACAGTTTACGAGATTAAATTAATTGCACAAATTTCTATAACTTAAATCTAAAATTTTAAACTTTATCTCTTAAACTAGTTATATTTCAATACGCAAACTGTATAAAATAAAATTACACAATCCTTTGTATTTAAGCTATAAAATTTAAAGCATAAATTCTTAACCCTAACACCCTAAAACATAAGCCTTAAACCCTAAACTCTAAATTCTAACTACAAACCTTAAATTCTACACCCTACGCACTAAACCCTTAAACCCTAAACCACCACCTAAATTTATAAACCCTAAAATTGAAAAGCTTGTGTAAACCACACAAACTTGTGTATTAAAGTATTTCCAAACTTTAAATCATGTGTATTAAAGTATTTTCCAAACTTTAATTCTTAAATTCTAAACCTTAAAATATAAACTCTACATTAAACATCTAAATCCTAATTTACACTTGTTTATGAAAAACAAAATTCTCACTGCGGTGCATAAAATACTTTTTATGGACGCTTTACTATTATTACATTATATGTTTTATTATATAGGCTTATATATCATATTAGTACCTAAAGTATACTTTTTCATTTGGGAACTTAAAGTATTTTTTAGTTAAAATAAGTACCTAAAGTATGCTTTTTGGTTAAACTAGGTACCTAAAATATATTTTTTGGTCAAAATAGGTACTTAAAGTATTTTTTTCGTCAAAGTAAACATCTAAAGTATATTTTTGGTTAGAATAGGTATCTAAAATGTAGGTTCCTAAAAATTATCATGTGACATTAATTAAAAGGATTATTATCCTATACACTGGCGGTGGAAACTTTTTGTTTTCACAAGCGCCTCAATTATAGGGTTTAGGATTTTAGTGTAGCGGTTTAGAATTTAGGGTTCATGGTTAGAATTTAAGATTTATGGTTAGAATTTAAGGTTTAAGGTTTAGGGTGATATGGGTAGGGATTTAGGTTTTAACCTATAAAACCTAAATTTTAACCCTAAACCCAAAATTCTATCAACAACCCCTAAATTTAAAACTTCTACACTTAAACCCCTAAACTTTAAACCCTAAACAAAGTCCCTAACCCCTAAAACTAAGACGTTTGTGTAAAAAAATTCCACAAGCGCTTGTGTATAGAATAATTACCCTAATTAAAAAATACATTATGTGCCTATTTTAACGAAAAAATATACTTTAGGTACTTATTTTGACCAAAAAATTATACTTTAGGTACTTACGCTGACGAAAAAATACTTTAAGTACTTATTGTGACCAAAAAGTATACTTTAGGTACCTAATTTAATCAAAAAGTATACTTTAAGTACTTTATCTTGACTAAAAAATACTTTAGGTACCAAAATAAAAAATTAGTATTCTTTAAGTATTAATATAATATACAGGCCTATTATAATCAATCTTTCAACTTATATATTGCGTCTTATTTATAATTACAACTACTATGTATGTCTACCAAGTCACGTCTTATTGAAAGTGTAGTTGAAGGCTTGAAGCAACCACGAGTTCTTTAAATTATTTTTTTGTTATTTATATTTTTTTGATCGAAAGTGATATTACCACGTGCCTCGTTAGAACTCATAATTTTAATTTTTGAAAAAGAATATACAAGACAATACATATATAGCCTTTAACTTAAACTAGACATAATCATCATGAAAAGCCTGTAAATTATCATCAGGAAGCGAAAGAAGTCTGTGATACAAAAGTCACCTCTGCGAACAATTTTCGTTATTTCATCCGCAAGTTTGTTCATCTCTCGACCAACATGTACCACAAGAATCTCTCAAGGCCACCGTGGGACAAAAGGGATTGAATATCAAGAATCAAAGATGAAGCCCAACAAAACAAGTATGTGCTCTATGTTCGATTAGGAATTATGGGGTATGTATGAGAGTCTGCTTTGTGTATAGTCGATTGGTATTCGGTGCCTTATTTTAGAATCAGATTGTTTGAAGGCCACCGTGGTTCTTCCTGGGCTTCATCCTTATTTATTTTTTTTCAAATGGGTTAAAACTTTTTATCATTAGATAAACAAAGCACCATTTAATTTTTAATTAAAATTGGTTGAATATATTAATATATTTTAATTTATACATACTATAATCTCCCAAAAATACTTTTCTTTATAATAATGAGATGTAAGAGTTGAATATGAGAAGAAAATCAAGGCATAAAAAGAAAGGTTAGAAAATCATAATAGTTATCCATCCAATACATGCATACATTCATACAGAGAAAATAATTATCATCTAATATAAGAAGAAAATTCTTGCAGTCCAAGCAACCTTTCCACACGGGAAAAAAATTACATTATCAACTACACCCATATAACCCAATGGCTAAAGCAAGAGTTCTTGCCCAACACAATATCATTGAGGAATTTACATTCCTGCCTTGCGCAATTCTTCGGATCCATGCGCAAAGTGGCACCTCTCACCAAAAGTACAGGATCCTTTAGAAAAGTTCTCGCATAGTTTAGTCTTAAAGTTGTTCCCTGAGCCAGACCCACTCCTAGCGGCGTTCTTCATGCTACTTCCAGTCCCAGAGGCCAAACCAACATTTAAAATCAGTTCGTGAACCATTGCACTGGCTTGCTTGATCTGATCAAATGTTCCCTCCAGCTCAATGTTCCTTGAACTAGGATCTGACTCATTCTCCCTTATAGAAAGCTTGGCTCCTGTGACCCGACAAATATGCTTTGAGTTCACACCATTTTTCCCGATGATAGCTCCAGCAAGGGACGCATCAATGCTGATCTTGGCTGTGGCAGATGCTCCGAAACTGGCTGCAGCACCAAAACCTGGTGAGGGAGGCTCCATCCTGCCAGCCATCCTTCCAGGCATGGCTCCCATGGAACGAGGATCCTCGTAAGCAGGACCAGTCCGCTTGCCAAGCTCCCACTCACCATGAGCAAAATGGCATTTATCTCCAAACTTGCAACCTTCAGGCGTGCTGAATTTGCTGCACAAACGGGTCTTTACAGCTGGAGGAGATGAGCCATCAGGGAAGGATGGTGGGGCTACTGAATTTCTGGCAGCTGCAGGAAAAGCCAGGTTGTTACCAAGCATCTGAGACACTGCTTTGATGCCACCTGGAACATAATGCAAGAAGTGACAGCTCTCACCAAATTGGCACCCAGAAGTGCTGTAAAATAAACAGAACTCAAGAATGTCAAGCTAATATCAAGGAAATACTGTTTTGATAGTGCTATAATACAGGTACTAGTTCAGTCTATGAGATACAATTACAAATTTATCCAAGCTTTTCATGCATACACCAGCCGATGCAATAAAATGAAATAAGTAGTACTGCATGTAACATCAGGAATGACAACAGCAATCTTCTGCATTACCATATTGAATAACAAGCACCAACAACATGACACAACCCTTTATTATTGTTCAGAACCAAACATCAGCAATTCTGCATCCTACTTTTAGCTTTCATTTTTCAAGCATCTTCATGTAATAAAAATATGACATTTTCACCCAAACCATACTGGAGCCTAGAAAACAGTAAATAGGCATTCTCTCTTTCACCCCAAGAAAAACATAAAAAAAAATTATTCACAGATAAATGCAAACAAAACCAAATAAATACTTCCTGTAATATCAAAATTTTTATGTAAAAAAAGGGGAATCCACCTTGTTCCATTAGTTTCTCTCAAAACATTACTGTTCATAGGTATGATTCTAAAATTCTTGTGTGAGCCTACAATATGTAAATGATTTTGATGTGTGTATTGAAGAGTAAAGGAATTATATACCTGACTATATTATATATACTGATTGGAACTTATATCCCATAATTTTGCATCAGATAAAGAGTCCTCAAATGCAACATGGAAAAATATATTCTAGGGTAAATTTAGGCTTATTTCTTCTACCATTCAATTTCCATTATCTACAAAATTGATCACCCTGTACCAAAATTGCTGGTATTCACTCAACATTTGACATAGAGCAGCTATGTTTACTTGAAAAGATTATAGTACACTGTAAGATAAAAAAAGTTTTGAATCCTGCATGGTTGCTTTCTGTTCACATATATCCAGCATGTCCTTAGTCCCAAAATTCACCAAGAAACCAACCATTTTTATCTCAGCCTTTCTTATCATGATTAGAGCCAAGAGCGTTACCTGTATAATCATCACTTTAAGTGACCAATTAATTAGTCATAATAACATAAAGTTTACATCAGAAGGTTGTTGTCAAAGTAAAAATTTACTCAAAACTTATAAAATTAGAAAATGATGGAAGTGCATTAGGCTATTTATTTTGGATAGGTTAAGATTTGAACCTGAAAAACTTTGTGCATGGCTTTGATTTGCTTCCTATACCAGTTGGAAAGGACTCCATTTCTGTTGCAGAACATTAATTAATTTCTCTCAGTTACAATTTCAGAGAGTAATTGATTTTTGAACTTTACAAAGTATTCAGTACCCTGTTACTATTTCTTATCACTACTATAAAAGAAAATATGTGCTTTATTAAATATGAATAATTGGTTTAGATCATTTTTATAGAATACAACCATCACACTTACTAATAAATTGAATAGTGGGCTGACAAATTTTTGTTTCCCAGAAGAAAAAAAACAGCTCAACTTAGTGACTTTGAAAGTAAGTTCTGCTTCCAACTTTCCCAAGAACTAAATTTCAGATGATTAAAAGAAAACAGAGTTCTCCTCCCCACCCCCTCCCACCCCAAATAAATTGAAAAATCAGATTAAGGAAAATATCTCTACACTTCATACATCAATCCCAAAAACTTGTACAGAAATTACCATGCCAAATTTTCAAATACAAAGATATATATGAGAAATCAAGACTATAAAATTGCAAGAATACAATATATACAAGTATAATACTGGATTCACAAACAAAGTAAGTCATCACTGATAATCATGTAAGAGCAAGAGCAATAGATAATTGCATTACCCAAAGAAGAGTTTAAACTTGACAATACATACAATCTTTTACCCAAATAATAGAATGATATAGGAACAAGAGATGGAGAATAAACATCCATCACCATTGCCAACATAAACCCAGCTATGCAACAACGAAAAGATACAAATTACTATCAATAAAGAGCAAGAGCATTCACAAGCAAACTCACTACAATTTAAGCTCAGGAAACCCAAACTAAGTGAGATAACAAACACAATTTTGGGGGGGGGGGGGGTCAATGACCTACACATTTGCAAAGGATTCAAAATGTCTACAAGTTTAAGTAGTTTCTACAACCATAAATGTCTATAGCATATGTTAAACGAATGTGACAATCAGCAAACCATTTGTGGAGTAATTAAATTCCATGTTCAGAGCAATAGATAATTGCATTACCCAAAGAAGAGTTTAAACTTCTACTAGAAGCCAGGTAATTTGCTAACTTAATACTTTTACATTGATTTCTAAAACTCCACGCAGCAAGCATAAAGCTGCTTGTTAGAGTATTAAAACTCCACAATTGTATATATGTGATCAAAATTCAAATGTGACATAAATAAGCAAAATCTGAAGTGAAAATGTCCTCTTTTTACTTTTGTTTTTATAAAGCTTCTTTTTACCCTTCCATTAAGTTTACATAGTTAAATTAAACTAGGGTATAAATCATTCAATTTATATTTATCCTTATGCATCCCAAGAAAAATTTTTTTATATCAATTTACCAAAAGTAAATCTAATATTCAAATCTTTTAGTACTTTCCAAGTAATGAAACACTCTTAAATTACACAATTTCGAAGCTCGCTGGTTTCTCAGTACCTCGAGAAATAAAGTGAAGAAATATTACAAACGAAGAAAATGAAAACAAAAAAAAAAAAAGGAAAGGAAAGTTCTTCAAACCCTAGAAATCACCATTCCATCACAAATATAGCACAAACAGTTACGTAAGCATAAATATAAACAAGATAGACATATGAGTAGCAGAAAATTCGCACCTTGCTTGGATTTCTTGAAGCCGCCATTGCCATTGAAGGCAGCCTCGGGCCTCACTCTCTTGCGTCCACCACCAAAGTCCATTGGGTGAGCAACGAGATCTAAGAGGAAGAAAATGAAAGTGAGAAAATGGGAAGCTAGGGTTGGGAGAAGAAGGGAAAGGAAAAGGGTCGAAAAGAAACTAGGTTTAAAAGAGGTTGATGAATGATGATTATGAATGAATGACGTTCGAAAATTATGATTTTTATAATCCTAAATGACAGGGAAAGAATACTAGTGGTGTTGATGATCACGTGATTACTCACGTGCTACGACTGATAGCGTTACTTCACAATATTCCTCAGAAAATTTAAAAAAACTCATAAAACAAAAAATTATATAATTAATTTTCATAAATTTATTCAATCATGAATTTTAAATAAAGATTCAGGTTGAAATAAAATTTTAATTAAAGATTTGTTTAATCATTATTTAATTTATGAAGATTGATTTAGTATATAAATATAAAAATACAAATACTTTTTTTTAATAAAAATTAATTTGATTAAGATTTAAAATAATTTCAATTTAAGTGTTAGGGTTAGAAACAATTTATAAAATGTAAAAATATAAATAAAATTTTAATAAAATCATTCAAATACAAAAATAATAATAATTTAATATTATATGAATCTAAAAATAAAAAAATTAAAATCGATGATAACATTAATCTCATGATCAATGCTTAAAAGTTAAACTTTTATAAAAATTAAATTAAGCCCTAAAAACGTTTTGCACTCAAAAAATCTCAAAAAAAAAAAATGTCCTTTGACATTTTCACATTTTTTTTTTAATTTTAAAAATTTTTTTTAAAATCTCTTGTTAGGGTTCTTCATTTTCGATAGGATAATTCTACTTGTCATTTCTAAGAATTTTAAATTTTTATTTTTTATTTTTTATCTTAAAACAGAAAAAAATCTATTTTTTTTCTTTCTGGAAAATTCTTTATTTTAAAAATAAAAAAAATTTAATTTAAAACAAAATTTCAATATTAAATATTTAAAAAATTAAAATATTTTAAATAAATAAATGAATTAATTTAGGTTACAAAAAAAATGAAAAAAAAAAAACAATAAAAGTTATTTTGATATTTAAAATATATTTTAAAAATATTTTTAGAAAAATATAAACAATAAAAGTTATTTTGATTTTTTTATAAATTTATAATAATATTTTTTAATATTTTTAATATTTTATTTTTTAAAATATTTTAATATTTTGAAAATTATTATTCATTATTTTTAAATAAAATTTCGAAATTAAAAAATATTTTTATGTTTTCAAAATAATTTTTAAAAATTTCCAGAATTTTTATTTTTTTTCTGTTTTTATATAATTTTTAAAATTTTTAAATTTTTAAAACAACATATCGAAATCATTATCATGTTGTATTTTAAAAAAACTAAAAAAATGAATTATATTTTTCAACAAAAAAAGACAAAATTATTTATTTATTTGTGTTTAAGGGATTAATTGAGTACAAAAAAAATTAGCAAAAAAATTAGAGTTTAATGATTTTTTTACTAAAATTTAGAGGTTTATTGAACCCTTAAGCCTAAAATTAAAAGTTTTAAAAAACATTTTAAATGATTAGGAAATAATTGTTCAACAATTAGAGTTTACAACTATTTTATTTGAATAATATTTTAAAATATACAAATTCAATAATGCTTTTTTTATTTTCTAACATTGTATTATGGTGTGAGTATGACATGTAGACAAAGAGAGAATTTTTGTAATTTAATCATTGGTATTTAATTTACTTGTCAAATTTGTTCGAACCAAATTTTACATAAATTTAATATAAAAGCGACATTTTTAATATTTTTTATTTATAATATCATAATTTGAATCTATGATCTTGATTAAGAGGCCTAGCACATCATATCTTTATACTAATTAATAGCTGGTAAAATAAAAAGAACTTTTTAAATACTAAAAATTTACTTGATAAAACCTTGATATTGTTTTGTTAATAATAATAAAAAAACTTAAGGAGATTTTCAATAATTATAAAACCGGCATATAATGGTATAAACACATCTCAAATCCATGGATTCCTCAACGGTCATCATAATAAAAAATGTTTCAAAAAAATTCATTCAATGCAATTTCAATTTAATCAATCTCAAAATTTTTTTTATTCCAACAAAATAATCTTATTGTATGACTTTTAAATATTATTATTCGATAATGTTTTAAAATCTTTTTTCATATATCTTTAAATAAGTAAAACAATAATAATTAATATATAATATTTTGAGTTTTATCTATTTTAAATTTAAGTTTGTTTATATTTAAAATTTTAAATTTTTATCCATTTATTCTATAACAAAATAAACTTATAATTTATAAATATGATCTTTTAAATATTATTACTCATAAAGTTTTAAAATGTTGTTCATAATTTTTTAAAAATATTTTTTCAAATAAATAAAAAATAATTAACATTTAGTATTTTAGAATTATTCGTTATTTTTAAATATAAATATTTTTTATTTTATAAAATAATAAAATTAATTACAAATTAAATAAAAATTATATTCAATTCATATTTCCTATAACTACAAATTTTTAACTTATAATTTATAAAACATGGATCGATATTTTAATGCTCGGCCCTAGCCATGACAACAGCGATTGGTTCCTGGATTTGTAGTCTTTTGGTTGTTTTTTGAGCTCAAGTTATATCATTTTATTTTTTTCGGGCTTTTTGTGCTTTGTTCAGCCTTTTTTTTTTATGAAATGAAACTAATTTCAAAAAAAAAAAAAATCTAAACAAAACCACCTATCATTGTCCCCCAAGTTTTGGATTTGAAAGCACATTTAACAACAATGCCAAACTCACCCAAAATGCCATTATTGCATTTCCAATACAACAAGTAATATTAGTAAGTTAAAATTCTCAAAAGATCCAAAATAACACTCAAGGTGTGGAAACCAGAGAACTGACATAAGCAGACAACTCAAATGTATGATGAGTTACATTAATCAAATAACTAAAACCCTAAACCCTAATTTCTACACTCCAAATTAGAACAATCAGGGAAATGCATCCACGTATCTAGAATCCAAAAGTGATTCTGCCCCAAGTTAGTAAATAGGTCAAAGAAAGGTGCCCCAGGCTCTCATGGCAGAGGAATCTAATACAAGAAAAAGATGCTAATAGTTGCCACTTCAGGATTGAGCTACAGCTATGTACATCACAACATTCGAAACAGTCGTACATGATGTGTTCTCAAAAGAAAAGCCAGTTGATCATTTGAGCTTACGCCTGCACCTACGAATGCCAGGGCCTTTGCTAGCATCATCAGTTTCAGGCGAGTCGTCTATGATGGATTCTTGCAAAACCAACCCTCGGTTCCTAGATAATTTTCGGATTGGTGTCGTTGATACTCCTGAATTGTTTGTTGCTGGTTCTTCCTGGGAAAGATTTGAGGGTGAATCTTCCCTGTGAGGCATCAACTCCTCTCCATGTGGCACCACGTTCATCATTACCTAAAATCCCCATTCATTCAAAATTTCAAATTATAAGGTGAAACAAATTAGTGTTAAACCTGCTCGAAAAATGATTTTTGTTTAAACAGGCATCTAGTTGGTGTTTGATCAACATTAATACTTCGCTATTTAATTATAACGAACATCAAAGATACTCACACTCTATTCTCCATAACCTTGCCTATGTGGCATTAGCTCCTCACCAACTAGTACCACATTCATCAATAACTGAAAGCCAGCTCATTTAAAAACTGAAACTTAAAGGAAAGAAATTAACCTAAAAACACTATACAAGACTGATAATTATTCTAACAAGTGAGCAACTAAAATAGTTTGGCATGCTGAACATAGTACTTGCGATATCTGGATTATATGTTCAATGACAGCACATTCCATACCTTCCAGTCCATAAAATCGAATCTGAAAACAAAATGGTTGTAAGCAGCCTCACCACTTGATATGGACGAAGCAGCAGGGGCATTTTTAGGAGCTGAAAGAAAACAGTAAATAAGACAATAGCATTATCAAGGTATGTTGCTAAGTGTACCGTCTGTTAAGTTGCAACTTAACTGTCTTGAAATATACTTACAAACAAAATGAGAACCGGATTCATCCACCACTATTTCAGCTCTCCCATCTTTGACTAAGAACGAAAGGGCAAATAAATTCTCAACAGTCTGAGCAAAAGAACTTCAATGCAATATCAAACTTTCAAGTTTCACTTGTCTCTCTCTCCTTAAAATTCCAAACATCACTGCCATATTTTTGTCAGTGTCAGTTTTCTCTTCAGCACCAGCATGATCAACCTGTTGAACAAGATGATCTTTGTAAAAAAAATGGTTGTTAAAAGAGTAGATAAATAATGATTACTAAGCTTATGATACCACATAATATAACAGTCAACCACACAACAACAAGTACAACCATTGCACATCAGGAAACACATTTCATTTACTCGCACATCTATAACCATCAATTAATAAAAGCCAAACAAGAAAGGAAAGCTCGAATGTCCCAAAAGATATCATCTAAGAATAACTCAAAAGCACACCAATTCCACGACATATGGCTAGTACCAAGCGACTCACCACCAACTTAAACACCATCTTCAATGATCTTGTGTTCTTGTAAAAATGATGCTTAAAAACTAAAGACAAGAGAAAACATGACTTCACCTCATCAGGCCGAGCAGTATCAGTTGGTCTAACAGTGCGCTTTCTAGTAACAAGAGGCTTCCGTTGCTTCAACTCATTATTCATAGGTCCGAGCCTAAAGATCAATAACAAAAAACAAAACAATTCAGCATCAATACAACAATCCATATCCCCAACTAATTAAAGACCAAAAAGAAATCGCAAAATGGTATCTAATCTATAAAAGAACTAACATGGTGCAAATTCCCGTGCAGGTTCTAAGCAATGGTGAAACAGCCATCCCAATTTCTTTCCAATCAATCAATATCTGCTCATTTTCTTGTGTTTCGAGGCTCATGTTAGATTTACCAAACTCCCTAGTTAAACAATTGACGAAGTCTGCTAGACTGATCCCCTCGCAAGAAACTGACTTAACCGAAGTTGCCAATGTATTGGCCAAGTCCAACAATGCCTCTGCATCAGCTACTTGTTCACGTGGCTTCGTCACTACAACCCGAAAGAGAGAAGCACCAAAATTAATTACAATAATAAATATACATTTCTACATAGATAAAATGAGTCAATTTGCAACATATTTTGGCAGGTAAAAGAAGATAAAAAAGATGAACAAAGACTGCTAATTAATTAAATTAAAATCTTGAAAATCTCAAACACATTCAACAAATTAACGGATTTCCTTAAGAAGATAAAAATGAAATAGGGCAGATTATTATACAAAAATGGTGAAAATAAAATAAAATTAGCTATTCAAGAACATCAAAATGAGACATGACAAGTAACTGGAAACAAAATCTGTAAAATTTAAAAGAAAAAATACAGGGAAACCTTGTTGATGCAGATTGTCAACTTCATTAATGATGATGTTGAATTTATTAGAATCCACACTCGATATTTCATCCCTCGCATCTGCATCACCCAAAATTTAAGTAAAAAGGTTTTAATTAACTAGAATTTGAAAAAAAAATACAATTTGTAGAAATAATAGTAAAATAATAAAAAAAATAACCGTTGATTTTTGTCATCACGGCAAGGTATCTGGAGCGAAGAACCCTCCGATTTTCCGCATCATCTTCACGATTCAGTTGACTCGACTCAAGATCCGCCGACTCACCCCTGGCCACTCCCGCAACCTTGGTTCGAACCGGTTCAGCTGCTGTAGTACCCTTATCCGTTTGTTTCTCTTTCTTCACAGTTCTCCTCATAATTTCAAATAATTTGAATCTTAAAAACTAATGAACAGACCAAAACCCTAGAGGAAGAAATTAGCAAAGGAAGATTTTCAACCACAACAGTAAAAAGGAAAAGAAAGGAAAACGACGACAGTCTGAATCATTTTAATTTTCTCCCTCCCATTCTTTCTTTTCGGTGCTCACTTTCCCGCTACTAAATTTTTAGTACTTTTTTATCCATAGAACTTGGGCTTGGGCACCCAAGTTTATGGACCAAAGGTTTTTTATTGCGCTCACCCTACCCTGGTTCAAGACGATGTAAAATAAATATATGATTTAATACACAAATGTAAAAATTTTTTTGTTTTAATTTTTTTTTTTAAAAATTTCTTATTTTGGTACTTAATACTATTTTTTTTAAGAACTTATATGAGATGAGTTTCTCTTTTCAACCAAACCTGTGATTCATTCTATATTTGTATTATATGCTTTTATGTTTTAAATTTTTCAAAAAAATATATTAATTTGTGAATATTCTAATGCATTTTATTTTATAAATCAGGATTACAAATAAACATGTTTTTAATTATTATGCACCAATTAATACTATTTTTACTCATTTTTTCTCTACTAAAAAAATTTAATATAATGTTTTATTTTTAAAATCAAAATGATTTAGATTATTGTTATAAATTAATTTTTTATTTTAAAATAAAAACAAAAAATAAAATTGATATTTTTTTGATTTGATCTAACTAATTAATTTATGGATACCCCGGTACCCAAATTTAAATACCTAACTTTAGTGAATAAAAATCATCTGAATTTGTTTTTTAACATTTTTTACTTGAGGAGGAGAAAAGGAGAATTACTCTTATTAAGAATAGAACCCAAGATTTTAGAGAAGGAACTAGATGTTAACAAAAGTCTTTAATTATTTTTATTTCATTTTAATTTATTTTTGCTAAATAAAATTTAGGTTTGTAATTAGTTTACTAATAATTATTTTTACAAAATGAGATAATATGAATATTATTTTTACTATAAATAATTTATGATCTATTAAGAAATAAATAAATATATTTTTTGTATTTTGAAAGGATTCCTATTTTTTTAAAAAAATTTTATACTTAATTTTTTATTTAAAACTAATTTAGATTTCATTAAATTATATGGTTTTATGTTTTAAATTTTTCAAAAAAATATTTAATTTGTTTTTATTATTTAATAGTTTTATAAATAAATTAATACAAAAAATCTCAAAATTTTTTTGTTATGCATTATTATACTATTTTTACTCATTTTTTCTCTACTAAAAAATATGAGATTAATATTTTTAATGCATTTTTTATTGTTATAAACTTCAAATCATTAATTTTTTTATTTAAATTATGTGTTATGAACTTTTAAATTTTTTATTTTAAAATAAAAACAAAAAAATTTTATAGGGTAATTTTATTAAAATACTTGTGCAAAACTATTTAAAAATATTAAAATTTAAACATATATTAATATTATTTTTTGTAATAACTTAATTGAGATGAAATTAATTTTTTTTTTTTTAATTTTCTCCCGAGAAAAAACAACCCTGAATGTCAACAAAAGTGTTTAATTATCTGCCCAACAAGTTTTTTTTTATTTTAATTTATGATTTAAATAATTATTTTTATAAAATGAGATAATATGAATATTATTAATTATCTGACCAATTAATAAATCTCATATCGTATTATATTTTAAAACTAATGATACATCATTGATTAAATTTATTTTGAGAAATTGATATTCTTCAGAGTTTTGTCCTTCTTAATTCCAACCGATTTATGTTGTATATTTAATTTTAGTGTATGAATTTTTTCGTAAATTTTTTTTGCATCACAAAATTTTAAACTCAAAAGGTAACTAGTAATTCCAGTATTCAGTCGTCCAATAACAATTAAATTCCCAACTTCTCTCATCAAATTTCTACGTACCCCTCCTAAAAGCTAACAACACAAACACGCAGTCACGCATTTTACTTTATTCTTTCGTTTCCTGTTTCCTGGATTCTATTCACAATCTTTCTTTACCTTCGGATCTCTCCAAAAATGTCAAACTACGAAGTGGATTATCCCACTGTTGAAACCCCTGATAAAGTGAATCTGAGTGCGAGAGTTTTCAAACCAAAAGACGAGATCAAAGACAACTTAGTGATAGTCCTTGTCCATCCATACTCGGTCTTGGGTGGTCGTCAGGCTCTTTTGAAAGGGATGGCTACTGGGTTAGCTGGAAATGGTTACCGGGCTGTTACTTTTGACATGAGGGGAGTTGGAAGGTCGACTGGCAGAGCTTCTCTCACAGGTTTTGCTGAAGTCAAGGATGTTATAGCTGTCTGCAATTGGGTTTCTGAAAATCTTTCTTCTCATAGAATCTTGTTGGTGGGTTCTTCTGCAGGTATATTACAATCATTCTTCTTCTTTTTGCAAGTTTCTTTGATTCTGGCATGGAGAAGTTGTTGGGTTTTGGATAGTAATTAATAATTTACTTTGGGAAGGAAGAAAAGACCACATTGAAACATGGAGTGGAAATTGGTGATTACAAGGGGAATTTTGGTTTTAGGTTTATAAATGATTTCAGAGTTATTTATTGACAAAAACTTTTACCATTTCCCCCTCCTCCTTTTCTAAATTATAAGGTTGACATAAAGAATTACTTCTGATCTTGTTTAAGTTAGTAGTTGTTTCCAGATTTTATAATCAGTACCTGAAAAATCTCCGGATTTGTTGGGAACTTTGTTCTTCTTGTTGTTTTCTTTTCCCTAATAAATCTCAAAATTGTATATAAGAATGATACATAAACTTTGATATGCTGCAATTATACATATAAAATTTTGATTTATTTGTAAATATGAAATTTGAAAAATATATGCTGAAAAGGATGAATGGACTTTTTGCTACATCAATAGAAGGGAAATTGCTAAGTTTGTTTACCCCAATGCTTCAAATGACTTGTTTATTAGATAAGTTGATGTTTTTTCCTCAAGTGAGATATGCTATTAGATTTGTAGTTTTCCTCCATGTGACTTGCCTGTAATTGCTATCTGTATTCATCATTCATTATTTGCTTTGTTATTGCATTTTCTAGGGGCGCCAATTGCAGGGTCCGCAGTTGATCAAGTCGAGCAAGTTGTGGGATATGTAAGTCTGGGATACCCTTTTGGGATGATGGCCTCAATCCTTTTTGGAAGACACCACAAAGCTATCCATGGGAACTCGGGATGGATTTACAAGCGTCAAACAGCTCGAGAACAAGCTCAAGTCTGCCTCAGGACACAATGAAACACATCTGATAGAAGGAGTTAGCCATTTTGAAATGGAAGGCCCTGCTTATGATGCTGAAATGGTCAAACTTATCCTCAAATTCATTGACTCATTGGAGGGCAAGAAGCCTGTTCCTTAAACACTAGTGTTTGATGAATTGCCATGAAATCTGCTTCCTTAAACTCTGTTATTGTTTTGTAGAAAACGATGCTGGTTATAAATATATATTATTTTGTGTAATTTGCAGGAACTTAGACCTTTGGTTTCCATCCTGTGTGATCTAAGTAAAAACATTGAGTTCCACTGAACTTGGCTGCAAACAAAATGAATTAAATTTTTACATAGGCAGGCAGGGAGATTCATCAGAGAGATTTTAAAACTTTATACACAACATTTTCCTAATTTACAGTTAGATTAAAGTTACAATAGCCTGCTAACTAAAGAGGTTAGGAACCAAAGAAATGGCTGTTTACCTCGAGGATTAAAACAAGATTACAAAATGCATTTATTTAGATTAAGAACCCCACTGCTACTGCTACTGTATATACTAAGCTGGTTAAATTTGCTACCCAGAACTTATGGAGTACATCCCGTCATTTTATTGCACCATCAGACCCTTCAAGCATTCTACCTTCACTCATCTCATCATTGTACGCCCGATTTCTCCACGCTCTTTCTTGATCCATTGACTGCCCTTGTGAGAATGGATGCTCTCCATCTGCTTTGAATCCTATCAAATGAATATAAATATAAAAAATATATGGAAACTTATTAATGGCTTTCAGGCATGTAACCTATTAATTGAGATAAATATAACTCCCCTGGAGTTGAAGGTGTTTCCATATTTTACAAGTTACCTTTTTTTTTTGAACTATAGATTCATCTTGCTGTTGTTGATGTTGCAGGAACAACAGTTACTTTACAAGTTAGATAATGAAACGGGCTTAAGACAGAAGCAATGCTATAAAAGTTAACTTGAACCCTTTCTTTCTTATGAGAGGGGAATGGCGAAGACAAGTGGACAGCATTAAAACATATAGGAAACTTGTATACCTGTGTGACAGGCAAACTGAACATCCAAAAGCTTTAGATTATACAATAAAATATTGTGCATCCATATTTTAACTATTAATCTATGAGACTATGACATAATTATATGTATTAGTTATTACCACTTTCACCATCAGATGCACCTTCAAGCCTCGCAATTGCATCAACTAGGGCTTGTTCGTGCTCCTGCAATGACAAATATCCATAATGATTGCTGCTCTGATAGCTAATATAGACCAATGCAACAAACATCAGAAGACAATACTTACTTTCAGCACTTTCTTTGCTTTCTCAATTTCTATGGAATCCGGACGGCTTGCACCAAAAACTTTTTCTACCTGTTCAAAATTTCCTCAATAAGGAAACATACACGTTTGACAATAAAAGTTTGTTAGATGATCTTCTAGTAGCAGTTATACCTCCTTAATTAGAGTATCCGTAAGAAGTATCTCAATATCCTCCAAAACCTTTTTTCCAACACCATTTTGCATCAAAGGAAAATCTTTTTTCGCTTGACCCTTTAAACTCCCTCTACCTTTTCCTGCTCCAGCCACCCCACTAGAAGCCATGGACTTCTTAATCCCACGGCCTGGACCAGGGCGGCCACCTCTATGGGATATTCCAGGATTATCACCTTCCCATCTAATATCTTCAGGAGATATCTGCCATTATATTTATAAGAAATCAGTGAGTGGCAAGAAAGCATAATCTAAACTAAAGGACTTATTATAATGTTGTACTGTATGATCGTAAAGCAGTGGCTAAATAATATACATTAGACATTAGTTTCCTACTGCTCTTATGAGCATCAGTAGAAAAGAAAAAAGCATAAACAGATGGTAAAAGACATCGTAGGAAGAAACAAGAAAAAGGAGGACATGTTACAAAAGACAATAACCAGTTCAGTAGGTAATAATACAAGCTTAGCAAAGTTATGTATAATGCATAGTGATCAGAGGTACAACAGTTACAAACATGGACCCTATCATTGATGCATAACCCTTATAGGTTTGAAAGAGAATGTTAGTTGTGGGAGAAAAATGCCAAGATATTGACACAAAACTTGAACTTAGTTATATATGATCAACAATGTAGAAATATATTACTCTCTCATTATCCTTATCATATCAGACATAGTAGTAAATAGGGAACCTCCTAAATTTGATTATTCCCAGACATAAACTGCTTGCAAATTCATGATAATCATATTAATCATTGGCTGTGCATGGCAATTTACCGTAACCCTATGAGATGCAAACCCTACCTAGGGAAAAATATGGTTTAAGATAAGGGATAGACCATGCACATGGATTCTGCAATGTATGATGAATGGCATAAAAGTTCCCAAGAAAAATATGCTACAAGCTTAAAAGTTGATTTTGTTAAAAATCATATAAATATACCAATGGAAGGTAAATCAGGCCTTACAAAGTAAAAATATGATGTATGAAATAGCAGTAAAATGCAACAATTCTACCTCTTTGAGATTGACCCATTCCCAGGTTTCATCTGCTGTATTTATATCATAAACCAAAGCATGCCGCCCCTACAATATGGAAACATAGTATTATAGCTCCAATAATTAACAGATTACTGTAAAATCAACTGAAGAATATACCTCGATCCGGTTATAGTCTGTTATAACAGCCTCATAGAAATGGTTGTCTTCAGGCCACCTGGTCCAAACTTTCCTTCCAATTAATGGATCATATGGTGCTGCTTCAGCAGGTTCATTTGTTGCAAAGGCCCCTGAAGAAGTCCGATTAGGAGCCTGGGGCTTCCCAGGAAGGCCTCTGGAAGGGTGTTGCATCAACTTCATTGGGGATGCAGCAAAACAACATACATCAGTAAAAGATGAAATAGAATATGCATATCCCATTCATTAAATCTTCTCACAGATCTTCAATGAATTAACTCACAGATTTTGACTTCTTGCTCTTTGCTCCTGGTGGAAGCCCTGTCTAGAGGCCGATGAAGATGGTTTTTGCATAGCTGGACGCAATGCAGGAGGTGGTGCACCCATGGAAAATGAAGCTGATGTTTTTAACTTCTTGCATGATCCTGATACAGTAGGACTAGGTACAGGGTCAAGAGTGGGCTGATTTGTACTAAGCATTCCAGACTGGAGCCCACTTGTCGTTCTCCATTCCCTAGCAGCAATGATTGATCATAGTTCCCATTAAAATGGAGAGATGACCAGAAGTCATTATATATATATATGATAAATCCGCTCACAGGAGCATGACATAATCAGACCTTATCCTCCTGATCATGTCATCGGCATTAACCCTCAATAGAAGCTCCCTATGTTCCTCATCTGATACTCTCAACTCCTTTCTGAGTTCAGTAATTAAACTTTCCTTCTCCTGAGAGGGAAAACACTTTTGGTTAAGTACCTTTATAACCCACTTTACATAATTTATGGATAATTTATTGAATAGCAAATTAAGACAAACACCCAAGTTAAAGCATCTGATTGAGCTTTGAAGGCCCGCAAGATCGAACTGTATGCTTCCTGCTCGATGAGATGGATTTGTGTTTCCATGTCACCATGCATCCTAGGCAAAGGAGCGGACCCTATAACTGCTGATCTTCCATTCCCAGCAGCAGTATGACCCCCTCTTTGAAACCTATTCTGATGTGAAGGAGGGAGGTCATCATCTGTTCCTGCAGTTGTATCAGATAGGACAATCATCTTTGATTTTAAGTTTCTAGGATGTGGCATGATCCATGCAAGGCTTCAGAAATAAAAGCAAATCATTTGACCATTTCTGTTCACCTTATTATCAAAATAAAAAGAAATAATAAAAAAATCTGATCAGGTCTAGAATCTTTGATAAAGTTACCAGAAGTTATATTGTTTCATCAAACCGCCCATTAATGACATAACAGAACATTTCTAAACGATGTAGAA
The DNA here is from genome assembly GCA_019671005.1 of Hibiscus mutabilis. Classification (NCBI taxonomy): domain Eukaryota; kingdom Viridiplantae; phylum Streptophyta; class Magnoliopsida; order Malvales; family Malvaceae; genus Hibiscus; species Hibiscus mutabilis. Next base: position 51,947,982 of record CM033752.1, on the reverse strand, counting down.
ATTGCAAAACTGACAAAGAAAGGGTTGTGAGAAAAAAAAGGAAGCTTTAAGCTTTTGTGAATGCAAGGTACTAATACATTGTATTAGCAAGGCGTCATGAACCCTAATATTTCACTCAAGATAAACCAGGTATCTTTTGCATCAACTAACCAAGCTGGAAAAAGAGCTCTCCCATCTCAAAATCATCAAATTTACAGGGACAAAAAGAAATTTAAACAAAATGTTTAACTCAACTCACCACTGCTATCAGAAAGCCCATAGTCCATGACAGATCCTTCAAAATTAATCTTACCAAAACTCTATGAAAATGCTCGGAACCAATAGAAGCACCAGAACAAGCAGCTAAGTTGTTAAGATACACAAGGTACAAATACCTGGAGAGAACAAAAAGTACAGTGAAGTCATAAACTTCAGCTAAAATGTGAACCTCAATAAACTAAACTAGCTAAGCTCACTATTCTGTTTTTAATTTTGCTATTATAATCTTTAAAATATTAAGCATAGCTTAAATTCTAATTACAATCTATTGCCACAAACTAGTATGAAACTAGAATGCCTTTAATGCAACGTTATAGAGTTTTTGTTCTTTAACAAGTTAAACTTTATGATTTGGATTCTTGGTTTAATAAATTGTCCTTAATTAGAGCTCCTAATTATGCATCAAAGTGCCAATTATGAAGGAACCAGTTGTCACTTTTGCTACTTTCTTTTCGCTTATACATGCACGTTTGGATACAAAAGCAAAATACATTTTTGAAAAATTACAAATTTAATTAATTTTGAAGCAATAAATTCTTTTACTTTTAAATAAATCATTTATGTTAGAATTGGCATTGTACTTTATTCATTTGTTGATTTCTAGAACAATTATGATTTTGCTTTTATTATTAACTTTTACAGCGTGCTTTGATGAAACTTAAAGGAAAATACCCCAAAATTTATATAGAAATTAGAAGCATCAATTCAAGCAAATTCGTTGAAACAAAACCTAATTCCCAAAAGCAAGATCAAATATAATAAGACAATGCAAATGTACAAACTATTCATTAAAAAATAATCTTCACCAGTTTGTAACCAGTCTCGCCGCTTTAAAACCAAACCCGAAAACATATAATTAAAATCAATTTTAAGTGAAATTCATCAAACAGAAACCCTAAATTCACAAATTTACGCTCCTAAAGTTATTCAAATAAAACCACCAAATCTAACAAGCTCACCTTGCTCGTCAAAGCCCCTCCCATTCTGAGGATTGAAAGCCAATTCTTTCAGCGAAATTTTTTCAAATTAAACCAAAAAAATTAACTTCTCATCGGCTTTGAGAGCAAAAAAACTTCAACCAAACTCTTTCAAAAACTTACTCCGAGCAGCTCCAAGATGAAATGGAACGACGCCTTTCCAAAATTTTCCGTACTACAAGCCAAAATAGAATCAAATAATATAAAAGCTCGCAAAAAGGACAAAAGTTATTTCCCAAAATTTCAAATTCTGGTCAAAATTTGAGAAAATGTTGAGATTTAAGGAGAGATATGGAGATGCAGATAACGGATAAAATTAGGATTTAGCGTGTGAATTTTTGTGAGAAAAAATTTGGTTGGGATCGCGGGAGTGTGTTTTAGAGAGCATAGATAAAGAACACGGACTTGAAATCTGTTTATTTTTAGTCATAATGTAAAAAAAAAAAATTATGTTGGATCAAAATAATATTTTGGTATTTATTTTTGAAGTATTTTTAATAGTATTAACCTTTAATTTTAGGTTAAAATGACTATTTTAAAATAAAAATAATTAATTAACTAATATTGCATAATTTGAAATAATATAATTTAAAATTTTATAGTACGTTTGATATATAATAATAATATAAATAAATATACCATTAATTTTACAGAATGATGCATTAGTTAAAATATAATTTTAAAAAATTAAATAAAATATAAATATTTTTGTAACGACATGACATTCTATCAAGTCATGTTGAGCTGTTTATCGTCAGTTAATGGACATTTTTTAAAGATAACATTTTAATCTAAAATAAAATATTACTAGGATTATGATTTATTTTAACTCAAAATAAAACAATACAAGTTAAAATGTTTTTAAAAAATTTTAACTTAATTATATTAAATAATTAAATTTTATAAAATATATAATTAAAATATAATTGATTAGTTTTTTTAAAGTATATTTTTTTTTTTTTATCAAAAATAAATTTTAAATAATCACAAACTTATCAATCCTTTTAACTTTAGGGTTTAAATTTTTGATAAAAAAAATTTTAAAAGTTTATTCTTTGTATGAGAGTAAAAATTAATTTACTTTAAAAATAAAATCAAAGGTTTTATGGTCATAAGATACTTTTTTAACATTATATTTTATTTTTATTTGAGTTTTTGTAATTTTTTTATAATAATATATATCAAATTGTTAAACTTATTTAATTTTTTTTTTCTTCATTATAAAAATTTATAATTATTCAATTGATTTATGATAAAAAATATTTATGATATTACAAAATTTTATATTTTTAGAAAAATTTAGATAAAATAAAGATAAATGATTTTATTTAATTAGAAAAAAACTATGGATTAGGTTTAAGAATGGTTTTTTTGTTATTTTTCAAAATTTTTTTGAAATAATCAATGAAATTATATGATCAACTTTTGAGCCCTCTTCAAGTTTGAAACAATTTTTCACTAATACTGGCTGAATTTACACCTAATGTTAAAAAATTGTTTTGTTTCCATTTTATTGTTTTGTTCTGTTTTCAAATTCTTTTTAGCTAAAAATTATTCTTTTTATCATACATATGTTTATTTTCAAATTTTCATAAATAAACCAATTAATACTGAAATATATATTACATAAAATTTTTGTATTACTTAAAAAACATCTTATATTAATATTTTATACATTAAAATATTATTTAAAATGATATACTTCACGTCATAATATTAATAAATTTAAATGTGATTAAATTAATACATTTTAAATTTTTTAACATAATGTTTAAAATAAATATATATTTTTTAAAATTATTTTTTGACAATAATACTAAACATAAAATATTAAACCTAATTTTTTAAAATTACTTTTTTATAAATTTAAAAAAAAATAATAAAAAATTTTAAAAAAATATAAATTTAAAAAAATTGAAAAAAATTTTTTAAAAATATAAATTGAGAAATGTCCCCAAAACACCTCGACTCTCGGTTTCTTCATGCTCTTTCACTTCTCTTTGCCTTTGCCTCCGCTCTTATTTCTCAACCATTCTTCCCCTCGAACATCGCTTCTCCCCTGTACGCCGCGTTTAGGCCGGCGGCAGCCTTCGCATGGACTCGTCCTCACCCGACCCTCCCTCCTCCCTCTCCGTCGATTCTGTTGGCGACAGTTTGAAAAATCAAAGCTTGAGAGAACAAGGTAGCGATCACATAAACAAAGAAAATAAAAATAAAAACGTTAAATTGAGCCTTGAAGATCTCAATTGGGATCATTCCTTCGTCAAAGAACTCCCTGGGGACGCTCAAAGCGACTCTACTCCTCGTGAGGTTTAAATTCTTTTTTATAGTTTTTCCTTTTGTGTTATAGTTTAGAAATTATGTATTCGTTTTTTTTTTATTCAAAAATATTATTTTTATGTCTCAGCTGAATAGAAATTTGTTGACCTAAACTCTACTCTTAGTTTAAATTTCATTTTTAGAATTGTAACATATAAGAAATTATATTTATGTTGTTCAAAGAGCGAGGAACTAAAAGGCATCTTTGATTTTTATAATTTGGGTTTTCTGATGATTTGCAGGTTTTGCATGCATGTTATACAAAGGTTTTGCCATCGGCTGAAGTAGAGAATCCGGAGCTTGTTGTTTGGTCAGACTCAGTGGCTGATTTGCTTGATTTGGATCCTAAAGAGTAAGTATTGAATTACACTGGACTTGTCCTTCAGAAAATACTTGTGAATGAAGGATGATGGGTATCTGGGTAATCTGTATTTGGACTTGCTATAGGTATTAGATGTAGTGCATGAAATGTCAGTCGACTTCTAATTTTTTTGATTTGTTGTTCTTATCATGAGTTTGTGTATGGGACCTTGGATTGTTTTTGGTATAGTACTTGATTATAATAAAAAAATTAGATGTGATTATATATATATATATATATATATATTTTCAAATATACTATATGGATAGGATTATGAAAAATAAGAAGAGGGAATTTTGTTATGCATGCACCAAAATAAGAAAAAAAAATAATACAATTTACTTATCAACTTTGCCTTGTTATACCAAATATACTATATCATTAATAAAATGGTCATATGATTATTGATTAATTCATTGCCCACAATCTTGAGAATTTTGTCTTTCATGCCTTGGCTTTGATTGTTGCTTACTGCTGTTTTATGTTTCCCCTTGTTTTGCATTGTTTTGCGCAAGTGATTAACCTTGCAGCTTTTTGTTGGAGTTGCAGATTTGAAAGACCAGATTTTCCCATTAAATTTTCTGGGACTTCTCCTTTGGCTGGAGCGTAAGTATTTGTCTTGAGCTCTTTCTACAAATTACTATCAGACATCAGTTTCTTTCTTATTTATTCTCCCTTTGGTCTTCATTGGTGTTCCCTCTGACAGGGTGCCATATGCTCAATGCTACGGAGGACATCAGTTTGGCACATGGGCTGGCCAACTGGGTGATGGCCGTGTTATTACTCTTGGGGAGATTCTGAATTCTAAGCTAGAAAGGTGGGAATTGCAGCTTAAAGGAGCTGGGAAGACTCCATACAGCCGATTTGCAGATGGGCTTGCAGTTTTACGAAGTAGTATCCGTGAATTTCTTTGCAGTGAAGCAATGCATTTTCTAGGAATCCCAACTATTCGTGCTCTTTGCCTTGTGACCACTGGAAAATTGGTTACTCGAGACATGTTTTATGAGTATGTTCACTGAGTTTTTTTAATTAAGATAACCATGGACTAACTAGACATTACCTGCATACAATGTATAACTACATGGGGTATATTCTCAGTTATATTTGTTTACATCTTCTACTGCAGTGGCAATCCAAAGGAAGAGCCTGGTGCAATTGTTTGCAGAGTTGCACAGTCCTTTCTGCGGTTTGGTTCATTCCAAATACATGCTTCTAGGGGAGAAGAGGACCTTGGTATTGTACGTGCTTTGGCAGACTATGCCATCAGACATCACTTCCCTCATATTGAGAACATTAGTAAAAGTGAGAGTTTATCTTTTAGCACCGGTGATGATGATCAATCGGTTGTGGATTTGACATCAAACAAGTATGCAGGTAAATATAAGGATCCATTATCATTTGTGGTATGAAAGGTAAATGTCATGACCAATATGAAAGGTGTTTTGGCAAAATTAGATTGATAGATGAAAACTTACTTTGTTAGCCAAGTCCGTCTCCCTTCTATTCTCATGCTTTCTGCATTCTTTTAATGTTTATTACTTCTAGATTTCTTCTTTACTTATTTAGTGGCCCCGAGAACATGATTTCCATTAGTTTATATAGAGCACAATGCCCAAACCAGCATTCTTGGAGAAGGCCTGGCTTGTTGCATAGTGCACACTTGTGCATCTAGGCAATGAGCCAATGACATGTTTGCTCCTTTAGCTAGTTTAATGGCCTAATTGTTGTTTTTTGTCAAGTGATAGAGACATGCTAGCTTCACTATGCTTGGTTTAAAATTTACTTCCGGGTCAACGAGGAAACACTTCTTATTTGTAAGCTTTTGTGTTCATAAAATTGTATCTCCTTGTTACTGACTCAGGGAGCATGGATTTAGTTTGAAAGCATGAACCTCATAAGAATTTGAATTAATTATTTTATTGTGAATCAGGATTAGTAGTTGTCTTGTGTATGCCTTAGCTGTTGAGCGTGTTTGTCCATAAGCTAGTAAATTTCATGATTTTGTGGTATTTGTTCCTAGTTTTCACTTGTTTCTTGTTTATATCCAGCATGGATAGTGGAGATTGCTGAGCGCACTGCTTCTTTGGTTGCGAGATGGCAGGGAGTTGGCTTTACTCATGGTGTGCTAAACACTGACAACATGAGCATTTTGGGTCTCACCATTGATTATGGTCCTTTCGGATTTTTAGATGCTTTTGATCCAAGTTACACACCAAATACTACAGATCTTCCTGGGAGAAGATACTGTTTTGCAAATCAGCCTGATATTTGCTTGTGGAATATTACACAATTTGCCTCCAGTTTGATGGCTGCACATCTGATTAGTGATAAAGAAGCTAATTACGCCATGGAAAGGTATGTCCGGTTTGAGTTATCTTTCCATTGTAATAGTAAGGTATTCCATGATAGACCATGAATACATTGTTTTGCTGCAGGTATGGAACAAAATTTATGGATGAATATCAAGCTATAATGAGCCAAAAGCTTGGTCTCCAAAAGTACAATAAACAGCTTGTCAATAAACTTCTTAATAATTTGGCTGTTGATAAAGTGGATTACACGAACTTCTTTCGTTCACTTTCCAATATCAAAGCAGATCCTGGCATTCCAGAAGACCGGTTGTTGGTGCCACTGAAGGCTGTTCTGCTAGATATTGGCAAGGAACGTAAGGAGGCATGGGCCAGTTGGGTGCAACTCTACATAAAAGAGGTACAACAGGTTTTTGGTCGTGAATATGTACTCACCAATGTGTATCAACGGCTGAAATCTTACAAAATGTCTTTCTTTATTCAGCTTGTTGCCGGTGGCATCTCAGATGAGGAGAGGAAAGCTTCAATGGACTCTGTGAACCCTAAATATGTTCTGAGGAACTACCTATGCCAGAGTGCGATCGATGCAGCCGAGCTAGGTGATTTTGGAGAGGTCCGAAGGCTGCTTAAAGTAATGGAGCGGCCTTATGATGATCAACCGGGAATGGAAAAATATGCTCGTTTGCCGCCAGCATGGGCTTATCGGCCTGGTGTGTGCATGCTATCTTGTTCTTCATGACTTTATTAAGTGGGCATGTTATGCAAAACTTTACAAATAGAAAAATGGACACACCATCCAGTGTTTTATTTTTTTTTTTTTTTTTTACCTTTGTTGCACCATCCAGTGATAAGAGCTTTTACCAGACTAGTTTGCATTGTTTTTGTTTTGATAATTACCTATTTTCTCATTTGTTGTATTAGAAAGATATATATAGTTGAGAAATGAAATGATTGGATGGAAATTATTATTATTTTGAGAATCTAATTTCATTAATCAAAATATTAGTGAGATGAGTAGCATCTTGCATTACAATATTATTACAGTTGTTTAAATGATTTAAAATAAAAATGCTAAAACAGAATCATTTAAGCTTAAGTTAATTAAACTTAAGGGTTTTCTTACCATTAAAATTAAAAAATATAGATTCAAAACGCTAACAAATGTGATAATTACTGAAACCAGGACAAACAATTTTTTGCTTTGATCAATTTACATTGTTTCCAACCTGTCCCATAACGTCGAAGTAAATGGATTAGAACTGATTTTAAGGTTCTATTTTATTTACTCTCATCGTATAACACTGATGTGCAAAGTAATTATGAGCGAGTAAACCTTAAACTCACAATGAAACCTAATGATTTGTTTAGGTTTGTATCGACAAAACAAAAATCATTAAACAGCATACAACAATAATATTCCTTTATGTTGTTAAAATAATTCTCCATAGAATGATATTTAAGATTAGGGAGAATAAACTGAAAATTGCCGTGCATATTATCATTATGCTGATAAACGTGCTATGAGTGCAGCTTAAAGCTGAGCTCCACGTATACGATGATATACAGTAGAGTAAGGGTCTGGGACATGTCGAACCGGTCGACAATTTGGGCCACTTCTTTTCCCTAATTTTTAATACTTGAATAATTTTTTATGAAAAAAGGTCTTAAAATTTGGTAGATGTCTCTACTTTTTTTTACTACTTAAATAATTATTATTAGAGTTTAATTTTTCTTTTAATATTTTATATTTAGGCCCAAAATTTTTTAATACTTTTTATTAAAAGCTCAATTTTCTCCCAACATTTATTATTATTAGCCTACTCTTAAAATTTACTTTTTCAATACTTATAATTATGGCTTTATTTTTTTTCAATATTTGTTATTTGAAGCCAAAATTTTTCTAATATTTGTTATTAGAGACCTACTCTTAAAATTTATTTATTTTCAATACTTGTTATTTGGGTTCTAATTTTTTTAATACTTATTATTTGAAGTTTAATTTTTTTCAACACTTATTATTTGAAAACTATTTTTCCCAGTATTTATTACTAAGAATATACTTTTAAATTAATTTTTTTAATATTTATTTAGAGTATACTTTTAAAATTATTTTTTTAATATTTATTATTAGAGATACTCTTAATTTTATTTTTTAATATTTATTATTAGGAGTTTAATTTTTCGTTTCAAAATCTCTCTACTGGCCGTAACATCCTTTCTCTCCCCCCTTTTCTATTTTCAGAAATTGATTGATTTGTTACATCTTAAACTGTTGAGCTATTTTAGAAATGAGAGAATTCCTCTCCATTTCGTCTTCATTCACAAAAAAACCTGCTGCATGTCAAGCTGCTGGACAAGGACCATATGATGAGGAGTTGAAGAAGGTGATCACCATGGGAATCAAACCAATACCAGAAAACAAGGGAAATGCTGTTGCATGCAGGAGAAAGTCAATTTATCAAGGTAATCTGTCTTTTTGGGTTTTGTCCCTTATTTTTTCATTTGTGGAGACTGGAGTTGATGAAACATGTTTACCCTTGTTTCCCCTCTCTTTTTAGGATATTTGCAGAGTGTAATTAATGAAGTGAAATCTGCAGAGTTGAGCTCCTTCGGTTCAAATTTTTGATGTTAGGCTAATGAAGCCGATGAAGGCAATGAAACTTGTGTGTCCACCGATCATCACCATGGGTAAATTTTCTTAATAAGCTTTATATTTATTCGTTATTCCTTGTGTAGTAGTCACTGAAGCTGAATTTCTACATAATATATCCAGTTAATGTTTATGTTACCTTCGTAGTATACTGGTATAAGACACATGTACCTACCTATTTCCGACATGCACCTCTATATAAATGTTCCTTTGATCTTGTTATATATCCGACACTGTTGCTTCTTCATAAGCAAAGAAAATCAACTCATGTAACCTTTATTTTCTGGACCATTCTTTTCAGTCTATGCTTGGGATACAAATGGTATGTTGAATTTGGTTGGAAGGCTATTTGGGAGTTCAATTTATAGTGGTTGATGTTGTTGGTTGAATCGGGAAAACTCGAACAGATGTTAGGCATGCATCTCAAGATATTCTTTTGGATGACCACTTTTCCCTTTATGTTTCTTGCATCATAATGTGCAATGCAAGAGCTAAAATTTGTTTATGGCTATAATTTAGTTCTGGATTGCTAGATAAACAAGATAATCCATAATTAAACATTACTAGAAATGTGTTGGAGAAAATGGAAAGAAAGGAAAGAAGAAAGAGACATAAAACACCCTTCTTTTTGGTGGATTAAGTTGGGTTGTATCCTTCTTGTTAAACAAAACAAATTTTATTTTCTTTGTCTTATTAAATATATCCGAATTGTGTATATCTGCAGAAACCTAGTTAAATACCATGCCTGTATCCTAAAATTACTTGACAACTAGAGGATGAACTTTTTGTACAGGCTTCAACTCTTGCAGAAATTAGTCAAGTTAAAATATAAAATATATGCAAACATATAAGGAAATAATTAAACCTTTTGACAAACACAGGCTATATTATATGTTGATATTTGTTTTTCTTTGCTTTATAAAAAGATTGATAAATGGGGTCCATATTAATTTCAGGACAAGTATGATTCATGTGGTTCATTATAATTCGTACATCATTGTTGACTCTGAGATCTTCTGGTAAGAAAATTCCTAGTAACCAGTCCTAAGTTTTTTAACTGTCCAACAGTTTTGGTAATAAAAATGTTATTCTATGTATCCATAACCAATGCTGCTAGTACTAATCTGTTGTTCCAAGAATGGATGCTTGTGCTGTGCCTGTAACTGTAGTTATGAGGTTTCCTTATACCATGAATTAATAGTAGTATTATTGTATTAATGATAGACACCTGGTCAGATTCTTTTTCTATATTTAGACTTGGCATATAGGGGTAAATAATAAAAGAAATTCAATTTGACAGATAATTAGTAGTGGAAATTTTGACCAAATCCTAATTTTGAACTAAGAATATTTATTGTTTTTTAACTGAATGCTACCATGTGTAACTCCCAATTGAATTTTGAACCTGGAGTCATGACACACATGTAAGTCATGAAGGCAAATAAGCTGATGCCTTAGCCCCCCCTCTTTTCTCTCTCTTTAGTTGCACTTTACTTAGTGCTGCTGAACTTCAGACGTATGCACAAATTCAAATGTCGTCTCATAGGTATAAAATGACGAGATGATGTCCTTTGCATTGTAAAATGTTTATAGAGTATTCGAATTAAATAAAATGTGATGGTATTGTAAGTACCTAGAGAGAGAAAAAAAAGGACATAGTCTGCAGTTGATAACGGCATGCACCGTGACTTTATAGAACCACTTACTCATTATATATGATTAAATGAGCTCTAAGAATAGATTATTAACATATGATTGACAGAAAAACTCTTGCATTTACTTGCCTTAGTGACATTTATAAACTAAAAAAAAGTTTATTGCAAGAACTCATAATTATTTTAAATACAAACTTCGTTTCCCCCTTTCTGTCTTTAAATACAAATAAGAGGATTAGAAAGAGATTTCCCTCATTTCCTGTCGTACCAAGTTCAGTTGCTTCTTCAACAGAAGCTCCATCTCAGCAAGAAGAGATGGAGGTAACCTCTTCTCCAGCACCTGCTGAAAAACCAGCTAGAGAAGCATCACGGGAACGTGTGCTCACTGATTGGAAGGATATAATGGCACGAGCACACATGCTGCTTGGAGGTTCATCACAAACTGCTAATTCTCGCACTGTCCAGCCTGGTGTGCCAGAGGAACATTCCACCACCGGCACTGTCGTTAATGAAGAACCTGTCTCAGAACTTCAGTCAGGGAATGGAAAGAACAAGAGTCTGTTGGAACAAGAAAATCCAACTAAAACAATGGTTTTTTTTTTTATCTCAAATCATTTCATATATTTTCCCTTATGTTCCCTCATCATCTTTTTTTGTGCTTCACGTTTTTTTTTGTTTCTTGTAGTTCATTTTTCATGAAATGTTGATCTATGATCTTATGGGTCTCATAAATTTCCATCATCAGCCTGTTCTAATCTTTATCTTTAATCATGCAACAGTTGATTTCTCCATGTATTCTTATATCATTTACTGATTTTTCGTCGGTATGATTTTGTTTATAGGTCATCAAACAAGGAGATCGAAATGAAGGAAAACAAAAGTAAACTCTTGATTCCTGACCAACTAAATTTTTTTATCCAAACTAGAACTGATAATTTAAAGATAACTATCCAATGCTTAGCATTCAAAGCATATAAAAAAAAGCATGAGTTTTATCTTAAGATCATTGATTAATGAGCTTATTTTTGATGTTCTAGGAAACAAAATTATTCTGGTACTGGTATATCAAAGCAGAAAGGGAGAAATGTTTCTTCTTCTTGGAAAGGTATGCTTTCTTTCCTAAGGTTTAAAATGGTTCCAAAATGCAGTTCTCTTTCTTTTGCGCCTTTGGGATGTTGTTAGTTATTACATCGTACAGGGACAACGGTTTTATCTTCTTATTGGAAAGCTATGCTATCTTTCCTATGGTTTGAAATGGTTTTAATTTTCAGTTTAATTTTCGCGCCTCTTGGACGTTAGTAACCGTTAACTTTTCCATTTGTACTTCAATGAGCGAAAGTCGGTATAATGCTTAGCGGTGATATATATCCGTTTACAGTAGTCCAAAAGAACTTCAATTCAGGATATAATAGCTGGTTCTAAAAAAATTATTTATTTATGTTGTTATGAATCAAGGATTTCATATGTGCATAGGAACGACCCTCACAAATCGAGACTATAACTAGGAATCTATAACACAAAAACTTTGTTATTAATGATTCTCTTTATCATCAACTAAACTGAAATATATTCATTTTGATTCATAAAACTAATAGTTTTAGTTTATTTTTCATTTCCCCCTTTGAGTGGCTGCAAAAATAACTGAGGATACTGCTAAATGCAGTATCCAAAACAGAAATTAGCCTACTGTTTTTGGGTTCTATATTTATGGTCTCTACCACATTTATAGATATATATATAATAGTATTGCATTTTGAAGGAAACAAAATTCATTTTAAAAGCATGATTTTCCTTTTTGTTCATCATAAAGATGATTTTCTGGTTTTCGTGTACACTTGATATTCAGAAGACTTTCTAAAATGGTTGCTATGTAAGAGATTTGCAGGAATCTTGAAATTTTTTATACACATATTCATCATACATATATGTGTGGATGCCTATGTATGTATATATCATATATTTATCTGTTCTTTTTCAAGGTACTCTTTATGGTTTGAGGACTAGAGAGCATTCATTTCCTCATTCATGCACGGAACTACTGCTTTAAGTTTTGTAATCGTAATCTGAATGTAAAAAATAATTACAGTATCGGTGCAGTCAAACTAGCATAGATGTAGATTTGCAAAGTAAGAACTGCATGTCAAAGTTGCCTTGGTTATGATATTAATTTTTTGGACATTACATACCATGTTACATTCCATTTTTATGCAAGTGTTTTGTGTTCCTGCAAGTCCTTTTACATCTGTGAGCTGTAGAATTGGAAAATTTAGATTTTGCATGTGTTTCAGCTTTTAAGTTTTGTTTTAGATTCGGTTTAGGTGTAGAGTGCATTCATTTCCTCATTCATCCAGACGTAGATTTGCAACGAACGAACTGCATGTCAAAGTTGCCTTGGTTGTGATATTCCGTTGTCATGTCAAGTATTCTTGTTTTCCTGCGAGTCCTTTTACATTCAACCCTGCAGTCAACTGAAGCTTTATCATGGATTCTTTTGTTCTAAATTGATTTTTTTAATGTTCAACTGATATATACATTCAAACAAGAAAGCTACTCAAAATCATTTGCACAAAGCATGTCACTTTGAAAATCTTGTTTAATGTAATGAATAAATGACTTTAGCTACTCTTTATTCCTCTTCTTACGTTCATGGATTGTCTACTTCAAATTTGTTACTTAGGTGTTGCAAAGGAGATATTTTCAGAAAATATCAAATATGGGAAAGCTGAAACTGGGACGGGATTGGCGGACAGAAGGAAAGGACTAAAGTGAGGACGTTGATGGAGGTTGATGGAGGCTGAGGATGAGGAAGGCTACTCGTCTGGCTCGATTGAGAACAAAGTCAAGATGAGGAGTTTAAAAGCATATATGCTGACATCCGAAGCCTCATGCCTGACTCCTCAAAGCTGAACCACATCCAGGACCAGGACAGTGAAGAATCATTCAGCGAGTAAGAAAAATTAAGCTTCAAAAACTACAGATATTTGAATGAATGCTAAACTCAAA